>NW_015148984.1:2213323-2341611 GCF_001465965.1 Polistes dominula
AGGAGAACAGCACATCCGCTCTTTGCAAATAAGTAAGAAACGACGAAAAGCCCTGAAGATATTCCGTCGCAAGAAAGAGAGAGAGAGAGAGAGAGAGAGAGAGAGAGAGAGAGAGTCGGTAAAAAAGAATAAGAGCTTGATATAGGCCTAGAAGAGAAAATGAAAGAGTACGAGAGAAGAGAAGAAGTATAGTCCACCAAAGAATAGCTTAGAAAAGCTTCAGATGAATAACGCGAACTTTTATTCCACGTAAAAACGTTTCTAAACGTTTGCAATACTTTTTGGAAAAGTTCGAATTGCGTTTTTTATTTTTTTTTTATTTTTTTAATTGTAAATATTTTTTTTTGTTTTTTTTTTGTTGTTGTTGATTATTATCGTTATTATTTAAGAAGGCACTAGGATTATCTAAGTTGTTTACACGTAATATTGACGACTAATGGGACGACCCAGACTATTTACTATTATATTAACGGGACTATTATTATTAAAGTGACGACATCTACTTTGTTAATCTAAAGTTTCCTTAAACTCGATTTAAAGCTTTTGCATTTTAATTACAATCGGACAAGATGTACTCATCTTCGTTGAATTATAATCTAATTGTAAAAAGAAATAGTTATTTCTTTTTCTCGTTGATTTATCATAACTCTCTCTCTCTCTCTCTGTTTTATTATAT
Source organism: Polistes dominula (assembly GCF_001465965.1). The sequence goes on from NW_015148984.1 coordinate 2,214,000, forward strand.
GTTAAAAGCAAAGTTCGAATTTTACAGAATGCCTAGGTATTGTAGATGATACCTAAAACTAGCCGATAATGTACAAAATGTATTCATATTTCACATATTTCCAAGGTATTCTATAGAATATATTACTGGTGACATATATAAAAAATTTATATCATTTCAAATATGGAATAAATGAAGAGAATGATCTGAAAGTAAATATTTGTGATAAAAAAAAATAACAAAAAATATATATATATATATATATATATATATATATATTATATAATTTTAATATAATATTTTTTATTTTGATTTTAATTTTTTTAATTTTTAAATTTTAATTTAATTTTAATTATAAACAATTAATAATATATTATAATATATAAAAATAATATATATATTAATTTTTAATTTTTAATTTAATTTCAATTATAAATTTAATTTTATATATTAATTAAATTTAATTAAATTTTAATATAATAATATTTTACGTAATATATATGACAATTTTTATATAATAATTTTATAATAATATTATATTAATGACTACTATAATATTAATATTATATTAATTATATTTTATATAATAATGGAAGAATATTTGATATAATTATATGATAATTATATTATAAATTATTATATAATAATATATATGATGCAATATATTACGTCAAAATAATAATAAGAAAATATTGTATTTAAACATATAAAACAAATATAAAATAAATTTAAAAAAATAATAATAAAAAGACAAAAAGACAAATGGAGAGAACATATAATGTACAATTGTACAAACAATTTTATTATTGAGAATAAATGTGGCCCTGCTCATTGTCAAATTCAAAACTACGCTCAAATTTTTTTTTTTTTTAATATTTTTCAATATTCCTCTTTTTCGTATGTGCGCAAAAAAAAAAATTACGTGCACCGAAAAAAAAAGCACATATTCCGTGTTATTCAAATTTCGTAAAAATTTCGATAGAAAAAAAAAAGAAAATTGATTCCACGAAAAATTAAATTAAACAACCAATCATTTTCCGCGTGTTTGATTTTTTTCATTTATTTATTTCTATCATGCCTTGCTATTGTGTTTCCTATTTTTCTAGTATTATTTTTGAGTATATTTACTTACAGAAAGGAAAATGGTAAACCACATACATACTTCACATCCTCTCTCTTTCTCACACACACTTTTTTCTCTCTCTCTCTCTCTCTCTCTCTCTCTCTTTGGTGAACACGAAAATCGTTCTTTTCACATGACCAACCTCTTTTTTACGTACTTATAACACTATACTAGAACGAATAATGTTCGTTCGCAATGAGCACGAAAGAGAACTTCAACATGAACAACGCTGGACTTTGGATTTTTAATACACGAAACAGAACCATGCTTTTTCGTTCTACCAACACATCATCAATATATACACAATACATACATACATACATATATACATATCATTTTTTTCCTTGGCCTTTTTTTCTCTCTTTCATTTAGAGTTGGCCTAGTGCTATTAAAATCTTGTAAAAGATCGAGTCAAAAAGATGTAAGCGGTATTCGAAACGTGTTGTTAAAATATATGCCAAGTGTGTAATCGAGCAAATGATGTTATTTAAACGAACTAAATAAGATCTATATATATATATGTATGTATGTACTTACGTAAGTATATCAAAGAGTAATAAATTATATTGAAGCAATCGTTGTTAAGAGAATTGAATATCATTGAACAGAAGTAATTCGATAATCAAAGATTATTTTGTAACTTTTTAAATACTTTATAATAATTCTGATATTACTATAACATAAATAATATAAATATATAGTATATAATATAATAATATATAAAATAATAGAGTATATAATATAATAGTAAAACTATATATAATAATTCTGATATTACTATTATAAAAATTAGTTAAAATAATAATAATAATAATAATAATAATAATAATGATAATAATATTAATAATATTTGTGCGTTATTTTTTGCAGTATGTGTAATCAATTAGAGGAATAATGATAAGAGTTACAGATAAATGTAATTCAGTATAATATAATATATGTATAATTTTATATATATATTATAAAAGTAAACAATTTAAGTTTGTTAAAATAATAATAATAATAATATTTATGCATTATTTTTTGCAATAAATGTAACCAATTAAAGGAATAATGATAAGAGTTATAGATATAAATGTAATTCTATATAATACATAGAAAGGAATATATAATTTGTAACGAACCTTAACTATCTCACACCTTTGAACAGTATTACATCTACGAGAATAGTTTGATGTAAAACTAAACGAAGCATCTCAAACAGTTAATTTCAGTACAATAACTGACGTAACTTTACAAATAGTTTGCATAGATTTAAAGGGAAGATTCAACGTACCATGATATTATTTCATTTGTCTCTTTCTCTTATGAAGTATGATCATTATTCTACCTTGTAAAAAGTATACGTAAGAAAAAAAATTTGTAAATTATTTCTAGACGTAATTGTAAACGTTTCTATTCGAATTTCCTAAGATCTAAGATAAGAACATTGTAATATAACGAGGTAGTTTCAAATCAAACGAATTCATTTTCCTCACAATACGAATTTATTATTCGGTTCTGTTAAAAATGAATGATAATAATTGATAAGAAAAATTTATTACATATATATTTTATAACTTATTTATTATATAAATTATTATATATATATATAATTAAATTAAAAAAAAATATATTAATTATTATTATTATTATTATTATTATTAGATAAGAAATTATTAAATTTATTATACTTAATATTACTAATATTATATATAAAAAAATATAATACTTATATATTTTATATAAAATATAATAAAATTAAATATTATATTAGGGCATAATTAGAATTAAGTATATTGTCAAGGGGAACGAACATGTAGGTGGGGGGGGGGCCTTCGGGGTAAACACCCTAAAGGGGTTTACCTGAAAAATAAACTTCTTCTTCTTCTTCTATAATAAAATTAAATAAATTAATAAATATAAAAATAATAAAATATCACAAAAATTAATAAATATAAAAAAATAAATATTAAATTTTATATAAAATATAATAAAATGTAATATATATATATATATATATATATATATATATATTTTCACATATATTCATTTGAAAATGATGAAATTTAGTATGAATAATTAACAATATTATGAATAAGTTAAAAATAAAATTTCAAAATCAATCAAATTCCAAACGTTTGAAACAATTTTTACGTTCAACTATTCTGAAACATTTAAAATAACAAACAAAACAAAAACCCACACATACGCATAGGAGTGTGTGCACAGATATAAACATACACTAGAGTGTCATATAAATGATCTTACCTATTGTAATATTTCAAAATGATAGAAAGAAAGGGAACGATTTAAGAAACGAAAGCATCCCTGCTAGGAGGAAAATAATACGACTGTTAGATTTGAAAGAGCGGTAGTAATATTCTTCCGGAAGCTCGCTCGCAAAAGGAGGGGATGAAANGATAATGTTTGTTATTTCAATATTGTGTAGAATTCATATAGTGTTCAAGTATAAATCTTTAAATATCTCAAAACAAGATATATATATATATATATATATATATATATATATATAAGCATTATATATTTTATATTCTGTTTATTTTTGTGATATATACCCTGCATGCTGGCTACACTTATAACACACTCTCTTATATATTTTATATATTATATATAAAATTAATTATAATTATATTTCATTACATATCTATCAAGTGAACAAATGAACTCTCTAAAAATTGAAAAACAAAAAAAAATAAAAATAAAAAAAAAACATTTACAATAAAGAAAATAGATATTTAGATGAATGATATAAAAAAAACCTGCCTGGAACAGTTATGTGTCGAGAGAAATTCTATTCGAAGTAAACGTATGATTGAGAACGAATTCTGACAGCAATATGCACCAGCCACGAAATACAAACAATATCATTTTCGAACGTAACCGAAACTGGCTGACATCACTGAACGATAACGGCCGAGAATAAATTCCTTGTCATCTTCAAATATCGACAAGCATACCATATATACAATATACATATACAGATCATAAATATATATATGTATATAAAACACATACGCAGATATACACCACCATATACATGGATGCTGAGTCTGACCTCTTCTATCTCTTTTTTTGTCTACTTTCACCCTTATCTGAACTCTTCCTATTCCTACTGTGTTATATACATATATATATAACAAATATCATGAGAATACACGTCGTACATTCCTTTCTCTTCCTTTCTTCCTCTCACTCTTTCTCTCTTTCTCTCACTTTATCTTTATCTTGCAATTCTCACAGTTGATCTGCATTTTCTCCATACATGGAAATTTTCTAATATACTAGCTACCTACCTATACATAAATACATACTACATGCATACATACAATTGATTATTTTTTCGATCGTTCGATATACACGGGGATTTGTTGGAACGAAAATTACGATGAAAAAAAAAAAAAGCATAAAAAGATAAAATATCTTTAAAACGAATTTCGTGAGAAGGTCAGCTAAAAAAAAAAAAAAGTGTGATATAAACGAGCCTGTTTTCTCTGAACAATAAAATAAACATTAAAAAAAAAAAAAGAAATAAAAAATAATAGAGGAAAAATACAAAAGAATAAAAAGAAGAAGAAGAAACAAACATACAGGTAAAGTTACGCTTTAAAATCATATCAGGTTGAGAAATGTTGTTGACTAATGTTCCTGTGATGTATTAAAGTGACTAGTTACATCATTGAGATGATCGATAAGCTGACAACATGACAACTCGTAACTCGTTACTCGACATAGATCGAAACGATGCTTAATGATCCTTTTTAATAAATAAAGCTACAATTAAAAAAGTAATCGTAATGACTATCTTTAAAAAAAAACGTTGCACAGTTTCTCTACCGTTCTTAAGTGCTTTTCATTTCAACCAAAACCACCCCCATTCTTCTCCTACTCTTTCACCTCAAACCCCTTTTTATTCTTATCTTCATTGTCCTTAAGTTTTGTTCAGCACATTTTTCTTAAGGTTTTTTTTAAATAACCCTTAAATCTTTAAGCAAATCTCGTTAAGTGTTTTCCACTTCTTCTTCTTCTTCTTCTTCTTCTTCTTCTTCTTCTTCTTCTTTTACTACTATTTCTTTTCTTTAACATCTTTTTATCTAGAAATGTTCTTAACTTAAATTAAACCAAATTTGTCGTTAAGCGTTTAAATTTGATTATATAAAATTAATTTACGAAACGTAAAAGAAACAAAGTGGGGGGGAGGGAATTATTATATAATTAAATATGAAGGAAGTAATTATATATATATATACGTGAGAAAACAAAAATAATAATAATAATAATTCAATTACAATTTATTTTCTTTTCACTTGACAAGATTTTTAGAAAATATTTGGAATTTTTTGCAATCGAACGAAACGAATCCTTTAAATCGAATTTATTAAAAATTCCATAGAAATATTTGAATTCATTTGTACAATACTTTTTTTTTTTTTTTATTAATCTTTAGAGATCTCTTTCATATTCCTTTGAATACAACAAAATCCTGGTTTTTTTTTTTTTTTCATATAAAATAGCACAATAACGATATCCTACTGTCTATTTTTAATTTAACGACGAATGAATTCACGAAGGAAATCAACGTGGATTATGAAATATGGTAAATGACAAGCAACTTTGACGATAAATATCACCAGTTTCAAAGTATGACGGAAAAATAAAAACAAAAAGAAATAAAACCGAGATACAGATAAAGATAGACATACGGATAAAGATAAAGATAAAGATGAAGATAGAAATTGATAAAGATAAAAAGAGATAGAGATAAATCAAGGTAGAGAAGAGATTTGTTGTCCTATAAAAAAAAAAAAAAAAAARAATAGAAAAAAAATTCGTACACTCGACAACGCCATCATAGAAAAGAAAATGAAAAAAAATCATTGTGAAAGAAAGAAAATGCATTTCAATTCGCAAATTTTTTTTCTTTTTTTTTTTGTTCAATTGACGATTCATTTAATTATTTAACAATGTGTTAAGGAAAAAATATAAACTATTAAATTTTTATAATATTATTAATAAATATTCAATATTATAATTTAGAACACTTTAAATACTTGAAATTGGATAATTTACTCCTTATTTCTTTTCTTTTCTTTTCTTTTCTTTACTTTTCTTTTCTATATTTTATTAACACAAATAAAGTTAAAATTTTCTCTAGAAGAAATTTTCGTATAACGAATTTAAGAAGACTTCGATCGACCTAATTCGAAGTTGTTTTTATCGGTGTACGTGTCCACGTAATAATCCTGTTAAAGAATAAAAGAACACACACACACACACACCTCTTTAGAAAAAAAAAAGAAGCATTTGAAGAAGAATGTTTGATTGAAAAAGAATTCTTTTTAATTAAATATAACGATGGGAAATAATTAAATTAAATTATACAAAAAATTAAAAAAAAAAAAGAAAAAAACTAGGAAGCCTCGAAATGACTCAAAATTAATAAATATAAACGCAATATACGAATCCTATAATTTTATAATAATTATTTTATACAAAGTTAACAACTCGTGAAATAATTCTTATTTTATGCTATTATAAAAATTATGAAGTTGATTGTTCCACTTTATGCTTATAAATTTAAAAAAAACTTGAAAATAATATTAAATTTTAATATTTCCTAAATTAATTATTCAAAAGTTTATAAATAATTATTTTGTACAAAGTTAACAACACGTGAAATAATTCTTATTTTATGCCATTATAAAAATTATGAAGTTGATTGTTCCATTGTAGGTTTATAAACTAAAAAGACTTGAAAATAATTATTTGTCAAATTTATTTATTTCCTAAAGTCATTATTGAAATGTAAGTTTATAAAACTATAATAAAAATAAAATTAATTTTTAATTATTTTTATTATTAATTTTAATTATTAATTTAATTATTAATTTAATTTTGTTTTAATTATTAATTATTAAACGTACAAATGCTTCATGTGTATACCTACTTCTACTATAGCAGAACTCATCTTCAAAAAGTCATATAATAATTAATCAAAGAAAATGTATATTATATAATCTACAAATACGAAATATAATTTCGAAGTAACATCTTCTTCAAAATTCAACCACAAACAAATTCATTAAACTCTATTAAAGTCATTTAAAATTTTGTTTATTAATTCTTGTTTATATGACTTCTCAAAAAAAATAAATTCTAAGGAATATTATTCTCATTATACATGCATATATGTAGCCTTGTTTTCAAATATTCCTGGTCAATAATAATTTTAAATTGAAAATGTTTATGCAATGAAATATCAATTATATAAATTACATTATAATTTATATATTACATATAAAAATATATCTTAATATATATAAATTACGTGTCACGTTGTTTGTCCGCAATGGACTCCTAAACTACTGAACAGATTTTAATAAAATTTTGCACACTGTGTGCAGTTTCATCCAACTTGAAAGATAGGATAGTTTATATCTCCATTTATCATCGCAATATTATTTTATTAATCGCGAATTATTTGTTTATTAACAAAGAGTCATGATTATCTCTGTTAGTTCGATAAGATTCTAACAGATGGCGGTATAAGGTAATTCGTTGACTTAAAGATATGTGTATCGGACTGATTGTGAGCCACAGCAACGCGTGGCAGGGCATAAATAAATATAAAAAAATATAATGAATGTTATGCTCCTGTAATGAAATATTAAATTATTCAATATGCGAAGTATATTAACAGGTATATCAATTTTAAACAAATGTGTCCATAATTATGAAAGTGGTTAAAGTCAAAATTAATAAAAAATAAGTTTATCAGTTATTATACACTACATTATTATAAACTAAATAAATGCAATGTAATTTTCACGATATTATCAAAAATGAATCGTTAGATAATGTTTGTTATTTCAATATTGTGTAGAATTCATATAGTGTTCAAGTATAAATCTTTAAATATCTCAAAACAAGATATATATATATATATATGACCTAGACCACACTTTCATAATTATGAGCACAAATATGCTTTGTATTATTCTTACTTTATTGAGCATATAAACTGAATCTAATACACACACACACCAACTAACACTAGAATCTTCAATAATCTCGTTCAATATCCGATCGAATGAGAATTCTATCTCATTCTCTCTCTTCTTACCTTTATGTTCCCTCTCTTTTCATATCGTTTCATAAGATTTGATCGTTACTATCCCATTAGAAGTTTCACTTCAAAAAAACTTTTCAAATTAAATTCAAATCATTAAGAATCATTCAAGATCACGATTGATTTCTTGTATAATTTCTTAAATCGAATTAAAGAACCAGGTAAAAAAAAGAAAAAATGATTCATTTCTTCATTTTATTTTTATCTAGATATGAATATCGATCTCGAGCTTTCATGCTTCTGATAAATCCGTTGTATTGCTTTTTGCTTTTTTTTTGCGTCAGTCATACGTGTTTATCTAATCTCAACGTCAACATTTTATCAATGCGTCGGCGTCGAGGTGATACGACGAACGAAAAAGCTTCCTATCGAATAATTTCTATATATGCTATTTCTCTTTCTTTCTTTCTCTATCTCTCTCTCTCTCTCTCTTGAAATAATCGACGTGACACCGTAAACATGCACGCTATTTGTTAATCGGAAAAAAGAAGGAAAAAAATATAAACAGAACGCTTTGCGTCTACCGTACAAAATAACTTTTCATGAAACTTAATTGTTTTGACATAGTATTCGCTTAATTGCAACTTTGTTATCCTCGAATTATCAATACTTCATATGTTTCTTTCTTATTCTTATGATTAATATCTTTTTATTTTTTTCAATATTCTCATAATAATTTCTTTATTTTTGTAACCCTTAAGGAGGTTAAAACGAACCATTTTTAACACTAGATATACCTAGGGATCCTATAGGAGGGATGCGCCATGTACATTGCTGGGGGACCGGAACTCGATTTTGCGCGCGAATGATTTAAACATTGAAATAATTATGAAATAATGAATTGCATCAAATACAGAGAGAAAAAAATGAACTATATTTAATGATAATTAAAAATTGATATTAAAATAGAATAGGTTACATGAAAAAATGATTATAAATTCAAGCGATCCCCCAAAATTTTCAGCCAATGGCACATGAGCTGAATATGAATGGTACATCCCTCCTACAGGATCCCTAGATATACCATACCAGTCGTTTTGACTGATTGGGCCATTTTAATATTCAAAATGTTTACTTCACACATGTAACATTTGTAGTTCTGTAAATAATTAAACGTTTTGTTATTTAAAAATGTCTATAAATCCATTTATCCTATTAAAATTAATATTGTAAAACATTTTTTTGTTTGTTATTTTTTAAAGAGTCAATAAAGACTGGAAACCTCAAAAGGCATCTTTTTTTTTTTTATATACACCAGTCATTTTGACTAGTGTGGTGGTATATCTAGTTTTAAAGACCCTGAAGTTTTTTACTACAAACGATTTGCTTCCTTCTTTATCTATATTTAATACATTGACAAATACAGACTATATATTTCTATATATATATATAGGTATAATAATGTTGCGAAGGTAAATGTATTTAGCATGATTATACTTAAGATGTTACGGTATCGGTGTTGACAAATGTTAATTGTAGTTGAAACGTGCTCGTGCATTATTTTAAAAAGCAGAGAAAAATAAAAAAAAAAATAAAAAATTAAACAAAATTGAAAAAAGTCGATGAGTAAACATTAAATAAAAATAATACTTGTCATAATTAATAACAAACAGTGATAGAAAAATATCCGAAGCGTTAAAGGGTTAACATAAATTTATTTTACCTTGACGGTAGAATAATAATAAAAAAAAAAAAAGAAATTAAAAACAAAATGAGAGAGAATAAAAAAAAAAAAAAAAGAAAAAAAGATAGTCAAATGGGAAGGAAACATACGCAAGATCGATGATCAGTGTCGTAACACGCGATCCGATATGCACAGAGCAGTAACGATAACCCACCTTGAACAATAGCTAGATTAAGGGCTTTCAAGGGCGGGTGCGATAGACTCGTAATTTCAAACAACGCCGTAGCTAATTCGAATCCGTTGCGAATTCTACTCTACATTTATATTGGCTTAAAGTTAGATAAAGAAAAGTACAAAATGAAAAAAAAAAAAAAAAGACAGACCAAAGTGATAAAAACATTTTTAAAGACCCTGACGTTTTTTTTTTGTTTTTTTTTTTTACTACAAACCATTTGCTACCTTCCTTATCTATATTAATACCTTGACAAATATGGACTGTAATATATTCTTATAATATATTATTATATATAATTATATATATATAGGTATCATAATTACATACATATATATATAGAATATATAATATATTATTATTTATATTAATTTTTTAATATTTATTATTATATATATAATATAAATATAATATAAGAAATATATATATATATAATTAAAATAAAAATATAATATATTATAAAATAATATAATAATTAAAAAAAATTTATTACATAAGTAATAAAATTTAAACAAAAATTTATTATATAAATAATAAAATTAAAAAAATATATATTATATATAATTACTGTACTTATTATTAAAATATATATATATATATATATATATATATATATAATTACTATACTTATTATTAAATATTAAAATGAATGTATAAAATGTAAATAGATATGGGACAGAAGTTTGATATGAGTTTCTTCATATACAGAAAAAAATTATAAATTTAATATCGACAATTAAAATAAACAATTGGAGTATATTATAAAATCAATTCAGATTCATATTGATACAATTTACTTATCTTTTCCAGAATTGAAAAAACCATTCTAATACAACTGCATATTTTTATTAGTCTCTTGTATAATTACTTTTCATTTTCTTCCGCACATCAAAAGTTATTAATCATAGTATACAAAACTTAAGAACGTAGTTGTTAGAACTGTTCGTTTATGTTTTTGACAATTTTTATGTCAGATGTTTCTATCTCGGTTTTCATTTCTCTTACTTTTTCATTTTCTGTTAAATTGTAATACTTTGACAAACGTAATGAACGTAGGATTCTCTCATTTATTCGGTCAGATAAATGGATGCTTTTTGTTGTTGTTGTTTTTTTTTTCTTTTTCTTTTTGCATGCTAATTTTCACTGTTCGTTTTTTCGTGTTTCAACTGGAGAGTTATCTAGAAAATTGTGGAAGTTATGAATGTTCGAGGATATGCATGATTAGGGGTTGAACCTTTTATATACGCTAACAAAACTTTATTATTTTCTTTTTTTTTTTGTCCAAACTTACATCCATGATAACTCGAAAAATTATTGAACAATTTCATTTGAATTAGACTCATTTCATTTGTAATTAACTCAAACGTTAAAAACTGATTCATCCTTTTTATTGTAATTATAAGTGAAAAATTAAACCACAATTTTGAATATTTCCCCAGCACCCCACCCCCATCCCCCGAATTGTTTTTATTATCATTTCAAATGTGTTTCCGTAAAAAAAATTAAATTTGGTTTTCCTATTTGAGATAATTACAAAAGATAAAATGAAAGAAGATCGTTAATAATTCCTATGCATTCAATAACACTACCTTCAAATAAACGTCATTCATATAATTATTAAGATTTTTCAATACAAATTAATATTAACGTTATTGAAAGATTAATAAATAAAACAAATAAATCACAATGCTTAATCTTATTTATTTGATGAGATAATAATTCGTTGACATAATATCGTTATATTCTTCAGTTCGATAAATAATATATAAATATCCTTTTATTAATCACTTCTGTTCTATCAAAACGAGTAACAAATAATCAAAGAAATAAAACGTACAACTAAATTAATGAAAATAACAAAGAGTTAAACGTTTCGATTGAAGACAAATTGATTACGATCGTATAGTTGAAAGGACTTAATTACTTACTGAAAAAAAAAAAAGCGTTAGACGAAAGCTTTCATTAAAAGCTTATGGCTATTCCTGACCAGTAGGTATCGATGAAAGGAAAAAGAAAAAGAAGAAGAAGAAAAAAAAAAGCAAAGGAAAAGAAAATCGTTCAACACGTAGTACGCATCGTAGGAAAAGATTAATCGGTGCCACGCGTCTGTTATTTGTCTTTTCTTTTTTTTAAAACGATCATTTCTTCACACATTTTTACGTACGTTCGTTCGTTCGTTCGTTCGTTCGTTCGTTCGTCCATTCGTTCATTTCTTCATTTATTCGTACAAGGAAATATTTCAAATGATTACTACACCTTCGCTAGAGATATTCTTTTTTTATGACGTAACATGACTAAGAAATTAAAAAAAATCTATAATCAAAAAGGAAAGGAAGAATAAAAATCAAATGTTAAGATATTTCTAAAGTCTATATTACGTAAAATATCTGGTTTTATCTTTCTCTCTCTCTCTCTCTCTCTATATATATATATATATATATATATATATTGCTTATTCTTTTTACACCTTTTTCTAATTGAAACCAGTAAATATATCGTATTAAGCTAAGATATGAAATATTATCATTTGATAGATAACAAGGTTAGTACAAATAATCGTTATCAAAGATTATTTCGGTCATTAGAGATTTTATTATAATATTAAACAATGTTTATTTAATTTATTAATCGATTTTTAACCATAAAAAAATTAAATAATTTCTTTATTTCTCTCCCTATATATATATTAATATTATAATGTTATATAATATTAATTTTATAATAATTTAATTAATATTTTTTAATCTTTTAATTTTTTAAATTTAATATTAATTTTAAAATTAACATTAAATTAATAATAATAATAATAATAATAATAATAATAATAATAATAATAATAATAATAATATTAATGTTATATTATATATGTATAATATATATGTTAATAATATTATAATATTATAATTATAAATATTAATTATATATATTATTTATATATTTATATAATATATTATATAATAATATATATTAATTTTATATATTATATATATATAAATATATATATGCAAATAAAAAGTGTAGGAAAAAATTGTCGATATTTTCATAATATTTTCGACATCGTGATATATGCATTGATATAAAATTAAAAAAAAAAAACGTGTTTGTGTATATACATATAAATAAATGAATAGAAAAATATTGCACAAACGTAACATATAAACTACAATAACTTGACTATGACGATGATTCAAAAAATGGAAATAAGAAAAAAAAGAAATATAAAAATAACGATTACGTCATTTTTCTATTCATGTACCAATACAAATGAAAAAACGTGTATTTCATAATTCTTCTATTAAATTTAGGTAAATTACGTTCGTTGTTTCAAAATACGAAGTGAAATCGAAAATGAATTATTACTAATAATAACATTCTTTTATATGTTGGGGGGTGTTCAATGAATGATCACGCGCGCGAAAGAAATATATCAAAATAAATGGTACTACAGTACACATCGATCCTTTTTTTGGCTCTACCCTTTTCTTCTTATTTATTTCTTCTACATTTATTTATTTTTATTTTTTTTATTTTTCGTTCTTTCTTTTCTTCAACTAATCTTCGTCTACATTTTTCCTTTGTGTATATACGACGTACGTGACACCTAAAAGAATCCAAAGTAAAGCTGAAATGATTAGCGTGTACAAGTTGGTAGTATTTTTTTTTTTTTNCTATTTTTCTTTCTTTCTTTCTTTCTTTCTTTCTTCAAAGAACCAAACGTCCAGAAGAAATTTTATTAATATTTTTCAATCGATTTCGTTGTCAAAGAAACGGCGACCAGGACCATATTCGCGCGCGCTTGATCAGCAGCAGTAGCAGCAGTATCGTCATATTTCGTTAATTAATTTTTCGACAGTTGGATGAAAACAAACGCCCGAGGTCAATTTGTCGAATGACGAACACGTCGAAAAGTTTGCTAAATGGATTCGCATGAAATAACGCTTCTGACGAGAATAAGAATAAAAGTAATGAAACGAATAATGTGATCTAAATGAAATACTAACTTATATCCACGACGAACGATAATCGATATAATTATGATCTTTCAAGATAAATCTCGATCGATACTATTATAGTCGAGAAACGACGATTTGATTAAAACACGACCGACCTTGTTTTATTATTTTTTTTTTCTTTTTTTTTTCAACATCCACGACTATTATGAAAATATTTTTTAAAAAGATAAGCTAAATACAGGTTACTTTTCATGTATATATTATACGTTTGATATATTTTTTTTTTCCTTTTGATAAAATAAATAATAAGTTTAGATTGAAAACGCGTGGTCGTTCTTGAGGTAGTAGCACGTAATGAGCACTGCGTATCGGAAAAACGACTATGCAGCGACGACGGCGAGGCGCGCGTTTGACAGTTCACCTTGACACAAGGATTTGACCGACGAGTAGAACGAGGGAGCAAGCAAGAAAGGGGGAGAGAGAGAGAGAGAGAGAATGAGAGAAAGGGAGAAAGAGAGAACGTGATATTCTCTGTCTTTCTTCACTCCTCCCTCAACCCACCCCCGAAGATGCCGGCGGGTACGTCGTATGATACGACACTGGTCAAACTAGGCTCCCCTTTGACCACTATAAAAATGACATTGACGTTGGTAAAAAAAAATATCACTCACCAAATGAAGCACCGTGTTGACAACTTCCCGATTAGACACCTGTCCCACTTCAATCAAGCCGATCAGGACGGCGAATTTCAAGCTGTCGTTCATCGCCATCGCCACCACCTCCTCAGGCCTCTTAATATCACTGAACGGTGGACTCTTCATGTCCGCCATCGCGCCGATTTTCGACGTTGTGGAATGCGATCCTTCCACAGGAAGAAAATCTACGACAGTTTACGCACGTACCGTCTTATCAACGAGAGCTTTTCACCGTCACATGATAATACAACACAAATTGATCTGCCATCTTTGAGAGTAGACACTGTTGTGAGGAGTTTGCCAGTACGCCAAAGGCAAAAGTTCCTAGAACGAGGAGCGCGCGCGCGACACACGTCCGTCCTGCCGCCTGTCGGCTGAAATACTAACATAGTCGGCGCGCGACGTACATATCCAATAGTGGTGGGGGTAAACCTACCTGTTCTTGGAGAGAGGTGACACACTCTCATGATAAATTACTGCATATTATCTATTCTTTATTTTATTGAAAAGGGAAATGATACTAAGTAAACAATATAAGCGATTGGATTGATAACTAAATAAATTAGAGTTATTAATAAAAGAGAAAAACAAATATGTATTTGCTGCTGCTCTGACATTTCGATCCACTTGTGATTTATATCAAATCAAAAATATATCGAATAATTTACAATAATACTTACAATTGATTTCTTTTTTTTTTTTTTTTTTATTTGTAATATTTCTATTAGCAATATATTCTATTAATATATCTTCTTCGTTATTCTTTAAATATTCTTTCCATTTTTCTTCTTCTTCTTCCGCTTTATTTATTATTTTTCATTTATTTATTAATCGTTTTTTCCAAACTTAAATAAAATATTTGCTAATAATTTAAATAAATTATAATTGCGTATTATAATTAAAATTACAATTAAAAATCTCATTAAGCAATAAAATATAAATATCTTTTATATATTTTGAATTTAAATGCACCGGATGCGTGACCATTATAATCTTGAATTTGTTACTAGGGATATTTCTTTCATAACACGATATAGTAATTTTGATGACTTACTGATAATGCAAAGTATTTGACGGAAAAAGAAAATTTACTGTCACTGGAGTAGTTGGAGCTTTAAAAAATCTATGACAAGTGTAATGACGATGTTAATGTAACGGAATTCTGAGATAACCACAGAGACTTCTTGTAATCTAAATTATATTGATAATGTTTCTAGTAGGCTTGACAGGTGGAATAGCCACTGGAAAAAGTGCTGTAGCTAATGTATTTCGCGAACATGACATACCCGTCATCGATGCCGATGCAATTGCTCGCAAAGGTTAGATATGATTAATTACATTGCTAATGTCACTTTAAACAAAAAATGAATTTTCTTATATGAAAATTAAAATGCCAAGAATTAATGAAATTTTGCATTATTAAAATGTCATAGTTCGTGTAATTAAACAATATAATTATTTTTTTTTGAATGTCATTCTTTGCAATATATATATACATATATACATGACATATACTCTGCAATTTTGAAAGAACATTTTTTTTTTTTACATACATCCCTCTAGGTCGTAGATCAAAGTCCTTCAAAATGATTTGCATCTTTTTAATTTGTCAACGTGTAGAAACTACTTGAATAAATAAAGTATGTATGTACTTTTTTTAAAAATACAAAGTTTCTTATTTGAAATAATAATTAATCAATACTGTTTTTTGAATTCTAGAAAATATTGCTTTATAATAATAATCCTCTTTTTCTATATTTTCAGTTGTGGAGCCTGGGAAACCAGCATGGCATAAAATACAAAAGGAATTTGGACCTGAGGTATTTCTCAGTACAAAAGAACTTGATAGAGCCAAATTAGGCGATTTAATTTTCAATGATATTGAAAAAAGGAAAAAATTAAATGCCATTACACATCCTGATATATACAAGGAAATCTACTGGCAAACATTTAAATATTTTTTACAAGGCCATCCTTTCATAGTCCTGGAATTACCATTACTCTTTGAATCAGGACACATGTTGAATTATTTACACAAAATTATTGTTGTAACCTGGTAAGTTATTAATTTCTAGTTTTTAATTAAACCGATAGTAACACTTCTAATTATTCATATTTTTTTTTTTTTTAGCGAGGAGGATCTACAATTGCAAAGATTGATGGAACGTTCAGGTTTTACAGAATCTAGAGCAAAACTAAGAATAGAAGCACAAATGTCTCTAGAAAAGAAAGAAAAAATGGCAAACTTCGTAATTGAAAATTCAGGAAGCGAGCATGATACCAGAGATCAAACCATTAAAATAATTAATGTATTAAAATGTTCGAAATACCATTGGAAATTACGTTTTATAGTTGTTTTTTGTTGCACTGTTCTTTTAGCATTATTCTTGTTCTTTTTGTATTTAAGAAATAGATCATTTAAATCTCTGCCAACAACAGTATAGACATAAATGTTCTAACTAAAGTTACAATACAAAAATTCTGATAAAGATGAGAAAAACTGTAAGCCAAGTGTGATCATTTAATTGTTCTATGTAAAAATTAATCATAACAACAACAACAACAACTAAATAACTAAATAATATTCTAAAAAAAAAAAAAAAAAAAAAAAAGTAATAATTGTATATGTATGTGCATTGGTACACTGCCATTAAAAATCACTGCTATCTTCTTTTATATGTATATTTATATATTTCAAAGTAAAAAATGAAATATATAAATTAATTGGAAATTAAATATATGTACTGAAAGATGCAAGATAAATTTCACAATAAACGATTACAGTACTGCACATATCAAAGATCTAACACAAACCAGAAATAATATTATATATAAAAAGTATTATTAAATTGCAACTTTCACTTTCTATACAATTAAAAATCTCGCAAACGCAAGAGAAAAATTATATGATTCTTTTGTCAAAAGGAATATATGGGATGAAAAGTGAATTTGTAACGTTGCGTAGGGCATTACAGATTTTAAATATTTTTATGTTATTTAAATAAGGAAAAAATAATACGTTAATTTTTACCAAATATGTATTGCAGTATATGATATTATTTGTTGTTATCGACTATATTATGTATGAAGATTATTCTTCTTTATACTTAATTGCATTTATGTTAATTTTGTTGAAATCGTAGATTGTATTCATATTGATGGAAAAAAAAAAATGTAATATGTGGTGGTACACATAATAAAGCTTAGGGATTTTTAATTAAAAGTTTCTTTTTTCTCGAATTTGTAAAAAATTCGAGTTCAATAATTCTTCTATTTCTGTTATATGTTACCTATTTTAACATTTTGTTATTTTTTTTTAATTATTTGCAAGAATAAATAAACTTGAAATATTTTCTTATAATTTATTATAAATATTTGATGTATCCCTATGATTATAGAATTGATAAGAATTCTTACCTTTTTTTTTTTTTCTTTTTTCTTATTTAAACTACAACGATTTTGTCAAAAGCTTACATAAATATGCACAATGGGCCTTGATGTGTATTTAATTTATTAAAATATTGCTATTTTATAAGAATAGTCGACTTATTTATTGAAAATGGGAGTATAAACATTTTTCTTGGAAGGGGGAAAAACAGTTAAGCAACAAAATATTTACAGCCTTGCATACGAAAAAAACAATTACAGGATTCGCTATTATCTTAACTCGGTGACAAATCTTCTCTGTAACCTAATATATTTCCTTCTATTTTGTACTTACATTAATTTAATAATCTAAATGAGTTCCTTCTTATACATAGATCTTATACTTTACAATTTTTCTTACAGATTCGTATAACTATCTTGCAAATGACTGACTACACTCATATATCGATATTTTTGTGATGTTCTTAATGTAAAATAAAGTCAATTATTTATTGTTTCTTTACTAATCTCTAAATAATCAATTATTTATGCATTAATAAATTTGAAACAATTTATATTTCAATCATACTTTATCCGATTACATTCATACTTCCCTCATTTACTACTTTGCAGAGTTAATTTCTATAAAAAGAAGTAAAAATATGATATTCGAGAAAAATTAGAACGACAGAAAGAAGAAGCAATATATACAAACCATGTGAAGATGTACAAACATCTTAAAAGAGTGCATGGAAATTGTACTGCTATAAAAATCGCATTTTTACGTTTACCCTGCGTAATAAATTATATAAATTGTCCGATATAAAGAACAGCAATTCTGTCAATATTTTTTTTTCTTTTTTGGTATGCTTTAAATACATCTTTTAGATGTACATAGACGCATTTCGGCTAGGTACATTTGTATTAGTTACTTTCTGCATGTTAATCATTGCTTTACAAGCTATTATGTAAACACGTATGTTCAAAGTTCGAGCCCCCAAAATCACAAATACAGAAAGCAACTATCTATTCCTTGACTCACCTAATAAATCGAAAGCTTTCTTTCGTCGATGCATTACTGCAAAACAGGCCTAAGTTCTTGAGTCATAATAGGATAGGAAACCAAAGGTGCGGTTGCACCTGATATTGAAAGAGGTAAACTGGCAGGTTGTTGCGTATTAGGTGGTTGTTGATTTGTTGCTTGTGGACCTGAACCACTCATCGTAATAGTCTGTTGTGCCATGGTCACAATAGGTGGTGGAATCGAAACGGGAGCCATGGACACCGCGGCAATAGATACGGGTGCGACCGTAGCTATGCTTACTGGAACAGTAGCTACACTTGCTGTGACCGTACGTAACGTACCAGCTGCTACTGCAGCATTGACCATTTGTTGTGGAGTGGGAGCTTGAGACGGTGGAACGGTGTTTGTAATTGTAACCGCTGGAACTGTTACAGCAGTCACATTTGCAGTTCGTTTCCCCGACATTCTCAATTGAGCATTTTGATCCAACAAAAATTCATTGGTTGCGGTTAAATCGCTGACCTATAATAATAATAATAATACTATTAATTAATATTCGATGATTCACCTAAAGAGTATATTACGAATCCGATAGAAATAATAACCTGTTTTTTTAATTCTTCTATATTTTTTCGTAACAACGCATTTTCATCCTCTAAAACAATAGCCCTTGCTTCATTACGAGGTATTACTGGATAATAATAGCCTGGTGTCACCGGCTGTGCTGTATGTTGACTAACAATTTGCGATGTTTCGAAGTGGACGACCGTCTCTCCGGAAACTATTCGTCGTTTTGGCTCCGGTGGGCCTATATAATCTGTTGGATGCTGTGATGTATTGTAGCCATTGCTTGCAACTAAATTGTGTTGCTCTTCCATCGTCCAATGGAAACTAAACAAAAAATATAATTTATAATTCAAATAAAAATAATGTAACTTCTAATAGCAAATAATGAAAAAATAAAACAATTATAATGAGTCATCATTACTCACTTTCTATCCTCCTCATATCTACGACTTTCGTTATTGTTAGGACTGTTGAAGTTATGGGGAGCTCTTGACGCATTATTATGTGCCGTTTGCGTCAAATTATGTTGTGGCTCATCCTTCTTTACGTGTCTGTATTTACACTGAGTCCTCTGGCAAGTACCTTTAATAAAATCTTTGCACAGAGGATACTCTGACTTTTCACCATTACTTTTCAACCTATTTAAAACATGAGCTGGTAACTCTCCCGTTGCACGAAAACGTTTTTCTTCGTTCTCTGTACAATGTAAAAATTTACAACCCGGCCAATTGCACATGCCATTTTGAAAGTCGTGACAAAATGTGTAACCCTCGACCGGATCATCGTCCGAACGTTCGTGAAGATATTTGCAACGTTTCCCTCGATGGCAAACATTCCTTAGAAAATCTCTACAAATGCGTGTTGGTGAAGTATCGCCATTCGTGACTTGTCCATCCGACATATTTTTATTTTGCTCGTTAGACGAGTTTTCCACCTTTTTATTCAACTTCTTCATTGCTCTAACATCAGCATTACAGGATTATAATACAATAATTGTCCTTGTGTATGGGTCGTTTTTATTAATTATAATATTCCTTTTTCCCCGAGACAAATTCCTGTAATTGAAGAAAGAAAAAATAATAATAAGAAGTTAGAAAAACAAAGAGAATAAAAATTCATATCTATTATTACGTATATATCTTACGTCGACACTAACGTGTAAGAAGGCATAGCAAACAACATCGTCTTTATATTCAAATGATCCTTCAAACCGCGAGGTACGTATCAGCGCGTATTTTCCTATCTAAATTACATAATCTATCACATCACGTCGCAAAAACGACGATGCTAACGAAAGAGATTCATTCATGAGGTCTACGCTATTTCAGTAACATATGGCTAATTGATATGAAACTGAATACAGGCTGAATTATCAAGAGAATGTAAAATAAAGATACGCGTCTTGCACCACATGTAATTTTTTAAAAATAGAGCTCGAATCGATTGCTTTTTAATATTTTTTTTTTCTTTTTTTTTTTTTTAAATACACTCTTCTTTTTCTAACTACTCTACAGGTTTATCCCACGTATACTTTTTCATAATTATTTTTATTTCAATTAACGTTTCACATTATAAAATATCTGTCATAAAAGCATACACTTGATAAAAATTATAAAATATTAGACAACAAAACATTGATGATAATAATAATAATAAGTCACAATATTGTACAATTAAATGAAGACTTTTTCTTTTGTGTTCTTTCTTTTCTTTTCTTTTCTTTTTTTTTTTCTTTTCATTTTAATTTATAAAAATGTTTGGATAATACATACAACTATAAATAATAATTTATCGTTTATTCTATTATGGTAGTTGCACATGCCTTAGGTCTTATAAAATGAGAAAAAGTACATTCTCAATTAAGTTAATTTTTATTACATTCTTATATGACTTATACATAAGTATTAAGGTTATATCAACAATATTATGTATAAGTAAGATTTACTATATAAATTTCCACGATTCTTTTGCCCTTTTCTAAATTCAACTGACGAAAGTGACGACGACAATCGTGGGGACTACTTGATTTTTTTTTTTTTTTTTTTTTTTTTTTCTTTCAAAAGAAAAACATGAAGAAGAAGAACAAATGTGCCGGTAATTATAATAATGAATTAGATAAACACAGAATTTTCTTTTTTTTTTTGTTAATTTATTTTATAATTTATCTTTTTATTTAAATAAATTTTTTATTGTATTTAATCCACTGTCATAATTATCAGCACAAATAATCTAATCTCTTCTTTTATCCCCTCTCCCCTTGTGTTCTCTGTTATAATTATATCTCTGTAATTCTTTTAACGCGGAAAATATTGATCGAGTAATGGCACTCTATTTAAAACTAACAAATTAAGAAGATACGATTAAATTTGATTATATTTGTATAAAAAGAATTCAATGGAAAAGTGTGTACTCATCTGGCAATAATCTGATTTTTTTAAATTTTTCTTGTATTAATTTTTTCGATTTTTTTCTTTCTTTTTTGTTTTTTTTTCTCAATATATAGATGCCTAGGCCCAATTTATCGCTGTAAGAGATCGAAAACACCTTGTATCGATTAATTTTAAAAAAGTTTACAAGTATATATAAGAGAATAATCTGCTTAATAGTTATTAGGTCGCTTGATTAGATATGCCTTTTAATGTGATGATATCAATGCAAACAGAGAGATAAATAGAACATGCAGATTGAAAACAAATAAAAATTGTAATATAATCTCTTCTGTTTCTTTTTTTCTATTTTCTTCTTCTTTGTTCAATAATAATTAAATAATAATATAGATAGTGAGCATTTAAAGCTGTTGCAGCAATAATCCGTATAGACAAACATCGATTACGAACGAATAAATATATAATCATAATTATATGCTACCATTAAATAGAGAACTTGCAGAACCATTACAAAATCAATTTTATTTTAAACAACTCAATCAATAACATGCCTGTGCATGAAGCACGCTTGTGGTGAAAATCTATGCAATACACCTTTTTACAAATAACTGAACACGTGCCATATATTGTGAAACGACACTTCGTAACTATAAATGATAATATATTTAAAATAATGAAAATGTTCATTTCAAAAGTACAAGGACTATAATATCTGTGTGTGTGTATTCATACGTGTAAGTGAATATGTATAATAGATATCATTGATGGATTAGAAATTTGATAAAAGATAAATAAGATGTCTTGAAGAAAAAGAAGAAAAGATTTACAGCATCTTTATACTTGTGATTTTATCAAAATTTGTTCATATACGTCATTTCAAATTAATAATCAATTATAAAATAACGTTATATTTTTGTTTATATATCTTTTCTTACTTTTTGTTTGTTTTGTGTGTTTGTTGATTTTAATTTGTTACTTTCATACGCAGGCAAAAACAAAAAAGAAACAAAAAAAAAAACAAAAACAAAAAAAACATATAACAAACGAAAAATGTTACGAGATAATATATTGATGAACACACTTTGCTCAGTTAATTTTGTGTCATAGCCACTTGCCATTCATTGATCGATCCAGCGAAGACGTTGCATTATAAATAATCGCGACGACGTATTAACACGAAGCGTGTGGCATTGTAATCCGATAATAAATACCACACTTTGAAAAGATATGATTATTCAGATTGGCAGCATATTGAACATTTTCAGTGGTATTGTCTAGTTTCTTCTCTAAATACGTTCCACCTAGCCATAGTTTCATTTTGAATCGATACACAATGCATGTACTCATAGAATATATATATATATATTTATATATAATACTGCCTTTGATTTTTCATTCCTCCAAAAAAATGTCAAAAGAAAAGAAAGACAAAAAAAAAAAAAACATTAAAATTGAAAGTTATTAAATTCAGTTCATTAAGGATACATTCATTTGTGTATCATACTATTTACAGATTTGTTTAATCTCAATCGTACAAAAAAAAAAAAAAAACGATAAGAGTTTTTCAAATAAAGAATATGAATTGTCCAGACCTAAATCCATTTTTTATAATTGTACAGAATAAATCTTGAGTTTGTGATTGCACCACATATTTTATAATTAATATTATGTTAATTTTTTATTATTATTATTATTATTAATTATTATAATATTATTAATTATTATTATTTTGTTATTATTTATTATTATTATTATTATTATTATTATTATTATTATTATTATTATTATTATTGTTGTAGATAAAAAATTAAAAAGGAGCCATATTATTTATGATAAAGAAAATTATTTACAAAAGCAAAAAAAAAAAAAAACATTAGAAGATCTTTTCTAGCAACATGCACACTAATGCTATTACAATCGGAACAACGTAATGTATTGGCACAGTGTAGGTTGCGTTTAGCAGATCACCACACTGTTGTTTTAATGTCGTATATTTTTTTAATAGTTCTCCCCTTTCGATTAAAAAGGCATTGTACTTTTCTTTTACTATTACTAATTCTTCGTTAACTTCCTGCATCCTTTGAGCCTCATTTTTTGCACGATAATATAATTCTTTCAACCTATCCATAATAATTTCGGTTGGTCCATGAATCAACGAGTCTCTTAATTCTTCTAATTCCTGCTTGACCACTTGTTGCGCTTCTAGACTGTCTTCATCTTTTAAAGAATCAAAAGATCCAATTAGAGTGTGCAATATGTATTCTTTTGAATGCAAACTCTGCTGCATACTTTCATTCTTAGTCATAGGCTTTAATGTCTTAATATAATCTCCCTCTAAATGGTCTTCCTCACAGTCCTTATTTAAGTCAACTTTTTCATTAACATTCTTCTCTTCGATTTGTTCATACTTCTCTGTTATATTTTCTATTTCTCTGAAAGATTTTTCAGTATCTATGGCATTGCTTGATTTTTCTAATTGTTCACTCTCCTTCTCCATTTGTTCTGTCGGTTCATAATAAACTTCCAACTGCTCACCATTTTCATTAGATGCAAATCTAACTTCTGCTTTATGAGGTACACATATCTCTTTAGTTTCTCCAAAGGCATGTTCTTCTTTTTTGTTTTCTATAGTTGACTTTATGCTGACATCGTCACTAGCAATACTACATGTTT
Source organism: Polistes dominula (assembly GCF_001465965.1). Next base: position 2,238,752 of record NW_015148984.1, read on the forward strand.
CATCGGTTGCATCGGAGTCTATCTCAGTATCCAAATTAATATCTGCATTGTCTAAGTTAGCATTTCCATTCACTAATGTTCTTCTAGATGGAGGTGGCAAAATGTACTCCGCTGAGTTATCAAGTCCCATTGGCATATCGTCCAATTTTTCTTTCGAACTAAATAATTCGGAATTTGCTACTTTTAATTGATTGGAATCTATATCTTGTAAATTCAATTGATTATCTTGTTCTTCTTTTAAATTACTTTCAGAATCCATTTCCAGATTGCCAAGGCTAATAGAATTTAACTTATTCAAAATTGCATTAATAGCATCGATAGGATTTTCGCCATCCTTCGAATCAAAATGTTCACTAGTTAATAATTTTGGATCCATATCTTGCAAAGTTTGCATATAATTTCTCAGGGCAGTGATCTGCTTAAAAATATGAGCCGAGCTTAATCTAGACATTTGTAATCGTGCCAACAAGTTTTGTTCTTTTGCCTCTTGTCGCTTCAATGTATTCAATGTAACTTGTACTTCTAGCTCCGCATTTTGCTTCACTACTTTTAAGTCTTCTTCAGTTTCCAAAAGTTTAGTATTCGTTTCTTTAAGTTCCTTTTGTAGTTCAGCATATTTAACACTAAGTTCTTGTAGTTCATTTTGAGCATATTTTGAAACACTGTGCAAACTCTGATTTTCTTCTTCAGTTTCACTTAATTGGGTTTCGACTTGTACTAACCGTTTAGTAATTTCCAGCTTTTCTTGTAAAATTCTTTGTAATGCTTCCTTCGCTGTATTTTGATATTGTGCTTTTTCTTCTTGAAGTTTAACAAGTTCATTTCTAATTTTATCTTCGGTATAGTTTTTTGAATAAACAACAAGTTGATTTTCAACAGTCTCAACCCATGATAGTAACCGGTCTTCGGTTATCAATGCTTTCCATGATAGATTAGTAACTTTGCGAATATTTTCTACCAATTGTTGAAGATGTCCTAATTTAGAATTAAGTGCCTTTTCCCTTCTAGAAGCTTCTTGTATTACTTGATACAACTTATATAAATCCTCCAAAGAAACATTACTACCTACTGGAGTAACCGCTGTGCTTGGACTAGCTTTAACTTCTTTGCCATCAGGTAGAAAAAGCTTTATCGTAGCCACTATGCAACCATGTGTGACTTTCTTTGAATTTTCCACAACATCCACTCCGAATTGAACTATGTCACCGGAGTAAACTTCTTCTGCTGCAGATTCTAGACCAGAAGTACTTAACCTTTGATTATTAATGAATGTTCCATTGCTACTACGAGTATCTTGTAAATAAAATTTGCCACTAGAATACCAAAGCAATGCATGATTCCTTGACAACACTCTGCAGTCAAAGATTGCATTATTTGGGGCAGCTCTTACCCTGGCCACCGAACGACCTATTTTCACAGGCTCTTCCAAAGTCAGAGTACGATCTTGAAACGGATGAGAGTTGTCCCTGCAAATCAGGACAACTTTTGGTGCCATCTTATTGTCCTGCATGTTGTTCAAGCTCAGGTTGTTATTATTCTGAGCAGCAGGATAATTGGCATATTGTACCCATCCACCACTGGCTACAACCATAGCCGAATATCTTGGATGCACCAGACAGAGTTAACTGTATTCCAAAATAGCCTTGAAAATGTAATAATATTATTTAACGATAAATTGTCGAGAAAAAATGCGGAAGAGGAAGATAAAAATTTGCACGCAATATTACTATATTGTTCATCGAGATAAAGTTCAATCAATCGTTTCTTCTTAATTTTATGTACTTAAGCACGCACCATGTACTTCGTACACACCCGAACTTCAGAATTCGGTCACGAGAAGAATCGTGCTCGAAACTCTTGCGACCTACGACTCGTCACGCCTCCTCGTGACAGACAAATTAGCATGATTTCAACGATGGAAAGAAATCTTTTTCTTTGTTAGTATATTACGTTAGTCGTCGTTGTCGTCGTTTTCCTTTGATCGTTCTTCGTTTCTCTTTATTGAAGAATTTTCTTTTTCGCGTATAATATTATATCGTCTCGGTACGATAGGATCGAAATGAAAAGATGTTTCGTATTATTCTTTCTACTTTGATTTTTCTTCTGCTTAAGAAAATAATTCACTGCTCGAACCGTATCTTCTCAAATTGATAACTGATTATACAGAGTTACATGAAATAGGTATGTTTCTCGAAATAAGCAGATCGGCCACTGTCCTTCTCTTTCCCTCTCTACACGTTAGCACTTTCCTCCCTCTAAACGAGTCCTCTTTTTAACGCCTCCTTTCCTTCTCTCTATCTTGCACTAACTCTTCCACCTTTCGCTTTTACGCTCTCTATACGTTTATATATTTTCACTAATCTCACACAACATATAAGACAACAATAATTCTTGAAGATACATTGTTCTAAAATCAAGAACAAAGTGACTTGGAATTATTAAATGATTTGTAATACTGTATATAACCCAGTCAGTATAGGAGAAGTTTGACAAAATTGTCAGCTGCGCAACTGAACTCGCGCATCGGTCGGCCATGTTAACAGCCGCCAATCGCCATCCAACATCCTCGACCACACGTACGCGTACGCGCATATACACGGCTATGTGTGTGTGCGTGCCATGTATCGCTTACGGCAGCGAATATACCTGAAGCCCGTAACTTAACCGCTATAGGTTATGTTATATGGAACTAGCAAACGAAAGAACAAGCAGCCTGGCAAGAACTTGTCTCTATCGGTGGGAAATATCAGAAACAGGAAATTAACTAAATAGATAAAATGACGTTTTTATCGTTATTCTCTCTCTCTCTCTCTCTCTCTCTTCTAATATGAATTTTATTGAAAAATAATGAAATCTATCTAGAGGAATATATGAAAAATATTAATGATAATATAATAATGTCACGTTTATTAATCCTATATTCATTCAAAGATGTTTAAAAGCAAACGATCTAAACTAATTTTATCTTACTTTGTTTGGAATTCTATGAAAATGAGTAATTCTTGATGACGACGATGATATAATTAAAGCACGTACATATTATGCATTAAAGCGTACTACAAGAGACGAGTTCATTCTAATCGATTATAATTAAAGACCAATCGAATAAATAACGATTAAATAAAAAGTTAATAATAAAGCTGATATCACATTATAAACCTGAATAAGCTTTTACTTCTCATTAATGTGAATATAAAAAACGACGAATCATAATATTATATCGTCTAATCCTTTCACTTTTGTGTCCTCTTCGTTTCGTGCGAGCGAGCGGCGTCCCATTACATCACGTGATCTATCTCCACGCCGATCTTAATAATTTCAAATATGCGCGGGCGTTTCTTCCTTGAATGTCAATATAAAATCTTTTTTAAAAATATCATGCTACGATATTTAAAATAAATCTTCGTATCGATTATTTTTAATATGCTTCTAAGTTTTATTAACTATATTCTATCTATATATCGTCTATAATTTAATATTCTTTCTACTTTTTAATATTTCTTTTAAAATATATTACATTTTTTAAAATATAAGAAACACGACATAGATCAATTCAGTGTTAATTTTAAAAACTTCTATAATGCAGTCTTTTCTATTATATTAATGACGCCACTACGGGATACTATGTTTGTTGTACGTTTAGTACATATTATATGCACGGCCACGACTTAACCTCAAAATCTGGTTCTCTATTAAAGTAATTCCCTATACATTTCATTGTATTGACAACTATCTAAAAATTAAAAAGATATCCGTGTAAATGTGAAATTCTTATTAATAAATAAATATTTTAACGTTTTTAATCAAATTGAAAATAATTTTGAACGAGAATAGAAAAGTGACGTTGACGTAAAGAAAGATATTTTTTTTAAGGTTAAAGTTTACATAAACAATTTTAAACTTCAATTTCTGATATTAAGTTTTAAAAATAACTGAATAAAGTAAAATGTCAGATGAGGAGGATTATATGTCTGATAAATTTTTGGAATTATCTGAGAAATGCGCTACGCCAAGTCTAGTTCATAGACACACGGATAGAAGACAGTTTGAATTAGAAAAAAAAAGGGCAGAGATTGAAGCAAAAATGAAAGAAAAAAATAAATCGATACATTTAATAGAGCATGAAAAACGAGAAGAGGGCTTGTCTAATGCCATAACAAGTAATAACAAAGGTGAGTTCTACTAATAACTTATGAGATTAGTTCTATTTATTTGCTCTTTTTCTTTTTATAGGTTTCGCATTGCTTATGAAAATGGGATATAAACCAGGACAAGGTATTGGAAAAACAGAATCAGGTATTATCGAACCAATTGGGGTTGAATTGAAAGCTAATCGACATGGACTAGGCAAAGCACCAAAACAAAAAGTAACCAAACCAAAAATTGTGAATACACTATTAGATAATTCACGCATGAAAAATTTTCGAGAAAGAATAGCGGAAAAAGAATTAGAAAAAATGTTAAAGTTAGATTTATACAAAAGTCAGAAGATTTGTCAACAACTAGATACTAAAGCAAATATAGAAGAACCTCAGGAATCATGGTTTTGGTTAAATGACACAGAGAAAGAAAAAGAAGAAGAAGAGAAAGAAGAAGAAGAAGAAAAAGAAGAAATAGAAGAAATAGAAGAAGAAGAAGAAGAAGAACTTACTGTTAACGAAAAATTAGATATTCTAACAAAATATTTACGTGGAAAGTACTTTTATTGTATTTGGTGCGGTGTATTATTTGATAATGAAGATGACTTAAGGGATAATTGTCCAGGATGTACAAGAAATGATCATTAGAAAGTGCATTAAAAAATAAATATTCGATTAAATAATTTAATATACTAATTTTATACATTACACTGTTGTTTAATATTACTAAATGTAAATACGAGTTACACAGGATGAAAAAATGTCTTAGTAAAGGCAGGCAAGTTCCTTCGATACCCCTACCACGTATAAAAACATAAAAAAGCTATTAAATACATAATGCAAAATATTCTGAAAATAGTATATCATGCTAGGAAATCAAGCACATTATAGCATAAAAGCTAGAAGTGGTTACAATTGCTATTAAGTCTTAGCAGGGGTTCGACACCACAAGCTGTTATATGCAAGAGGGTTACTTTCTTATAAAAGCAAGTATTTCCTTTTCTCTGGTTTCATTTCTCCTTTGTATTTTGATCAGATCTTTACTAAAAGAAAACTAATCCTCTGAAAAGAAATTCTTTAAATATTATACCCATAATGATTAAATTCACCTCATTTTTGATCATTATTTTGTCCTGTTATAATTTTTGTGTCATTGCACAGATATTAGAAGATGAAAATTGTGAAACATTACAATCAGAAATTCATATTACCAAAGGTACAAAGTATTAAGATATATAACTGATAAAAATAAAAATAAAATAAAGGAGGGAAAATATAATTTTACTACTTTCTTTTATAGATGAATATGATGAAGTTGGACATATAAAGAGAACATGCAGTGGTGATATATCAGTCACTAAGTGCGAAGGATTTTGTACGTCACAAGTACAACCAAGTGTTATTACTGCTACTGGATTTGCTAAGGTATATACTAATTATGATATATAATAATGCAAAAAAGCATATGAATTATAAAATAAAATAAAATAAAATACATACATACATACATATATATTCTCCATTTTTCAGGAATGTTATTGTTGCCGTGAAAGTTATTTAAAGGAGAGACTTGTTATTTTAAATCAATGCTACGATGCAGATGGAATAAAGTTAATGAACGACGAAGATGGAGTTATGGAAATAAAATTACGAGAGCCTGCAGAATGCAAATGTATAAAATGTGGAAATTTTTCCAGATGAAATATTAAATAAAATTAACTTCAATTGATGTAAAGTTGTGATAATTAATAACTTGAATTAAAAATGTGAAGATACTTGTATCACTGCTTACAATAAATTATATTCATAAAAATATGTTATCTATATATTCTTTACCTTTCCAAATGTCATATAACACTTTTCTTTACTAAATAAATTCTATTATGAAAACGAGAAAAAGAAAGAGAAAGAAAAAGATATTAGCAATAATAAGCAAATACTATTAATATTTGAATATGTAAACGAAAGTACTTTACCGAAAATTCAATAGTTACAAAAGTATCAATTAAATTAGGAAAAATATAAAATTCAATTTTCAAAATTTTACTATAATTTTTGTAATATCTAAATAAGTTTTTAAGAACAAAATTAAGTTATATATCCATATATAATAATATTAAAAACATATAATACATTAACGATATCAAAAAAGGAAATAATAAATCAGATAGTTGGGTCTAGTGACTTAATATTATTATTTCTAATGCTCTATTCAATTTGATCTTTAAATAATAGTATAACTACTTTGAAGCCATGATTAAGGGAGTAATTTTTAATACATTCAATCAAATTTTATATAAAATTCTTCTAAAACGTATTAAATAAATGATACAAATTTATTAAATGAATATATAAAAGTTTACTGCTATTATGTCATTTAAGAAAAGAAGTAGTAATAATAATTGCTTTAAATAACAAAATATTACATGTTTTTATATCGTTATATGTTAATTAATACTTCTAATTATGTGTATTTATAAATATAACACTAATAAATAATTTAAAATTATATATAATTCCAATAATACTGCTTTCCAAGTTCTTCAAATGTTTATATTAATTTATATGAATATACCATGATTTCTCATATATATATATATATAAAATAATAATATCATAATGCTATAAAAAGTTCTGAGTTGAAATTGGTAATACTTTCACAAAGAAATACTTCCATAAGTATTTCATTGTAAAATTGAATAATATAAAAAATATATGAATAGTTAATATTTTGTTATTATAAAAACACGTATTAAAAATTAATACCATTCATTATTTTGTTAATAATAGTATTATTTTTTTAAATTTTGATTACATAATATCTAATAGCAATAACCTTTTATTGTAGAATTAAGTAAAAGATTATAAATACTATATGCATAAAAGGAGGTAAAAATGTAATAGTTGTTTGAATTTGATATACACACCGTTAACATTATTTAGAAGTGTAGTATAGAGAAGGGAGGACAAATGGACACCTGCAGAGTATAAAAGCTAACAGCGAAGGCTCAACAAGCACAGTAAAGTGCCAGAGATTGAGCAGAATGTATCATAATAAAAAAATGTTTTGGTGCCACATTGGTAAATAAAAACAAAATTATTTTCAATAATCAAATATAAAATATTTGAAATAGTTAACCCTTTATATAACTTCAAAGTTAGATGTAATAATGTTTAATTTTCTTACTTACTGTGTAGTTATAACGAGTTTGGTGATGTATACCCTTTTTGAGAAAACCAAAGCAATCGTAGGAATTGACGAATGTCAAGCTACTCCAGTGATACACTTTCTCCAATATCCAGGCTGTATTCCTAAACCAATACCTAGTTATGCTTGCAGAGGACGCTGCAGCAGCTATCTACAGGTAAAATAAAACATATTTTAATTATGTACACAAATGATTTTAAAACCTTAATATCTTAAAGTGATTAAAAGAATGTTGTGTCAGCTTTTAGTTCAAATCAATAGGAATTATAATACCTCATTTTTACACAAGAAATGTTCAAAATAGTTATATTCTAATTGTATTAAAATTATTTTTAACAAAGAGTTGAAAGAATATGAAAATTATCACAATGATTTAATGTAATGATTGTATGATTGACTAATATTTATTTTAATTTTAATCATTTAATATTATTTCATTAATATTTGTAATAAAATCAAAACTTATTTTTATGAGCAAAGAAATACTACAAGTGAAAACACAGAAAACATTCTAAGATTGAAAAAATGTCTTAATTATTATTTGAATAGGTCAATAGTAAACAGATGATTTTATAAATAAAGTGGATATTATATTAGGGAAATATATTATAATTTAAAATAAAGTTAATATTCTTGAGTAAGCGATTGTTTTGGATACTATTTGAAAAAAAATATTTGATAACTGAATATATATTTCACATATACTGATACCACATCTTGGTTATTGAAATTAATATAAATAATTGTAAAATAAAGTTTAAAATTACCTTTCGCTACAGGTGTCCGGATCAAAAATTTGGCAAATGGAAAGAAGTTGCATGTGCTGTCAAGAAAGCGGCGAAAGGGAGGCTAGTGTATCCCTTTTCTGTCCCAAAGCAAAACCAGGAGAGAGAAAATTCCGAAAGTTGAGTTTATTTCCTTAAACCCTTTATTGAACTTAAAAACTTCTTGTAAAACACCATAAATTTTTTAAATTTGATTTTAAGTGTTGTTTTCACACTGATATTAGCAGCAAACCGTTTGACACCACGAGTTCTGCACCGCCATATTGTTTTCGTGTATAAACGGCCAGTACTGGAGGTCCAGAAGATGACGATCGCGGGAAATTCAAATGATGATTGACATATATCTCGAAAATAATTTTTAAAAATATCATTGTAATACTTTTTGTTACGATTCAAATCATATTTTATTTAATTCTTTATATTTTTAAATTCAACAAAAGTTAAAATATTACGTGTATACATTATTTTTGTCTAAAGTTTTAATATATTTGTATTTTTATTTTATAGGTTGTTACTAAAGCCCCGTTAGAATGCATGTGCAGACCATGCACTAGTGTCGAAGAATATGCTATAATACCTCAGGAAATAGCCGGATTTGCTGAAGAAAGTCCATTTGCAACGTCTGCTCATTTTAGACGATCACCTGGTCTGCAGTAACTTCATTTTTAATCTCTTGATGTATTTTAAAAATATAATAAATCAATATGATTAAGAAATAGTATTATGCGAGCCTATGATTACAAATATTTTTCCTATTTTCTTAATAATGTAAATTAATAATTTAATGAAAACATATTTAAAATATATTCATCTCAGTGATTCTAAATTCAAAGTATAATTCCTAATCAATTTGGATGAATAATATTTCATTTAAAAAATGAAAGTTCAAATCTTGCATCCTACTTTTGGAAATTTTCAAAAGACTTTATTTTCTGTAAAAAGGAATATATTTCAAAAATTATTTTTTTCTAAAAAATTATGTTAATAAAATTAACGGCAGAAAAATTGCCTTAAACATTTTATAGATGATGTGCATGTTTAAAGAAAAATTGTTATTGGAAGAAACTAGTGTACTCTATACTCAGAAAAATAAACTAATCATAATTTAGTTGAATAAGTTGCCACGCCTGACAGTTAGTTCGTGTAAGCCTGAAGATAACTCCAGCTAAGTTTTTTCCGTGGAGCAAAAGATACTCTTCATTCGATTCGTGTGGAGGAAAATGGCCGCCCGCCCGAAGTGAGTCTGACGTTTCGCAAGGTGTTTATGACGTTTTTTCGTGTAGTTTTTATAAATATTTGTTTTATGTGAGACAGTGCAAGTGTTTTTTCTATGATTGTTTTCATCACCGTTGAAATAAGCTGGCTAAGAGCTTAGGTAAGTTCGATATTTTTGATTAAATTCGCGCGCAGACGATTAAACTTGTATATTGCAGTAGATTCTCGTAAGTTCGAAATTTCAAAGACACTTTCATACGATTATTTCCAAATGGAAATGCATAAACGATTGTTCATTGCATTATAATTTGTTGGTAATATCGTTGCGTATTTTTCGACCCACGTTCGATCGTTGGATTATACCGGGTGTATTATTTTTTCCTAGTGTAAGTGGGCGTTATTTAAATGGCACAGACTATTGCATGCAAACTATGTCTGTTAAGAGTTATATTTATATAGTTTGTATTTTCTATTTCTATAATTTGGTCTTACTATATTTTATATATGTATGTCAAGCATTATATTATTTATAGTATGCTTGATAAAAACTTATTTATGCAAATAATCTAATGATTGTAAAGACATTACTAAGAATTATTTCTTTGATTTATACCTCTTGAATTGTCCTTTAAAATTATACCAAATATATCTTTTTATAATTACACGTTTATAATGATCTTTATATGCATCATATAAAATTCTAATTTTTCAGTCTATTCGATAACATAAATATTTTATGTTAGAGTATTCTATGTTAAGTTTGTATTCTAAGCTTATATCTATCCAATAAAGTTTCCTCTGTTAAGAAGAAATTAAATAATAATAAATAACATAATGGCTATGATAAGATATCTAATTGAAGAGTCATAGACATTACTTACTTTATAGATTGAGTAAATTTGAAGACTAAATTCTTCAACTATTTTTCATTCGATTATAATATTTCAAGATAAAAAATAAATAAAAAATAAAGTATCTTATATAGCTTAAATCTATTGGAATAGAATTTTCGTATTGATGTTCTCATCATATTAACGAATGAAGAATAGTGTGAATCAAGTAATTAATGCATTTGGAAGGTAGCAAGGTAGTCAATGTTAGTGTATAAAGTCATGCGAGTTCTAGCAATTAGCTATTGGCTAATTATGCGGTTAACGGTCTACACACGCCATACATGGGGAAAAATTTAGTCACAATGCATTATTGTACACCGTAAATGGAGCGTTCTTCCTCTCATATATACATATATATTTCTTTTTCTTTTTCTCCTTTTTTTCCTTGGTTTGCACTGTCTATCTTATTTAATACGAAGGTAAACCACGTTGGATTATTTACAATAATGGCGCGCTTTCTAAGGAGTTCGCGAGTGAGCGATCCAACTAATTCTGCTCGTTACTTACAACTCTCTCACGCACTTCTTACCTAATTAATTAAAATTACGGGTATTTGGTGAGTGAGCTCAGGGTGAGAGGTAGAGATCGTAACCTTGTGCTGATTGTTGTTACACGGTCGCATTATCGAAATATCAAAAGCTCCGATTCAACTCCCGATCAAAGATCTACAACTTTCCCTTCGTTTCGATAAATACTTACTTTGTGTATAAATTTCTTTTATATATATATACTTCTGCTAAGAAAATTTTTTATGAATATAAATTTTCAAAAGATCCATTAACTACTTAACTTATTTACCTACCATAAAAAACGAACTTTCTTCTACAGACATTCACCACACGTACGATGTCGAATGAAAGTGTTGGTACAGAATCAATTTTTCTTATAGCATCCTCTGTAAATATGTAAAGAAAGATGATTTTTTATTTTAATTTTTTGCAAATTATATCTCTCCAATCGCAAATTGAAGTATATTGTAAGCTATGGAAATTAAAATGTAATAAAAGAACGCTTAAAAAGACTTCGTTTTTAATTAATAATTATTTTTGATTATAAAAAGCTATGTTACTTTTAATTGTATACCTATATATATATATGTATTTTTTTATATCTATATATATAAAAATTTTCAAAAGTAAATTATTATACAAGGAAAGTCTTGCAGCGATTCATTCGATCCTTCGTTTAGCATTTTAATTGGTGACCCCAGCGTTGATTATATTATACGGGCTTACTAGCATGTGGGCTCTCATTACAATGCTTGCATCGCGTGATATCAGATTCGCGTCTTATTTCGATCATTTCAAAACGACCATTGTAACGATGACGATGACGATGACGATGATGACCAACGACGCTGATGTTTTTTTCAAGCAAAAGAGCTTCGAGTTTCTCTCGCAAAAGAATTCTTCGCGGAACGCTTTCGGATCGTTTCTAATTTGAAGTTAACTCACGCGCACCGTAAAGTAGCTTTGCCATCAAAACAGATTTACATATGTCGTGTTGTTTCAGTGGGACGATATTCATCGAACGATGGACGGTCAATCTGCAGCCTAGGTAATATTTTACGATTCAACCAAATACAATTTAACACTTTCGTTCGATTTGCGATTTTTTTTTTTTTTTAATATCCTAGTATCATAAAATATTGAATACATATGTATTTATTATTAAAAAGAGATTCAATACCTTTTTAATATTAAATACACATGTATTCAATATTTTGTGCTGCTAGGGTATATACATAAAAATAAAAAATAATTAATATTTTAATAAATATATAAGTAAAAGAAATTTATCGAATAAAAGATACTCATATTTCGAGATTATCAAGTATTTACGCATATATTAAATAAAAGAGTATAAGATGGGCAACCGAAAGTATCCCGAGAGAGAGAGAGAAAATTCAGCAGTTTCTATTTCTGAGTTTCCGGAATGCATTCGTCCTCTTTTGAGTGTCCAAAGGGTGTACTTTTAAATGGGGTTGATATAAAATAAAATAAAACAAATGAAGAAAGAAAACTACGTATACAAAAAACAATTCACTTAATATTAACGAACAATCACATTGTCGTTTTGATGCCAGGTGGTAAACGATGGGTCATGGTACAGTAACATGTACTGTTAAAGAGCAACGCGCAAACCAAACGAATCTGTTGCACGTTCTCAGCCCTCCCGTCGTCGTTTTCTCTTTCCTTATTCCGATCTCTCACCGTCTTTCCTTTTCCTCTCTTTCTCTTTTCCTCTTTCTCTTTCGTCTTTTATAGTAACCAAGATATCTCGGCCCTCAACCGATCCACAACGGTGATATTAATAGTACGGTACGTGCGTACAGGACACCGTCTCGAATGAGCTTTGCATAAATTACCAACAAAATCGCCAAAGAGAATTTTACTGTTTATTTCCATCGTGTAATATCTACCTGGTGCGCCAAAATTCGATTGTCAAAATAAAAGAGAGAAAGAGATATATATATATACGTGTAGTATGACAGGGCATCGTTCACATAAATCCTAGTGACGATCAACTGTGTGTTTTCTACACCTGCCAAAATATTTTTTACATACACTTGTATTATATTTATATATTTTTTTAGATCTGTTGTGTTTGACTTGTATTATTATTATTATTGAATACGTTTGTTATTTATTCGAAATGAAAATAAAATTGCAATTACACGCATTGCACGGGGATGTATATAAATATCATTTGAATAGTAAACAAAAACAAAATGTTTTATTCAAAAAGAGCAAATCTAATTGATTGAACTTTGGTTGAATGAGTATCAATATAAATAGGATTAAAAATTTGTAAGGAAGCACTTTGAATCATAACGTTAATAAAGAAGTTGATTGATCGAAGATTAAGTCGATCGATTTAAATCGCCGACTATTATCACTCGAGTAACAAATCAATGATTCCTCGTAGCGAATTGATAATTCTATTTGATTGCTCGTTCGTAGCGTATGAATGATTCGATGCAGCAATCAAATTCATTATAATTTTTTCTATGCAATTTTCAACATGTTACGAATGAAAGTTGAATTTCATTCAAGCCAGGTGTTCAAGTGAAAAACAGTTAAATTAGGTAAGACGAATCGAAATGATTATAATTGATCATTTGTCAACTTAGAAAATGATATACATCATTGTAATTATTTGCGAATAATTATAATTAAATTAAACATTAATTATTTTAAGTATCAACATTATTTCATCTGTTTGGAATAATTTGAAAAATTAAAAAACAGAACAGAAATGCTAGTAGATACTTTATAGTCACCTTTTATATAATTTTCACTCGAACCTAAACTCTGTCTCACTTTTCTACGATTTATATTGTCGAAGAGATCTGTCGAGTTATCTATCATAAAACTCTCTCTCTCTTTTTTTCCTTTCTCGTCTCACGGTCGTCCCTTTTCTGTCACCCGTGCACGTGGATCTCTCACAATCAGCTGTGATTCGAGACAGTTCATTCTGCGTTTTGACAGTACGGCTAACCTTGAATGACATCATTCCTATGACATGCACTCGCGAAATGATGCGCAATATGCGAAAGAAAAAGCACATGTGTATATACATACATTTGTATATATATATACACTTATATATCAAGTCTTTACTCATTTCTTGCTGTATTTTTTTTAAACCACACGCAGAGATACACTTAAGTGAATATAATATGATTAACTAATTCATTTCTCCTTCCGGATTTAGTTGATACTGTGCATGGAAAAGTTTTCCGTTTAACAGCACGCTATATTCTTCGTCGTTGCACGTTCTAATTGTAAAATTATGTAATTTAATTATTCAATTCATTGTACTGAATCGCATAAACTAATTGTTCATAGTAATATAGAGTTACCATGATCTATGATTCGATTAACTTGTCTTATACAAGAAAAAACAGATTTATTTTCTTCTAAGATTAATCAGATAGATATTATTTTTTTTTTAAATTGTAAGTGTGTGTTTATCGTCTTTATTATTTTATCATAGAAATTACTGATGCGAGAACAATTTTTACAAATTCTTTATCATAAGTTCAATCAATATTTGTTCTAGTTTATCAATGAAACAAGTCATATATTTTATTGAAAGATTTGACATTATTTAATGGATGACAAGACCAGGATAATATTTGTAAGTTTTACATAACTGCAAATCGTATATTAGTAATGGAGTCCAAGTACGGGAACTATACATTTTCACGTGACATAACGTTCCACACTCGTTACAGACGCTAACCAAGGATAAACCCAACTTGAATTATTCAATATTTGCTTGCGCTTCTTGGATTTGTATCTCCCTCGGTGGTTGGAATTTCTCCTTGTATAGTTTACATAGAAAATGAGTGAGAAATTATAGTGTTACCTTTCGTGCCACAGCTTACCACTGGTATAATCTATTCTTTTCCTCTTTTTCCATAACAAAGTTTTATTTTTATCAGGTTGAGGAAGGGACATTATAAAAGGAAAGAAAATCGAGTTGCATGCCACATAATACAGCAACTATATGGCTTGGTTCAATGACATCTACTTTAGTCTTCCATAAATGCTTGACTTTTGAGTTTCATCGTGACTTTCACTTTTTTGGTTGACTTTTTAACGTCTAGTTTATTCTTTCATACGTGATGTCTCGCGTTGGTTTAGTTGATTTATAAATTTTACATTTAAGCCAGACACACAGAAAGAGAGAGGGGTAATTTTGACTCAACGTTTGAGGATACCCAAATATGTTTATCTTATTATAAGAGAATTATATTTAAAAAGGATATGCTACACGAGCTAGTTAAGGAGCTAAAGGAAGCCCCGTCAAATATCACTTGTGTTTATGTTAGTAATGCCTTATTGATTTCATAATCGTTGTAAAAATATCTTCGAATGAATCATCAAGCTCCGGCGAATGTATACATATATTCACGTATCAGCGTCCAACGTGTTTCTAACGTGCGGATGGACGGTGCAAGCGGTAGTAGTAACAGCAATGGCTCTTGTATGCTTAGGGACAATGGTCACTTAAAACTAACTGTCGCATTTAAAAGAGTCACCTCGCAGTCCATGGTCAGTTAGTAATTGCCGACTCGATGTCCAACGCTTCGGATAAGTTAATTTGTGAAACGAGCCTCATTAACTCCTACGCGTTCGAGCGACGTCCCGAAATTAGCACGAGGATGTCCACTTCGTGTCACGATTTCTCTCTATCTTTCTCTTCCTTTTTCACTGATGTCAAATAAATGTAGATGCAACGGGGAAATTGTGCAAAGGACAATGACATCGTCGCTTTTAGACGAAAGATGAGAAGGATAACTCGATAATGGAGTTCTATATTTGTTCCAAAGTCATAATTTATTGAATTATTTTTTTCTTTTTTCCTTCCTTTTCTCTTTTCAGATCGGTAGAGCTCACTGTGGCAGTTGCGATGCCAACTTATCACAATGCGGGTGGTGGATACCCGAATGTGTCAGCGCCAGCGCGGCAAGCGAAGCTCGATGGCAATCAAAATCACCATACGATCCCTTCAAACGTAACAAGCCACCCTCTCATTCAGAACACCACCTCGCACAACGCTCCATCCAATCTGTCAGCGAGCAACATTCCGTCCCATCCAGTATCACCAACGATGACTACGCATTCGAGCGTAACATCCTCAAATCTGACGAGCCATTTGAACACGGCGTCCTCACCGGTCCTCCTTACTTCGAATGTCACGAATCCCGGAAATACCACTGTTCTATCAGCCAACCCAAGGCATGAAGTCAAGCTCAATGCTATGCCGTACGTATACATATATATATATACATGTATAATAGGCATTCAATGATTCAATTCAGTCATATGATATATACCTGTTAGATTGAATTACAAGAAAAGCTTGTTCATTCAAAAGTTAGCTTGATCTCATGTAGATAAAAAAGTAAAATGAGAAATTGACTGCTTTTATGTGTTCTTCAAACTTGGAAATAAAAATGTACTTTGTTGTTTAGCTCCGTTAAATGAGAAATGCTTATTCGAAACTCTACCTTGTTACAGATGGTTCCATGGGAAAATATCTAGGGAAACTGCGGAAAGGTTGTTACGACCCAGGGAAGATGGTCTGTTCCTAGTTCGAGAGTCGACGAATTTCCCTGGAGACTATACTCTGTGTGTGTGTTATCAAGGACGCGTGCAACACTATAGAGTGAAGTACAAGAATAATCAACTGACCATCGACGACGAAGAGTTCTTTGAAAATCTAGCTCTCTTAGTCGAACATTATGAGCAAGATGCCGATGGTCTTTGCACTCAGTTAACTAAATCTTTACCGAAGCAAGGGAAACAAGACTTTTGCGTCGATCCCAAAGCCTTCGTTGAAGCTGGCTGGGTTATCCAGACTCACGAATTAGAATTAAGAGAGTGTATCGGTAAAGGTGAATTTGGCGACGTTTTGCTCGGTGTTTATAGGGGCGAAAGAGTGGCCGTGAAAATGTTGAAAGACAATAGCGAAGCAGCGCAAAGGTTTCTTGCTGAGGCGAGTTTAATGACTTCGTTGATTCATGACAATCTCGTTAAATTACTTGGTCTTGTATTCAACAATCAACACATGTACCTGGTTACGGAATATATGAGCAAGGGATCCCTTGTGGATTACTTGAGATCTAGAGGCCGATTACACGTTTCTAAAAAAGATCAAATTAATTTTGCCTAGTACGTAATCCATATAGATTATATAGTTTTTATCATTTCAATGATATTTCAAAATATTCCCTTGTCCTCCCAAAAGAGAGACCTCGTTGGCCATTGAACGAACAATCGGTTTATTTTCAGCGACACGTGTGCGGGTATGGCATACTTGGAGTCGAGACACGTCGTTCATCGCGATTTAGCCGCGAGAAATGTCCTCGTTGCGGAAGACAATTCCGCCAAAGTTTCGGACTTTGGCTTGGCACGAGACGAAAACTTCTCTCTCGATGGTGGAAAGTTGCCCATCAAATGGACCGCCCCTGAGGCTTTAAAGCAGAACGTAAATATTTTATGACCGGTACTACCTTCTGACGAAAAAAGCTTTTAAGCGTTTCCTTACGCGACGATGCATCTCATCATTTGTTTTTCAGAAGTTTTCTAACAAATCTGACATGTGGAGTTTCGGAATACTCCTTTGGGAAATCTATTCCTTTGGACGTGTGCCCTATCCACGTATCGTAAGTAGATATTATTTCAAAATGACTTTTATTATTATTATTACTTTACTCTTACCATACTCGAAAAACGGCATATTTTATATTAATATTCGTTCATAGCCTTTAGCCGACGTTGTCAAGTGTGTGGAAAAAGGTTACAAAATGGAACCACCAGAAGGATGTCCGCCCGAAGTATATGATATTATGAGACAGGTAGATGAACAAAGTTTTCACGTAAAACTTTATACCTAACGTTAAAGTATCTAACATTTATGTGCGTTTCAGGCCTGGGATCTTCAACCAGAGAAAAGACCTACGTTCCATGATATTAAAGTAACGCTTGGTCAGCTAAAAGCTGAGTACACCAAAGGGGTGAATTAAAAGACAACTATCTTAAGTCGACCTAGATACCATGTTAAAGTAACACATAACAGAACTGATTTGTCCAATACGATGCTTATTTCATTTTAAGGACAAAAGGTAATAGTGGCTCTAAAATCATCGGGTAGAAAAAAAAAAGAAGAAGAAAAAGAAGAAGAAGAATGAAATGAAAAGAAGAACAAGCAAATGCAATTCTTATTGTACATTTTATACAATACTATTTGTGTCGTCGTTTATATTTATTGCTAATTTAGTTGTCGAGAATATGGGGAAGTTTTAATTTTTATATGACAATATTTTGCACAAGCATTACCTACGTCGTGCCTTTGTTCAAGTTGATATTCTGAATGAAGATACTCGACTTGTACATTCAAAATCCGTGTTGACTCGAGCCGATGTCGGGTTTGAAGATACTTAATCTGAAATAATTGCCTATCACACTTAATGATCCTCAATGGACGTACCTTTTTACAGTCTGTTATGACATAATATGTGAACGATACGACGTCGCCTGATACGTTCACAACTTATATCCGTTTGGAAATATACTTTAGAGACTTTACCATAGTAGAAAATGTAATTTCGACGTACTGTGCAGTTCCACGTTGAAGTGAACTGATTTTAAGATTATTCATACTGGCTCTAACGTATCTGTCAGTAGAAATTGCTCTTTTGGGCATGAAGTTACGTAACCTTACACTTTTTCACTCCTGTAGAACAGTTCAAAATATTTCCTGTTGTTAAAGTTTCGAACGATCTATTTCAGCGATTGTAGGGTTGCAAGTAATTGCTGGCGGCTTAGATTTTTTAATCAAAGATTTGTCGTAGAAAGTATTAATTTTTAATTAAATTATTGCGACTGTAACGTATAAATAT
Organism: Polistes dominula; assembly: GCF_001465965.1. The sequence goes on from NW_015148984.1 coordinate 2,257,408, forward strand.
TTAAGTTTGTTCACAAAATAATCATCTCTCATATATATATATACATATATGTATATGTGTGTGCGTGTATATTTGTAAAAAAATATATAATATATATATGTATATGTATATGTTAGTGATGTAAATGTATCTGTAAATATTTTTGTACATATTCGTCCATAAAAGAAAAAAAATTAATATTTCGAGAACCGTTGATATTGGATGAGATATTTAATGAGGAATGTCTATAATTTTTTTTTTTTTTAAAGAAATACATTCACATTATAAACAAATAAATATAAAAATGCACCATACATTAATTATTAAACAAAAAAAGAAGGAAAAAACTATAAAAAAAAAAAAAGAAAAAGAAAAAACAAGAAAAGACCTTCGGGAAATTAATATATAAGAAACAAGGAAGTGTGAGTATTGCGTCAACGGATCTTATCCTTTTAGAGTAATAATCTGTGTTCTTTCAATTAATGACTAGCATGGATAAAATGATTTTAAAATTCTTCATATTTGGAAATTCTTAGCGCGTAAAATTTCACGTTTAACGAAAATGGGTAGGTATCTTGGAAATATTCTTAGCAAGAGTAATCATTACAAAGCTACTACTGTTTTTTTCATTCCAGATCTTCTTTCTGATGTACTCCTGCGGACTAATTTAAAAGAATGATTTTATATTAAAAAAAAAAGAGAAAAAAAGAAGCTAGAAAATTATATATTCATAAAAGTATTAAATTATCTTGAAATAAAAATGAACAATTATGGTTTTCTCAAAACCATGCAATTTCCTCGGTTAATAAATTGCTTCGCTCCGGTTTGATAATTCTTCGTATTTTGAATAAACAAAATGAATAAAAGAAACAAACGTTAATCGTTAGTTATATAAGTATTTAGTATATTTATGCTAAGCACACGGTCCGTTTGTAACTTTGATATTGTAGTAGATACATTTGTTGTGTCAAGATGTTCATTCATATAAAAATGTTACATATGTATGTATGAATGTCTCTGGCAACAAATGTACGATCGGTACCCATAGCAATAATTCGACATACACGGCTATATCCAGCTTCTATCTTCAATTACAAATTGCTTAAGCAATTTGCACGTACAAGCAAGCTACCCAAACGTTCGTCTAAATGATAATAATGCATTCTGACACGATCAATATGGAAATTATTATTCCTATCTATGCTTCGTCCTTAACTTTATAAAGCTAACGCATAAAACATATTTTTGTTATCATACAATAAGCCTGTGTGTTCGAAAGAAAATGGTATGACACTTTTTTATATATATATATAATTTTTTTTTTCTTATTTTAATTTTCTTTTTCTCTCTCAATAGATATTACTCTTTCAATTTTTCAATTTAAACTTATAACACGTCATTTTCATCTGTCACGGTATTAAAATTTTATTTATTTACAAGAACGTGTTTCCAATCTGTTAATTCTTTTATTACCAATTCATTTCTTAGGTTGTAAGAAAATTAATATATATATTATATAATATATATATATAAATATATACATATAAATATATATATCTATCTATATAGGTATTAATGCGAAATTATACTCTGATGTTTATTGAATGCAACAAATTATACGGAATCTACGGTCATACCGAAAATTCTATTTGAAATTAGTGTTTATCACATCGAGTGTCCGCGTCGCGTGTGTGTGCGTATGCGTGTGCGTGAACAATTGAAAAATTCTATACGTGTGCATACGTTGGTAATACATACGTATATACTTTTTCATTCCCCCCATTTCACTCCTTTTGTTCTCGCTATAGTTTACAAAAAAAAAAAACAAATCTATTATTATAGGAATATTCGGCTGTTGGATTTTGTTGTAGTACCTTTAACTACGTCAAGTTTCTCAAATTCATCATTAAAAACGGCTATAGCGATAAAACAACAATTATTTGACGAAATAATAGTAAAAGTTATTAAATAAAGAAAAAATAAGTTATATACTCTGTGTCGTCTTATTTTGAGAGAAATGTAATTTATTTTCCCCTTTTCTTTCCCAATAAAAATAAATGTTTCATTAAAAAAAAAACTTTAGTATTTTAGTTGTTGTTTAAATAGTTTTCAGTAATCATGTCGTTTCTAGGGTAAAACTGTCTTCGGTGGATACGCAGGAATCGTTCGAAAGGAAAGTTATCGTAGTCTTTGTATCTGATTCGTTGGGTATTGCCTTTGATGTGGACGATTTCTCGATCGTAAAACTAATTTTCGAATTCTTTCCTTTTATCAAAGGCAAGGAACAAAAGTTTTCGTAATTCTTGACTCGACCAAGCGTTCTCTTATTTTTTTCCTGTCTAGGTATTTTACAAAAAGATTTATAGTTCCTATCGCGTTTCCTTTTAACGATCGTGAAAGGAGGAAGAAGGTTTTGTTTGAACGCATTTTGATTGTCTTTGAGACGACTACGGATTAACAAATTTCTTCGTATTTTGTACGGTCGACCTAAGTTTGATTTTTGATGAGATTGCAATTCTAATCCGTAAAACGAATTTTCAGTTATCAGATAACTTTTTCGATTATTTTTGTTTTTAATGATCAAATGCTTCAATTTATTTCGTATCTTATTATTATTGTCTTTTCTTAATGTATTTAAGAAATCTTGTTTGATAACACGTTGTTCGTTTTTATCTAATTTCTTCATTGATTCTTTTGAAATGGAAGTTACAGAATAATGACGATTTTTGATTCCATCTTCATCGAGTTTTTTAACATCTTCCAAAATAGCGAGATATTCTTTGCAAGGATTAGTCCAAATCTTTTCTAAATTTGTCAACTTATTTTTCATATTTTTCTTCGACGTTAAATTCATTTGCGAAGTGTCGGATTCATCGTAACTCGATAAAATATTTCTAAACACACCGATTTTATTGATCGCATTACCAAAAGATGCTATTTGATTACTCATTAAAGAGATCACTTCCGATAATAAACCTCTTTCGTCTTCAAAGTGACATTTGGAAGTTTCGCGATTATTATTTACGAACGGAAATCTGTTCACATTAGTATTTAATTTAGTCCATTTTTTTTCTCCAGGAAACGTATTTTCAGATCTTCCATCACGTCTTTGATTATTAAACTGTTTTATGTCATTCGCGTGCTTGTCAAAATCTGTGGAAAAATAACATTGATATTTTTAAATATCATTCTTTTTTTTTTTTTTTTCATTTTATACCAATACACGGTGAGAGTTAATTATAAACTTGAATACGTTTCGTTATCGTAAACCTATTTATCTTTTTATAAAGTTTTCTATTTTTTTTTTTTTTTTTTTTTTTTAGGGGTAATTAACGAACTAACGAAATTTTTATTTCCCTCTGTTCGATTCATTTCATTTTCCGAGCAATTTCTTTTTCCTATCAATATAATCTTTATTTTTCATTTCTTTTTATAAGGTCTACTACCCCATACGCCCTTACCCCATGCCCTCTCGAATCATCGAAAATCCGTTAATTATCCGTGATTTATTTGCACGCGATTAGCAAGGACTTACCGATTCTCCATGGAAAGCGATTTTCTGGGCAAGCCAAAGCCATCGTATAGTAGTAGTTCCCAGTTTCAGTCTTCTCGTATTTCGCCTCGCAACATCGATCGATGACATCGTTATCCAACTGAAAATTTCGAGTCAACGCGCTTTGAAATCGCTCGGCGATTGCTTCGGGTTCGTCGTATTTAATCTCTGTCAACATTGACACGATTTTCTCCTTTCTTCCTTTCTCAGTTGAAAATTTCGACATTTTCTCTTCATCTTTTTCCTTTCCTATGGATATTGACGCAACTGTATTCGTATTTACGCTATTCTTTTGACTTTTTTCATCGGTTCTTTCCAAAACAAAATTCGATTGATATAAATCGTCAAATGATTTTGTCCTATTCACGGTTGAATCTATCTTTTCTTCATTTTCTTTGACATCATTCTTGATTAAATTGATTTTCATTTCTTTCCAATTTTCTTTAAATATTTTTGACTCGAGTTGTCTATCATCGTAATTTTCGGGATTGATTTTGATGAACGCCTTTGATACAAAAGTTTTCTTTGAATCTTCGCTTTCAATCGTCTTCGTTTTTTTATCTTCAACTTCGGGTTTTATCGAATTACCAATTCTTAAAGTAGTCAGAAATTTATTCTCTGGTTTTATGAAGAGGTTGTCAGCGATTTTCGAGCTACTCGTCGTAGTTTCTTCGGTATATTCATCTGTTTCCTGTTCGTCAACTTTTGAAGGTTCAATTTTGATACTTGCTGTGCTAATGAAGGTTTTCTTAGGTCTCTCAACTTCAGGTTTTGTCGAATTACCGACTTTCAAAGTAGTCACGAAAGTCTTTTTTGGTTTTTCCGAAAGTTCGTTCGCGATTTTCGAACTTTTTCCCATAATTTCTTCAGTATATTCATCTGCTTCCTGTTCATCAACTTTTGGAGGCTCAATTTTGATACTTGCTCTACTAATGAATGTTTTATTATGTTTCTTATCTTCGGGTTTTGTCGAATTACCGATTTTTAAAGTTGTCAAGAATGTTTTCTTTGGTTTTTCCCAAAATTCATGGCTGAGTTCTGAACTTTTACTTGCAATTTTTTTAATGTTTTCATCATTTTCCACTTCATCATTTTTTGGAGGTTCAATTTTGATACTTGCTGTACTAATGAATGTTTTTTTAGGTCTCTTATTTTCAGGTTTTATCGAATTATCAATTTTGAAAGTAGTCAGGAATGTTTCTTTTGGTTTTTCTCGAAATTCGTCCACAATTTTCGAATTGCTCGACTTAGTTTCTTCAGTGTAATCATTCGTTTCCGATTCATCAACTTTTGAAGGTTCAATTTTAATACTTGCCGTTGTTACAAACGTTTTCTTAGGTTTCTTAACTTCAAGCATTCCTTTGGCTTCATCTTCATCTTTCGGTTTTATCGAATTATCGATTTTGAAGGTCGTTACGAATGTTCTCTGTGGTTTTTCTAGAAATTCATCCACAATTTTCGAATTGCTTGGAGTAGTTTCTTCAGTGTAATCATTCGTTTCCGATTCGTCAACTTCTGGAGGTTCAATTTTAATACTTGCCGTTCCTACGAATGTTTCCTTAGGTTTCCCAACTTCGATCATTCTCTCTGTTTCGTCTGTTGTTTCTGATTTAATGATATCGTCGTATTCCAAGTTCTTCGTGATTTTACTCTCAGCCACCTCAGATTTTAAAACTTCGTTTTTCTCTTCTTTAATGGAGGACAATTTTTCTTCCAAATTATTCGTTGAAATTTCCATTTCAGATTCCTCAATATATGCATTGGTTTTTACCTTATCAGGTTCTATAGGCTCTTCTTTGATACTCGTTATTATCTTATCTAATTTACTGTTTGGAATTTGAACCTCTTTATCATTTAAAGTGGTCAACTCTTTAAAATGTATTTTAGAATTAGCAGTCTTATTTTTTGCTTTCTCGCTATTAATAACATTAACATCGGATATAGAGACTTTCGTTTCCTCCTTCTTGTCCTTGAGGGTATCAGCGTCGACCTTGAACTCTTCTAAAGTCAAGCGAGCTCTCGCGAAACTTTCCCTTTCGTTTTCACTAACCGTGTCGTACGCTTTCACGTCTGCCACAAGATCGATGTCGATGTTAGCTGAAGGCTCACCGATTTGAGTTACCTCGTAGATTTCTTCGACCTTCGGAACAACGAGCAAGGACGTTTCACGGAAATCCTTCGAATCTATTTCGCTTGGTGTGGGTTTCACTTTACGATCTCTCTTTTCGAAAACGTCGTCATTGGGCTTTCTCGTTTGAAGAGAAACGTTTGATGCCAATTTCATGAAGGACACATCTTTAAGTTTAGCGTTGCTCGTTACGGTCACGTTTCCTCTCTCGTCGATTTTTAGTTGAAGTTTTTTTTTATCCTCCTCCAAACTCTCTTCTGAGGAGCTTCCTTCGTAACAGGTACAAGTCTCACGACTCGGACGATCAACGCGTTTTTTATCCTTTGTTGGTTCGCTCTGAGAACTTTTTTCGTTGCTCGTGGATTCTCTTTGTGTTGGTTTTTTGCTCGTATAATCGTAACTTACTTCGGGACTACCAACGTGAGGTTTAAGTCGAAGTTTCTTCGGACATTTGAAAGTAATCGCAAAAGGATCTGGAGATTTTTGCGATTCTTCAGTTCTTTCTGGTATCGTTGGACTCATCAGACCTGGATAACCTAAGTTTGAAAAATTGCAAGGTGTTTCGGCAAATTCTCGTACGATTCTAGAAGAGATTGGTATAGATGGTACAACGTTGCATCTTCTTCTCTCAAATTCAAGCTCGATTTGCTGAATCTTTTTCTGAACGTTACTCAATCTGTTCTCAGCGATGACTCGTTGAGAACGATATGGCGCAAAATTGAGGTTCACTCTTTCGTCGCATTCTTTTTGTTTTAAAATAGCCAAAAATTCACGAAGTTCAGCATCGGTCTTCAAGGCGAGAATTGTTGGATCGATCGAATCGGTAGCTTCTACCTAAATTGATGATCAATTTGCTAACGATTGTTAACGAAATGAAATTTTAACGATCATTAATACTCTCTTAACTAGAAAATTGTATATCCTACCTCTAAACCCTGATTTTCCATCAATTTTCTATTGATCAGATTTTCGACTAGTGCCTTCAAAACGTTCACTTTAAGCTGCACCAACGTTAGAATCGGGATTATGTTGGCCGGTGGATTTGCAGTCATGTGAAGATTTATCAGAGCGTTCACTTGCTGAGAGTTTCTCGACTCAACTAACAATTGATCCTTGTTGAGAACGTTGATAGATCTTTGAGCTCTTTCCATGGTGTCTTCCATCGACGTTGTTATATTCGATCCTGGTATCTTTCTGAGAATTAATCGGGTAGCTGTGCAAGAAACGATACCTTGTATGGACAACAATTGAGATGCTAAAGCTTGAAGACTTATTGCTGAGGGACAATTTCTTTTGGAACAAATGGTGTCATCTGTGGTTTCCGAACAACGATGTTCCTCCTCTTGACAAGAATTATTACAATAAGATAAAGGTGGACATTGTCTTAATCCAATCAATTCTGCATTACTTTTCGTAGAACAACCACAATTCTTTTGTTGTTCTCTTTTGTTAGATCCGAATGGATCGAATATAGGAAAAGGAATTGGATAAGGATAGAAAGAAGGTGGACAGATCGGTGGTGGTTGTGACGAAGAAATATAATTTGGAATACCCGAAGATTGATTACTCACAGTTGTCAAAGGATTAAATATACCCGGAGTTGAAGCTGTTTGTTGAGTAGTTATCGTCGGTTGCTGACAACCACCACCAGGAATAATAAATATCGGTGTTGTGTTAGCAATACAAGAACGAATCTGATCGATTATATTTTGGGGTAAAGGTCCGCAATTAGCTGCTTGAGTCTGCATTGGTGAATTTACGTTACACGTTGGATTTTGATAAGGAATCCCTTGGCAAGGATTATTAGTATTTGTTGGCAGTTGCGTTGTACAAGGATATTGTCCTGACAAATAACCTTCTTGTTGGTACAATTGGCTGAACGGACCTTGCGTATATTGTCCTGAAGTGAATAAATTCTATTTAAATAATCGATCGAACGAACGAACGAACGAACGAACGGACAAGTTACGAGGCTTCTCTGATCGAATTACCTTGAGAATTCCCAGGGCAGCCGGAGCATTGCGTGCTTTGTTGGTTACTCGTTTGCTGATACGTTTGAAAATTATTTGGATTAGTTTGTAAAGGTATTGTTGATTGACAAGGATTCATTTGTGACATCAAAATCTTATCGTTTTATATTTTTATTATTTCATTGATAATATGTTAATATTTTTTTTTGTTAAGATATATTGATATTAGTACGATCGATGTTACACGGATGTTTAACAGATAATGATAAAAACATTTCAGATGAATTTATTAAAGTTTACTTGTAATTTTGAAACATGATTTTTGGATTATGTAAATTTGTATTTTTATTATGGATTTGAAGTTGGTAAGTATCAGTAATAAAAAGATCGATGATAATATCGTTATATCAATTATTTACATTTCATTAAATAATTCGATTTTAATGAATCACTGACAATACATTTTTTAAAGTATCATAAAAATATCTCTCTAATTAATTAATATAAATATAAAAAATTATTAATATGTATAAACATACGTAGCGCCTGAAAGTAGATAACTCTTTATACTTCATTGATAATTAGGGTTGTTGCTTTTAGGAACTTCGTGTATGTGTATTTTTATTTAAATAATAATATTAACATTCAAACAACGTTAAAATAAAATAATTACAATCTTAAATTCAATTAAATACAAATATTATTCTTATTATTTTCTTGGTAAAGTCATAAAAGGAAAAATCAATAAAAAAAAAACTTTGATCAATTTTCATATACTGTTGTCAAACTATCAGTCGAACAACAACCTTCGTAGAGGACGGTTCCGTGCTTCTAGGTTGCAATAAATGTTTCCATCGATTAATTAACAATCATTTAAAGTATATCTAATATTATATTGTATTCTACTATATAATAATATTATATTATATTATATATATATATGAATTATTTTTATATAATTATTAATATTGAATCATGAATATTGGAAAAGTGGAATATATCAATTTATCAATCATGAAACACAAGACCGTTTGTTATCTAGCATAACGTTCACTGATAACTGTATGGTTGTAGACGAAGCGACGAGCCGTAAACTTGTTTGTGACGACATTGATTGTGAGATGTGAACGGCTTGTTATTTCGAAACTGGACGATTAGTAGGGGAAAACATACTGTACGAAGTTTATATTCAGTCTCACATCAGTTCTCGTTTCGTTGTACTAATATAATACATTACACGATGTTACTACAACTGTAATAAAATAAATATTACGTTAATTATTTATGTACATAGATTTATGTACTCGTGTTTGAGAAGAAATCATGTGTTTTATTCGTTCCTGGTGTTGGTTCTCTCGTCAATTTAATTTTATTCAAAATTAGTGATCACGTACATTATTAAACAATAATAAATAATATAAATAATTTAAGAAAAATAAGTGAATACATAGAAGATTGTGAGATGTTTAAATGATTGATATTGAATGACGATTAAATTTTTATCAGTAAAAATCGATTATATGATGTATTGAGATACAATAATTAAAACGTTACATTTTGTACTATTGAAAATATTCCTCGGAGAAAATGACATATTTCTTTAAAAAATAATAGTTAAATCGATCGTCCGATATAATCTTTTATATCGATATAATACTGACGTACGATTAACGAAATATAATAGTGCACCGATAAATATTCAAGTACTTAATGGAAAATGTAATCGTTAAATGTCGTTTAACGTCTATCATAGAAAGTAATATCCCATTGGAAATATATATCTACAGAATTACGTGTTAATAAAAATTACAAGTTTCAACTGGCTTAAAATAGTTATTTTTAAAAGCGATTTATTTCGCGAAATTTTTTTTTTTTTTTAAATCTACGAAGGAGAGAATCAACGGACAAGTTCGACGAGAAATTTATATGCTGTTTGCTACTCCGCGAATAATTTACTCAAAAGTTCTATATATATACTTATACACTTAACACGTGGTATATACTAACCAGTGTCAGTGTGACCAAATTAAACTCGGCAGATATTCCAGAAAGATAACTGTTATCATCGTTCGATTTTTGCGGAAACACGGGAAGCACGTTTTAAATTGTGTGTATACATATATGTGCATATATATATATATCTATATGTGAGTGTTTGTATGTGTATGCGTATATATGTCGAGTCGAGTCGCCATCGAAAAAGTTAGTATAATTTACGAGCGTACGAAAACTTAAACGAGTTTCAACGAGAAGGAGGCCGCAATCACTTCCACCGCTGCCACTGCCACTATCGTTACTGTCCTTAATTGCTCTCAGTATTTTATTTCAGTCTTTTCATTTTAAAACCAGCGTATATATATATACGAATGAAAACGAACTATATCTTTATAATCAAAGAGTATACATACACGTTTAAGCTTTATTATGATGACGACGACGACGACGACGACGACGACAACGACGACAACGACGATGATGATGAAAGAATTGCAAGAAGAGAATATAAAGTTCATTAAAACGGATCTTTTACCAGAAATGGTTTATAATCGATGTTTCTGCGAATCAGGTTCACGTGAATTCGTTGAATTCGATTCAGCAATTGTTGAATTACTCGAAACATATAAAAATTCGACAAAACCATGGGAATTATATCGAGTCAAAGCTTTTATTAGATTTTCTGGTGAAATTCAAGATTTTTCTTTAATCATAAAGCTTCTTCCGACGACTGTTCAATCGGAAAATTCATTCGCACGTTTTCAAAATGAAGAAATGTTTTACAGTAAAATGACTTCGGTATATAATACAGATCAGTTTCCAAAGTGTTATGTTGCGGATTTGGGAAAATACGGAATGCCGGTTATCGTTCTCGAGGATTTAACTGCGAATGGATATCAAACGATTCAGCAACAACGTCAGATGAACGATGAAGAATTAAAGTTATCTTTGAAAACTCTTGGAAGGTTTCATGGGACTGGTTTGAGATTGAAAACAGAAAAGTTTGAACATTTTCGCGAATTTTACATGAAACTTTCGAATATTATCGTTACCAATGATATTTCTGAAAAGTAAGTCACATAACGAACGATTACACATCTCATCATTTTTTTATAATTTACAAATTATTTTTTTTTATCATTTTAAATAATGACAATTATATTTTTATTCAATGCTCACATATCTTAAATTAATGTAATGTTCATTTCATTTTTACAGAGTTGATGAAATCGATGAATCCTTAGAAAATTCGTTGTTGGTAAAAGAAATGAAAAAATTATGGAAAAGTAATCAGGTTTTTATGGAAACTTCTAAAGAAACTAATAGAAATATCGATGATATCTCATGCATATGTCATGGTGATTTTTCGAAAAGCAAGGTGTTGTTTAAACGCGAGAAGAACGGTCGACCAATTGATGTGAAAATGATCGACTGGCAAACAATGAGATATTGCTCGCCTGCTATCGAACTTGTTATCATTTTGATGATGAATATTCCAACACCATCTGAAAATCAACGTTTCCTTCAAGAATTATTGATGATCTATGTTGACGCTGTTAGAAATGAATATTTTTCGATAACGCGTGAACGATTGATTGAACAATTATCATCAAATTCGTTAAATTATTTTCATTTGTTACTTGAAAATGATTTTACGAATAAGGAAATTGTTCAGCAATGGATCAAGTGTTTTAAATCTTTCAGTTATCAAAATGAACAAAAAGAAATATAAATAATAATATAATATATTTTAATATGTAAAATGTTTTGATGAAAGATAACATGTTGAACAACCGTAGCTCTTATTGGTTCTTTTGTTCTTTATTTATAGGTAAATGCTGTTGTATTATATGTTGTTATGATGTTGGTTGCTGCTGTGTTCTGCAGATCTGATGATTGTTGATTTGATGCTCTAATTATGCTGCTTGATGATGTACTGCTTACTGTTCTTGATGTTATGATTGCTATGAGCTGATGTACACTTTGCTGTTCTTCTAATGATATGAATATTCCTTCTTGATGTGAATAATGTGGTGTTGTTTCAAGGATTTTTGTAACAAGAAAATGATTGTCATCTTTTCTCTAGGTTGACTGTTCAATAGTAGAAAAGTTCACCCCCATAGTCATATTGATGCAGAAAGTTGATGTTTTTCGTAGTGGAAAACTATATTGCGATAGAAAAGTATACTTGGGTTGTTTGATCTGTTTGTTTGCTAGTTTTATGACTTTCAGAAATGTGCTGTGATATCTTTCTGCATTTTTAAGTACAATGTCTGAAGATCTAAGCTGTCTCAAAAAATATATCACTCGATTTATTCTTTTCGTAACTAATTCAACGTAATTAATAAATCTAATTAATTATATAATTAATAATTTTTTGAAGAAATAATTGATTTTTTGTAAAAATATTATGAAAAGTTGGATACAGTACTTATTTTAGCTATCATTTTTTAAGGTGATCAAATAATTTTGATTGATAGTGTAAATACAATTTATAAACGTTGCAAATTTTTGAATTTAACAGAACAACAATTATGCTTTAGTTAAACTAATTTTTATTTCGAAAAATAAAAATTCCTCGTATATAGGATGTTTAATTTATTTTGTATACTTTTTCAGTTTCTTGTGTTTTTATACTTTCATTTCAAATATATTTTACAAAAGTAATTTGACAATGGACAAATTTAAATAAAGTCAAATATTTCATGTAAATAACTATTCTCATATTTTGTTCAAATAACGTTATATACATTTGGTGTTTTACGAAAAAAAAATGTTTTTTACGTCGCTTGTATCTTACAAGAAAATATACAATAGAATACAGAAGAAACTAGTGTAAGAGGGTACAAAAGATAAATGAGATACTTCGGTATATCAATGTGTTTACTTCTTTCAAATTTACATAAGGTACAATGTAATATTTTAATTTAATTATTTATACAGTCTTAATATATTTGATTTTCTTCATGTTTCTTTCTTTTTTTTTTTTTTTTTCTTTAAATTTACACATAGTACGATAGAATACTTTTGCATATTAGTAAATTTTCACGTGCATATGTTCTAAATAAAAATAAACTTCAGTTTGAGGTTCTTTCTTTCATCGTGCTCTCTTCGAACGTTTAGAGATAAAATTTTCCAATCCCAATATCAATGTATCGATATTGTCGTTCATACGTTTATACATATATCTGTATATGTAATGTAATACCTAGGTATATGTACGTTATCTTAATAATACTGGTCTATCTTTCTTTCAATATTTTTACAAAGATAATGTAAAAAGTGTAGATGGATGGAAAACTAATAGTTAAAACAACATGATCTTATACGTTTTATTGATATGAAAAAAAGATTTCATTAAAATGTAATTAAAAACGAGTAGTATAATAACTCACCGATAATATATCCTGTGTAAATTTTCTACTTTGTTTTTACAATGAGTCGTAAATTTCATTTATCCACATTTGTATCTTCAGTTTTCTCTTTAAAAATATGTACATCGATAAGAAATATAAAAAAGAAAAAAAAGGAATGATATTTTTCTTTTTCTTTTCTACATTGATAAATCAATCTTCATTGAAATAAAATAGAACATTTCTAAAAGAGCTTACCAAGATTAGTAAGAGTTTCCTGTGTCTCATCGGTTTCATCAGAATGTGGTTTTGAGTTTGGATTCAAAGTTGGATTCGGATTTGGAATCGAAGTTTCACCCAAACGTGGGTTTTCTTCAATCCTTCGTCGATACGACAAACGTGGTAAATTTTGTCCTGATATTCGATAAATGCAAGCCATTATTAAAATTAATAAAATGAATGTAATAATGAGTCGCAACGTAACACATTTCGTTTTAGTTGCTAAGGTTATGATTGGTGTGCACGGGGATTGAATTTTTTGCAATGGCATACAACATCCTTTGAATTGGTTGTCATCGCAAAACGTTTCGGATGGTTTGCTAATGCAGTCACTTTGCGAGAAAAACCTCTCCATCCAGAACTTTTTTAATTTCGATAATATCCGCTGGAAATTTTGAAAGAGGGAGAGAGAGAGAGAGAGAAAGAGTGAGAAAGAGAAAGAGACAGAGACAGACAGACAGAAAGGATGAAAAAAAAAATGAAAGTTGATATCAAACAACTTATCTTTTATTTTTTTTTTTATTTTTTTTTATTTATATAAAATTCGTCCTTCAATTATTAATCAATCGAATTTCATCACAAATCGAAGTTCGTCTTTGTCTTTAATTTTATTATTATTTTTTTTAATATTCTTGATTTAATCAATGTTGATTTAATTTACGCACATACACATATACTCGTTCCAGAATATGAAGAATGAAAATGAACGGAATACTTGAAGTTTTCAGTGAGTTTATTCCCATCCATGCGTTTGCTCGTTCGTTCAACTTTGAAACGCGAAGCACACGTTCGCGGTTGGTAATCGTGACTTTTCAAGCAGCCCGTGAGTAAATTGTGTATGTATGTGTACATAAATATACCTAAATGTATATATTATTTATACATACGTATATACATATAAATAGGGAGTCCACGTTTTCGTATGTTTAGTATTACGTGAACAGTTTTAATAGTATGCTTCTGGACAATGATAAATCGTTGATGGTTGGGAGAAAATTTATGATTTATGTTGAAAAATGTTAAAAATGAGGAAAAGTGTGTTTCTGACTTTACGATAACTCCTTAGAAGGCTAACGTATTTAAAGAGATCATACGTATGCGTATATGTATATATATATATGAAAATTATTGTATGTATTACCTACTATACTTTACATTTTTCCTAAAGTATAGATCGGCTGTCAAAGGTAAATCGTCGTTGTACTTTTCTCTTGTCAAAATACTTTTTAAAAGAAGCCTTTTGATGAAAAGTTCAAAGATACCACCGTGTGTGTGTTTTCTTTAAAATCGTCTATCTTCAATAGTGTTCTATTTTTGTAGACTAGCTCTCAAATGCTATTGAAAATAACGTAGCAACGTTTCGTAGAAGAAATTCTCTCTCACTTAACATCCGACAGTGATATTGGACAAGTGGACCACCAAAAAAGATAAAAGTTCTTTCACTTTCTTACTGTGATTTCTTTTAAGTTTACTTTTAACCCGTTATTGAAAGTAAGCAAAAACCAGTAGTATCCTATTTATTATACGTCTAATTTTCTTACTCTTAGAATCAAATATTAATCAATTCTTTGTACAATGAAAAAATGTAATTAACATTAATTGTTTTTTTTTTCTTCTCCATAAAAATTTGCATTAGTGAAATTAATAATTAAAAATTCCTTTCAATTGTTCATGTTTATAGTGTATAATTATGACAAAATATTACAGTAACGTTTTAATAATAATATATTGAACGTTATGTTTGATGATTATGAAAGTTATCTCATTATTAATGACATATTTTACGTTCAAATATATTTTGACATATTGTTGTTTTATTTAACAGTCATTTTTTTTATAATAACAAACACAAATATACTTATTTTTTTTTTTTTTAAATAATACTATTTTTTTATCATTAGCAATTTTTTGTTAATTGTTGAATAAAAGATAAAACATATTTTTTAATATATCAAATGAGTTTTTATTTAAAGAATTATCGATTTATTTTTCTCTTAAATACAAACAAATATCCATTATATTTTTTTTATCTTAAGTTTGCCGTTAGTTTATTTGGCGAATATTGAAAAACATGCAAAACTAATACCTAAGTGAACTGAAAATTCGAAATTAATTTATCAAAGCGTGAAAAACATTTCGCTTATCGAGGATTTCATTGATAAACATGTGGGAAGTTAAAACGATCGACGAATCAAACTTTTCTCTTAAAATATATATATATCTGTTTTTTTCTTTTTCTTCTCATATTGTTTTTTCTATTCCATCTTTTTATATAATCGTTCAGTAAAAATTAAAGAAAAAAAAAAAAAAATGATAGAAAAATTGACAAAAGGCAAAATGAAATATAGAGAGGAGACTTGAGTATTTATTTTATGGTCAACATGAAAAAAAAATGTTATAACCCGTCATATAGTGGAAGATCATGGAACGTTTGCGTTTACATGCTTTAGACATTCCATTCTATGAATAGCACGTATCACACCAAGCGAAACTCGAATGCATAAATATTTTTCGCTTTCTCTATATAACTGTCTCTTTCTTTCTTCCTATTTCTCTGTCTTTCTCTCAGTTTTTATTTAAATACATACATATATATATATATATATATATATATATATATATATATATATTCTTATATATGTAAATATTTTTTGTTTAATTAATCCTTCTATCTTTTTCATTGTCCTGATGCAAGCAATCGTAGAATCGTCTCATAATGCAACTTGGTGAGAAAAAAAAGGTTACAGCTCTTGTCGTAAAGTGAGCAAAACACCGTGCGCAATTTTTGGTATTCCCCAGTTGAACAAAACTAATAAAACAGAGAGAAAAAAAAAAAAAGGACAAAGAAACATTGCTTCAAAAGTGTTCCTCGTAATTCGCGTGTTGTACGTTCAAAACTATGTCTTTTCTTTTTTTTTTTCTTTTTCTATATATATATATATATCTCTCTCTCTCTCTCTTTCTCTCTCTCACACACACATTCTTTTTCTCTGACTCTTTTTTTTTTTTTTCAACGAAAAATACGTAGCAGGTATGCGAGAAATACGAATGTGAAAAAAGACGAATGCTTTTCGAAGGTGAAATTTTTCGTGATCGTCCGACGATAGCACACGTCACATGCCATCGATATACGTTTTTATGTATATGTATATATATATATATGTATGTATGTACTATACTACTGCGTAGATATACTCGATCAATCAGAAAAACATCGAGCAAGGGAAGCGATAGAAAAATCGTGGCGAATTAGAAAATTTACGCGTTACTCTCTAAAGTATTTATATATTTATTTACTATATAATGTTACTATATATTTATTTATATATTTAATTCAAATATATTTATATATGTAACTAGGGGTGCCCCGCCACGCGTTGCTTTCGCTCACAATCAGTCCGATACACACGTCTTTAAGTCAACGAATTACCTTCTACCGCTATCTGTTAGAATCTTATCGAACTAACAGAGATAATCATGACTCTTTGTTAATAAACAAATAATTTGATTATAAATTGAGATATAAACTATCCTATCTTTCAAGTTGGATGAAACTGCACACATTGTGCAAAATTTTATTAAAATCGGTTTAGTAGTTTAGGAGTCCATTGCGGACAAACAACGTGACACGTAATTTATATATATTAGGATATTATATATTTAAAATATATAACATATATTTTAATTAAATATATAATAATAATTATTTTTCAAACATATTCATTTATTTAACAATAGGTACATTCCTTTTTTATTTTATAAATACATCTATACACTATTTGGAAAAAACTACGTAAATTTAGAATAATTGGTTTTTTATAAGAAAAAATAAATACCATGGAAGTAAACGAGCTAAATTTATTTGTCGAAAAACTTATGAGTAATATGTTTTTTTTTTTTTATCAAGGGATGAATATTTTTTTAAAAATTGTCCCTTCATAAGAAACAGGATTCTCTTTATTTTTAAGGATTAGTCTAAGATATTCTGGTCATTCTGATAATTAATTTTTAGAGTATTTTTAATTGAATATTTTCCTATACTTTTTGTAGATGTTGCTAAAAATATCCCAGCAGAAATGTTCCATTCCGAGCATTGTCCCAAATCAGATGATACAAACTATATTTGAACATAATTATATTTGAATATAAGAAAATATTATTACAACTTAATAATATTTTATTTAGTAAAGATAAATCATTTAAAAATTTGATAGGTATATTTGATTTTACAAACGATATCAAACTTTTATCCAACAGTGTACTCATTTTGATATACGTTAACAATATATGTATAGATATTACTTTTCTAGAGGAAATATAAACGTACGTTTGAATGCTAAAAAATCATAAACGTCGAGGTAAACTTTTATTTTTTTTTTTGTTGTCCGCTTTTTCATTCTTTATCTTGTTACTACAGCGACGTACAATTCATTTGCGTTCATATTAATTTCACGTTAATACGTATGTATATCGTTTTCAAAAAAAAAAAAAAAAGAAAAATACATGTATCAAAAGACTATTATTCTTCTGTTTATTATACGATGTATAATAAATATATCTGTAAAATAAAAAAAAAATTTATTAATTTTAACGTAATAAAAGAGAAATCTAACTAACGAACGTAACGTAACGTATGTCGAATTATTTGTTTGTGTATTATTTAAGAAATATTTCGCAATAATTAACGAGCTATATGGGAAATAATAATTAATAACAAAATATTCAATGAATACACGTAAAATAATATTTACGTATAGAAATAGAGAAAAAATAAGTAATCTTTCAAGTTTCTCTTTTTATTATTTCAATATTCAAACATTACGATGAAATAAGGTGAAATGTAAGGTGTGAATGTTTTTTTTTTTTTTCGAGTACTTTACCTCATCATTACTCTTTTATCATACGGATTTATAGATTTACCTCAAGTGTACGGTGAAAACTACTTTTCGAAGCGAAAAAGCTTCTACTTCTTCCTTTTTCTTCTTCGTCTTGTCGATAGGAGAGTATTAGTATCACTTGGTGTGTATCTGTGTGTTTCGCCAATATCGCTCGATAAACGTTTAGTCCTTTTAGAAGCGCAAAAGTAGTCATTGACCGTATCCGTGCAGTAACGTGGACATAGAAGAGACGCAAGAGTTCTACACGGAAATATCCCTTCTCTTAATTCTCCTCCTTCTCCACCTCCTTTTTCTCCACCAACTTTTCCTTCTCTATTTCCTACGATCTCCTTCGAGCGTTACGAGAACGTGCCACTAAACTTAACGACAATCGTTCCTTAACGCTCCGATGCTTAACGAAATTTTCCTCCTTCTCCTCCTCCTCCTCCTCCTTCTTCTTCTTCTTCTTCTTCTTCTTCTTCCCACCCCTTTCCATTCTCGTCTCGACAGAGTTTACACGCTGTTAACTCTCCCTCATTTTCACGGACGAACCCCCGTCGTCTTAGTCGTTGTCGATCGAGTCCTTTCGCGAACGACAAAATTCGCACGATTACGTTCTACGAGATACCAGCCTACGTCCTTGAACGGGAAAAAGATCGGTATCCTTTTTTTTTTTTGAAGTAAAAACTTCTTTAGAATGGGTGTGATTTGAAAAAAAGAAACGCGGTGATGTAGTGGGGGAAAGAAACGTAACTCCTTACTATGTAAGAAGAGAAAAAAGGACAAACATATCATTATTTATAAAAATATTTGATTTGCAAACATTTTTCAAGTGTTTTATTATTTACTTTTTTTGTAATTATTATAAAAATGCGCGCCTGTATAAATGCAACCCTCCAGACATACTTTGAAAATGTTACTTGCGAGAGCTATCTGTCGGGACAGAATTTTGTTCTGCCTGAAAGATAGGCAACCCGTCATACACACCTGTATAAACAGTTTTGACTGGAAAAAATGTCGTCTCAGTAGATGGCGCTCGCAAGCAATTTCTTCGAATTGAGAACTTGTCTACTGTGTAATATGTTATGTATTATATGTTAATATAACGTAAAATATATTTTGAAAGTGGTAACAATATTATAATACTAATATTTAAAAAATTACAACCCTACATTTATCCTACATCTGATATTCTACATTCGTCTCAGTCTCTCGAAACTTAGCTTTTCGAAGGTTTTACTTCTAACACGTGTGATCTGTCCACATGATATTTTTTTTTATTTTTTACGTGGAATACAAAAAATACGAATGGATCGATATGGGAGGTATTTTATTTTCTTTATTTCTTTTTCTGTTCTCTCTTTTTTTTTTTTTACTGAAACTATACTCTCGATATCCTTCTCCTACCACTGACCGAGGACTCCACTGAAGAGGAGAAAAATTCTAATTTTTCCTCGTCGATTTGTATTCCGTACGCGACTTTAATCGATGAATTATCGAGAGATGCGAGAAAACGTGGGATGGTTATCGTTAGGGAATGGTGAATGAATATGGTTAAAAAGGTGATGCGTAGCTACTAGCCCAAGGTGATTTTTTCAAATCGCGTAATTCGTCGATTGCCGTGTCGATGCTGTCGTTGGAATGCATAAAAGTTAAAAATATCCTCGACGACTTTGAAACGATGGAAAATATTCGTGCAGCCTTTTCCACGACTGCACCATTTGTTTCCAGTCTAATGCACTCAGCCGATGTTCAATATAACGTATATCTATCTTTATTTTCTTTTTCTTTCTTTATTTTTTTTTTTATTTTCATATATATATAAATAATATATTTATGTATTATGAATTAAATTATATAGGTTCATTTTTTTTTTAATTTATTTAAAAATTCGGACAACACAAAATGTTATAATTATTCTCTATAGAAAATTATAAAAAAAAAATATTTATTAAACTTTTAGTTGAGCACGCTCGTGTTTTAAATAAATATTTATGAAAAAGCGATAATTTGCATCGTAATTAATGTTAGACAGATAATTATTGATTTTCATTAAATTATCAAATAATTATTTATTGAGTATTCTATAAAAATTCATAGAAAATATTCAGTTTCTTTCGAAAAAAAAATAATACACTTACACATTAAAACTTACATTAGATGTTTCTGTTAACATGTATCTATAAATTGCATATATAATTTTTAAGTTTGAACAAACTCATGAAACAGTAAATCATATTATACTTACTGCAAAATTCTCCGTAAATAAATATATATATATATAGATAAACGATTGATCGTTCGTGATGTATAATATTAATTATCTGTAACGATTTATGTGTGTACACGACAAGATATTAGAACGACTAAAGATGATTATTTAAATGCAAAGATAATCAATCGCAACTGCATAAATAAATAATTGCGAATATTATTTTGAACATATTTGCAATATTAATAGACGATGTTGAATATCTTTACATCTTGTTATTATCAAAATGTTGTCATTATATCATTTTTATTTTATTTTATTATTATGTTAAACAAGGTTAATAAAGTGAACACTGTTATCATTATAATTGTCCTAAAATTGTAACAGAACGGAACTATTCATTGTATTCAGTAATATTGAAATCTGTATATCCATAATCTATAATATTATTCCTGTATTCTATAAGATTAAAACAATTTTTGCATATTTGTATATTCGTCGATTTTATCATGAAAACGAAACTAAAGATTTCCATTAAAATGAGATAAATTTAACGTTTTCAGTTAGGAAAAAGCAATTTATCTGGATGTCGATTTGGGGAAAATTCATTTAGGAAGTTATATTTTCAGATAGGATATAAAAGATTTAATCATTGAATACTAAAGTTTACATGACGCTTTACGATATTTTTGGGGAGGGGGGAAATTTATATAATTGACTTAACGATTGACAAATATTTAATATTAAATTATATTAAACTACAAATGAGATGTTAGATGTTACAAAATTTGCAGATTGTAACTTTAATAAGAAAAACATAGCACAATTGAATGATAAACAAGCATAGTATGTTGTAAGTTATCTTTTTCAGAAACAACCAGTTGGAAAGTTTATTACAACCAAAGAATCCATAAAATTCCCGTAGCGTTGTATGAAAAAAAAAAAAGTATTGAAAATCATGGAATTTAGATAAAATATAATGTCTATGATACTCGACTATGAATAAACCAGCAGTTTTTGTTTTGACAGCATGACAAACTGTAAAACCACAATTGAAAAGAAACATAACAAATTTTGTATATTTCTCACGTTGCGTTTTATCGAACGAGTTATATGTTCAATGTTTTATCTATCTATAATAATGCAAACAAATTTATCGTATTGTACAGATAAATATTTTGTATTTTTCTTCTCTTTATTTCATAATAATTCATAATACAAAATGAAGGACGCTAATTTAAATGTCGGCATGACATTCATACTCACATTCTTGTCATTCAAAGGAATGTCTTTATTACATAACTCTTCGTGAAATGTCGAATTCTCTTTGCGTGCCTTTGTATATGTCTTTATCGATTATTAGGTTATAATATTTAATCGCTAATAATGAGAAATTATTAGTACGAATTCATTAAATCTTCTTCAATAATTTCCAGTTTATTTTTATAAATATTTGTTTACTTCATTGCTTTGAAAACTCGATAAAAAGAGAATGTGTTAGAAATGACAAAAGTCAAATTGTATCTCTCTATTGTTAAAACAATCAATTAGATTGATTAATAATAATTTTATTTTGTTTTTTAAAATTAAGGTTTTAAAATATATATGGTTTAAATATGTTCAATAATTTTTTAATAATTAACGTTGAATTTGTTTTGCAACTTTTTGAATTGTTTTACATTAGTTTGTTTCAAAAATCATTATTTTTAATAATTACAGGATGTCTTATGGTTTTCGAATTCCCTTCAAAAATTTCAAAAAGTGATTCGTTATTTAATTTATAATCATTCTTTTCTACTTTTACCCAGTGTTTATTAATTAACATCAATCCTCTTTCTCTTATTTTTTGTTCTTCTTTCCTTCGAAACATTTCGGTGCTTCTTCTTCTTCTTCTTCTTCTTTTTCTTCTTCTTATTTCTTATAAAAGAGTTAATTAATTATACTCTTCTTTCATGATCAAGAAAAGTGTACTTACATCATGTAATATTATAAAAATTTCCCGAAGGATTAAGCTGTACTGGAGAAAAAAAATGTTGATGCATGAGATTGAAAGTGGAAAAGGTTCAATTTTGTATGACATGAAAGAAAAAAAAAAACATTTCTTTATACCATATACTCCGAATAAACAATTATACATATCCATCCATGATTAGCATTAGTTTTTATAATAGAGGTACTAAAAAGTAATCAAAATTTCTGTGATGAGTACATTCACATTTAATTTGTTTCAGTGAAAAATCAAAGGACTTTTTAAATAGAGAATTAAACAATTTCTTTTACGTAAGGCAAAAAGTGTTAGAAAGTGATGAATAAAAATGTTTTCTTCATTAGTATTATTTAAATTATTTTATATTAGAGAGAAAGAATATTATTTTTATTAAGAAATTAAATATAATACTATAATTATTTTTAATGAGAAAGTATTATTATTATTATATATATAATTAGTATTATTTTTAATTTCTTATTCAAAATAATACTAATCTAATCTAATCTCTTTCTCTCTTATATATTAGATCAGTATTATTAAAAATTTTTTTTAATAAATAAACGTTTTTCGCCAGCAAAGAAAATTTTGATTATTTTTCGGTTCCCTTAATATTAATTATCATCGAAATAAGAACAAATGAAGTTTCAAGAAGTAACAGATGTGAATGAGAAAATACTGATGCATGTATCGTAATTGTACTTAACAATCGTTAAACTATTTTAGAAAAAAAAAACAGATATATAATATATATATATATATATATATATAGAGAGAGAGAGAGAGAGAGAAAGAGAAAGGTTGATAGACAAACAGACTGACAGAAGTAACGTTTAGTGCAAGAATAAACAGGAATAGCAATTACAATCCGAAATGGAATTCAGTACAGAGTGTTTATCTTTGGAGATAACAATGCCATCGAGAGAAGTATTTCCATCTATCTACAGACATCTTCTGCTTCTCTTTCTCTTCTCTTTCTATCTTGTTTCTTCTATGTCTCTGTTCTTGTTTCTCGATGTTATGAAAGCATAGGACAAATTATCGTGGACGCACCTAACATTCTCATTCAAAATGTTCGCTCTATTGCATTATCTCTCCGTCGTCACACTACACTAGCGAACGAAGACAGATCTGGTGATTGAAAGTGATTGTCGTTAACCTGATTTAGTTGATGCGAATTGACGGCATCCCTACAGCCGTTCATTCTGGACAACACGTAATTTTATAGATGATCCAATGAAAGGATCATCTTTGCTTATCGATTGACAACAAGTTTGGCTTTGAAGGCTTGTCGTGATGTTATGCAAGCTATATGAAAATGAGACGGTAAATAAACAGCGATAGTAAAAAGCAGAGTAAACATAAAATATGTATACATATATATATATATATATATATATATATATATATATATATATATTTACAGGATGTCTCAAGAATTGTTTTACCAAATTGTAAAATTATATTGAGTTGTCCTGAAAGTTCGATTTTGATGGAAGATTGAAATGCAACCCATTTAAGTATTTTGTTAAAATAAATATAACTATATATATTAATAATTACATAAAAATAATATAAAAATATATAATAATACATAATAAATATAATAATATAATAACTTTAAAATTTCGTGCTCAGGTTTTTTAGCAAAAGAATTTTAATGGCATCTATCGAAAATCGGCACGAACTTTTCGAACAACCCAATACATTTCTTTTGATAATTATTTGAAGTAATGGCATCTTATTTTTAACAACACACTCTAATATGAGATTCATATATTTAAATAAAAACCAAAATATTGTATATCGGCATAATATTGATTTTTTATTTTACTTTTTTTGTTCTGAATAAAGCGGTCTTTTGGGACGTCCTGTATGTATTTTGTATGCTTTCAAATGAGTAGATACATGTATACATATATTTCGGTTTTCCTACTCATATTACGTCACGAGTTTCAGTATTCTAAAATGTTCTAGGTAGGAAAACGAAAAATATATATAAATACGTATATATGTATATCAATTGGTAGTATCTTTCGTCTTTCATGGTTTTCGTTGCGGATATCAAAATATGTACACATGGAATACATGTATATATATATATAGGAATTATTATCTATCGATAGGTTATGGCGAATCAATATTGACAGGTGATTGAAGTGTAATTAGTTTTGCGGACGTGTAGAGAGCGAATATCAATTATGGCGTATCCGTTGATAACGTGTTTATTAAAACTTCTAATTTCGAGACTCTGCCTTTACCGACCATTCGACAATATTTCGATTCTATGAATTCTATTCTGTCCAAAAACACGGGGAGAAAAAAAAGAAAAAGGAAAGCAATTTTTAGGTGGAATCATCTTTCACTTAAAACATATTTAGATCGAGTTCAAGTGTTTCTTAATTGATAATTGAAAATTCTTAATTACAAATGAATCAAATAGAAACAAAAGCAAATTCATTTAATCGTTCGAAATGAAAATAAATCAGAATTTATATTCACACATGACCCGTAAAAATTAGCTCGTTAATTTTAATTATTTCTTTCGATATTTGATCCTTTTTTTTCTTTTTCGATGCACGTATATATATACATTTTATTAATTATTTTTTTTTTTTTTACTGTTATCTATCGAGAGATAGTTAGTGAATAACGAAGTTCCCTATGTTGGACAGATAATTCGAAATTCATGGAGAAGTTGATTTCAACATTTATGTAAATGTACGTAACTGGCGATGTTATATGTATGATGATAATAAAACTTCTCTCTCTCTCTCTCTTTCTCTTTCTCTTTCTCTTTCTATCTATCTCTCTATTTTATAACAAAATTATTAGAATGAGCAAAATGAGAGGAAAGCACGAAACCACAAAGCTTATACACGAGCTATGCATACATGCATACATACATACAACAATGGAAAATCAATACTTATCTAACCTACGTTTATCATTAACGCAAAATAGCTTCTATAAAGCTTTGGACAGTCCAGAGTCCATTAGTATCATCTAGGAAAGCTATTGAAAGGATAATCTTGCGTTACCAATGCATTATTCGATTAATATTATTTACATATGCACGTTTTGTACATGTTCGGCCATTCGAACTCTCCGACTTTCATTTTATTTTCTCGTTCCATTGAAAGCAATTGCATAATAATATTTGCCAATAAATCATGAAATCGTAAAATGAAAAGCATCTCTCGAATAGACGGAAATTCGTTGGATTTAATTATTGAAAAAAAGAAAAAGAAACAAGAAATAAAGAGAGAAAGAGAGAGAGAGAGAGAGAGAGAAAAGAAAAATACTTGCAATATAAATTTTGCAGTATTAATTAAATGTATAATATTACGTGGCCACTATCAAACGTTTATAATCTCGAATTACAAAGATTTACATATGTAGATCGTTCAAAGAACGTAATTGAAATAGTTTTCAACGTAACAACGCTTTATGTCTCATCGTTTATTCTACACGGAAAACCGATAGGTTCTTCAATATTCGATTAATTATTCAGTTAATTCGGTCCGGCACGCGATCTATAAACGTTCATGCGAGTATTTCTCCGTGGTATAGTTGATTAGCCAAATAGCATTATTAATGCTTTACCTAGCATCGACGTGAAACGACGAAATTATTAATGATGCGGACCATTAATGTTCCGCAAATAATTACGTCGAGTGACCGTAGGAGTTACGACGGAATTTTGATTGTCCTAAACAGCCGGATTCGTTTTCTTCGTGTGTGACGTTTTCATCCGTTCACATTATTTATTCAAAATCTATAGAAACAGAGAGTAGAGAAAAATAGTAGAGAAAAAAATCGATTAATCGGATAATTAATTAAATTTATTTTTATATCATTGAAAACTTGAAATTGCTTAACTTTTTTTTTTTGTATTATTATTTTAAGAGTACGATTTATCAACTAGCCCAGATACTTCGCATGACAGAAAATTCTTGTATTACATATAAATATGTACATATTATACATAAATACACAGAATACGTTCATTCTCGATTTGAATCGCCACTTTGATGAACGCTAATTTCCTTCATTTTAAATGACTTAGTTAGTCAGTTAACGCTCGTCTATTTACCGACTCGTTATCCTGACCATCGAATGCAATCATAATTTCATTGGCTCATTTGAACGCGGTAGAATCACTAATTCGACCACTTTCAATACTGTTACCTAATGACTTCAATCTCTCGCGACTCTAATCCGTTTGCACATGTGTGGATCTACTATGGAAATTGTTCGAACACGAAGATGACGACAATTCATTGTGTTTTTGAAGAAAACGACATATATCTCGAGGAAGATTTAGTTACATCGAAATCAGATCTAATCAATTGAAATATCTAACTTTAAGAGATTCTTAATACTTCGTAGCCAAATGTAAAAAATAATCTAGTTACTAAAATTAATTTAAATAGTTAAATTAATTAGTTTAATTATTCTAGTTATTAAAATAAATCTAATTACTAAAAATTAATATCTAGTTACATATTTAAAAAGACTTGTTATTTGACATCTTGCTGAAAACATTTTCTTCTGTTACATATTAAAATGATTCATAAAGTCATAGATATTTTTTTCCAATTTTCAATTTAATATATATCTTTAAGAAGCTACAATTTTTTTCCAAAACAATTGCATCTGTAGTGTATTTTAATAATTTTAGAGAACAAAGAATATCAAATTCAATATTACGTTAATAAAAAT
This sequence comes from Polistes dominula, assembly GCF_001465965.1. The sequence goes on from NW_015148984.1 coordinate 2,284,466, forward strand.
ATTGAAAAATACATAGAAGTATAAAACTTTAGAAAATTTCGTCGAAAAATCGAATATTTCATCTGACAATGAAACAAAATTCTACAAATTCATTCTAAACAATTAATAAGTAGAATAACACTACTAACTAGTGTAATCTGTTTATTTCTATATTCCTCCTACATTCGATGTGAAAAATATCGTTGCTTGTTCTCGATTGCAATCATTCTTTGTCGAGAGACAGTATTTTATTATCTAAAATACATTTCACACGATAATCTAACTTTGTCTAGAACAATTCCGTTTGAGGTAATAAACGCAGAGAGAAGATGAAAATAGGAAGGAGATAGAAATACGAATAGAAAAAGAAAAAAGAATAAAAAGAGAGTAAGAGAGAGAGAGAGAGAGAGAGAGAGTGAGTGATTTCGAACGCATTTGCGAAACTCTTCGGATAAGGTAGTGGCATAGCAGCATCAGATAAATCAAGAGCAGAGGTTGCCAGGAAACATGTAGAACGTGTAGGTTTCATTGTCCTACTTGTCACGTTTATATAAATACGCATATGGTTCTCGTATACTAGTATCGTTATATTGGTATTAGTACGTGTTAGTCGACTGATACGTATGTACATACATACGTAAATGTATATAGCATCTACAGCTACATATGCACGAATAATAATAGAGAGGAGAGAGAGAGAGAGAGAGAGAGAGAGAAAGAGAAAGAGGAATGCTTTCCTGCCGTACGTACTCTCAGCTCGTCTAGCCAGATCTCCAAACTAATTTATACTCTACTGCATTAATATGCGGATTATTCTATGAGCGCCACATCCTCGGAACACGCACAATTCTATCTTCAATGTGTATACATGAATATACATATGTATAAATATATATATATATATACATATACGAATGAAACACGCGTACTAATAAGAGGTGTTATCTGCGTTATGTTATTCTTGTCTTGAAGAATAATTACTCGTTTTATGCATGTTTAATGGACCTTTACAAATATCGATACCATACTAACCAGTGACAAATTTCTAACACCATACACTACTACATTATATTATATCTATATGAACTAACGAGCAAGAGAAAGATTTCAATGTTCTTTTTTTTTTTTAAATCTACCATTTCCGAATTATCATTAACCATACATTTTATTTGAACCTTTGTTAATCGAATTTCGTGGTTTCGTGTTTCGATTATTATGCGTAGTCACGAAAATGAACAGAGAAATTCTGCACGTATCTATTTAATATTTATTATGTAAAATGTTATTACGATTTAAATTACATAGGATTCGTGGATCGTTTTCTTATTTTTTTCTTTTATTTATTTTTTTTTTTTTTTATCAAAATTGGAGATAGATTTTTTAGAAGAGAAGAATTTCTTTTGGGAAGGGTTACAGAAAAAATTTTCAAGCAAACGAAAGGTTTCGAGGGGTGTACGTTATTTGAGAGTGGTAGAGAAGAAAAAGGGAAAATATCGATCTGTTAAAACTTGTGGGAGACGGCAGTAGAGATACGAGACAGTCGTGCAACGGGACAAACAATTTAAAACGTGACATGAAATGTGCAACAATGTTATTGTTAAGAATGATGAGAAAAAAAAAAGGTTTTTCTAATACAATAACAGAAAATAAGAGAATAAAATTATAAAAGAGTATATAATTATATTTATATTAAATAAAATTAAATATAATAACCCTCTATGGGGTTGAATTTTGGTTTTAAATATAAAAAAAAATATATAGAGAAAGGAAAATCAACAATTATATAAACATATATATTATGTATTCATTTTAAAATGTTAGATATATGTGATATAACGGGTTAGCAAGTAGTGGATTAAAAAATTTAAAGTCCCTTAGGGTGCTCAATTATGCCAAGGATGAAAGGTCCTAATCGGTACGAGCTACTGCTTGTAATTGTTTCAATAAATTATTGACGAACACATAAGTAATTCTTTCTTTGGAATGAACTCATGAAAATTATATATTCTATTGTTTATTTTATTAGTTCAAGATAGGTTGCCTTGTTTCATCAGTTAAATTTATTTAATTAACAGACAAGTCCAACGTGTTAGTCTGAAGGTGAATCTCAAAGAAGAAGGTACATAGATCGTATATTCCAAGTTTTTAAACAACAACATACAGCACACAGAGCACACACACACATATATTCCTTTTAATTAATTAATAATTATTTTAATATTCTAAGACATTCTATACTTTTATACATTACAGGACAATTTAACCTGAAAAGTCATATAAACAACATTAAATAAATGAACTGTCACCAAGAACAACGTGCTAGTCTGATGGTGAATCTCGAAGAGGACGGTACTCCGATCATATACTTGGTGTTTTTAGATAACAATACACATTCTTTTCGAATTATTATACGATGAATTATTATATTTTCTATTAACGAATTTTGAATAGAAAATAATTTTCATTTATTTTTATTTTTTTATTGCATCAAATTTCAATTTCTCACACATGTCCATTATTTTATCTACTTTTTTTTTTTTTAATTTTATTTGATTGGTTTCATTTAAATATGGATTAATCGAAGAAAATATGAAATAAATTTTCATTCGTTAGAATCGTGTCAGTCAGAATAGAGAATAGTGCATGGGTTAACAGAGCAAATGAGAAAATCGATTTAGGTGAACTTAATTAACAACGAGTACTACGGAGTCTCATTCACGACTAGACCACAATTGATGTGGTCCTAGGGAAGTATTTAGCGCTGTGAAGAAGGAAGGAAGTTACGACTTAACGTTAATTAACCGAAAACGAAGATGACTTTGAATTTTATCGGGGCAACGGGTCCTCCTATCCTGTGAAATTCTATCGAAGGAGTTTCTCTATTTGTGAGATGGTATCGTCCAAGCTTGTCTTTCACGAATTTACCCGTTCGATTGAATTTTACGCTTAAGTGCTTACGATAGTGCATTGTGTCCGTCTCCTGACCCGAATTATTTTCCAGTTCTCTTCAAATAGAATGCGAATAGTTAGTTATATAACCAACCATATATGGTTAAACTAAATATCGAGTTTAGGTATTGTTATTCTAATGTATATGGTCCGGTGTCGAATTGACGAGGACCTTAAATTTTTTTTTTTTTTCTTACTTATCCTTCTTCTTTTTTTATTTTTTTCTATTTCTTTTCTTTTTTTCTTCGTGGAAAATCCATTTTATCTGCTCGTGTCAGCCGATCACTTTAATGGAACGATAAATATTCCGAAGGAAAGAAATCCATCTGTATTCCCGTAATACATATATAAAAAAAAAAGTATTTGTGTGTATGAGTATATTGGTATATAGTATATGTGTATACGTATAAAGAATTTTATTTCCAATTTCAGATCGTCCTATCGCTCTATCGACGTTAAGAGAAATCTTTCAAGTTTAACGATACTCTTCCAAAAATTGTCATTGACATCTGTTTTCTCATCGTAGCATAGAGAAAAAAAATTCGATTTTAATTTTATTTTTTAATTTTACTTGTCTATTTTGATGAAAGTTAGATAGATAGATAGATAGATAGATAGATATTTTCATATTCGGGTACGAAGTAAGCCAACCATGGATATATTTAGAAATGAAAAAGAGGAAGAGAAGAAGAGAGACCGAAAGAAATGCGGTTGCAACTTCACTTTTTCTTTTTATCTTTTTCGCTCTGCTTCTCGTCACCGATGAAAAATAAATTCCAGAAATAGTACGTGCTGAAAAATGACGGCTCGAACAAATGGTGACATCCGGGCGTGCCTGCCTAGAGGCACCTATCCAAAGTCTTCGTCTCCGGACCAGCAGATTGTAATCTCGCGCGAATAACGATCCAATAAATGGTGAAGCTCAAATCGTCACGGACCAACGCGCGCCGCTAGAAAATAATGGCGGGACGATAACGATAACGTTACGAAGTCACGGGATAGGCATAATCTCGATATTCGTCTATCGATAAGGATCGGGAAAAGATTTTACCGTGAAATAAAGTAAGATAGAGAGAAAAGAAAATTTAAGAGACTACGATTTAAAGATTGCAATCAAATTTATATCATATAATTATTAAAACTTTAATGGCCGCACGTGTACGCAGTCAAACGTCGTCAGAGGCGTCCGGTAATATTTTTCAAGAATTAATTTAAAAACAACTTTATTGTCATTCGCGAAAAAATTAACATAAAACAAAAAACAACGATTTAACAACAAATTTAATTTTATATATATATATAAAGTTATAAATAAAATAATAGTCAATGTGTTTCGGCTATCACACACATGTTGTATGAGCGGCCATTAAAGTGTTAATGTGAAATATTTATTCTAACTATACTGGAAAAAAGAAATATTCAATAAATTGTTGAAAATCAATCAAAAACATTTTTGCAAATTTGTTCATGATCAAGGATTGATATCTCGTATAATTTCTTAATTTTCTGTTTTTTTTTTCTTTCTTTTTTTAATCTCTCGATAATTCTATAATCTAGAGTCTCAAAGTGTCCCTTCTTCAGTTGGTAAAACTTTCTCCACTTCCGTTTCCGGAGTACTAAAGCGTTGCTTCGTTTCACTTTATTTCTATACTTTAAAACATATCTTGGATATCAAGACTTTTATTATCCGTTTCACGCTCTCTATCTACACACACACGCACACATATCATATAGAGACATATATGAACGCACTAAAAGCACACAAACGTTAACGTATATATGGTACTTTATCCTTACCTAACGTAGACTAACTTTTGACCAATACTTTTCTTCCTTTTCTTCTTCTACTTCTTCTTCCACTTTCTGCTTTCCTATCGTTTTCTCGAGTAAAAGAAAGTAAAGAAAATTGGAGCACCTGTTGTTGAGCGTCTTTTCTCGAAGAAAGAAAGAAAGAAAGAAAGAAAGAGAGAGAGAGAGAGAGAGAGAGAGAGAGAGAGGTAAAGTTATCGGATTGTTGGCTATTCGTTAAATGTAATGAGAAGAGGAAAACCAAAAGCGCAATGTGAATTCGACGCGGTTGGTTTGTTTTCGAACGATCGATTCGACCCTACCATGAAAAAGAATCCCTTCTGTGTTTACAAGCACCCTCTCGCTTCGTCGAATTCATCCCTTCGCGAACCCTGCCATCGCATCGAATTCTGACAAATTCGGCTCTTATTCTCCTCTTCTTTTGCCCTCTCTTGCATTCTTTGTTTGAAAAAAAGAAAAAAAAAACAAGAACAGAACAGTAGAGAATTATACCTGAATTCTTCCAATCCTCTTTTTATCTTTATTCGTATTACCTGTAGATATTTGCCATTTGTTCTTTTAACAAAAGCTCGCATTGAAGTTGTAGAAGGAAAAAATGATCTGATAAATTTCTATTCAAATAATAAAGTTACAAATTATAATTTATTATTTCCAATTAAATTAATAGACACTCATCATGATATCTGTGAACAGAGATGATTTCAATTTTATACGTATAATTTATGTTCAATACGATCGATTTAAAGTTATTCCGTACGAAAAAAAGATATCGATTTTCTTCAATTGACCTATTCATTTCTAATCTCGTCCTTGATGATTTTGACTTTCGTAGCACGTCAACCATCTTCTATCAATTCAATCCTATTTTCATTTCAATCTTTCTGCACTCTCGATGAAATCACTGCACTCGTTTATTCCTAAATATTTTCTTATTTCTATTTTTATTGGATTTTCTCTGATTGGATTTCTTATACTTATAAAAATAAAAGATTAACAAAAGAAAAAAAAAAGAAATAGAAAGAAAAATTACGAATTATTATCCATGATATCATTTGATACCTGTTTTTTTTACATGACAAGTTATTTTTAACATTTTTTTTTGTATCATTCGAATTTTATACTGAATTCAAGGGAATTCGAAAAGTGGTTTATTGTGTGACGATTTAATCCTAACCTTCCTTACATTTCCCTTTAATTCTCTCTCTCTCTCTCTCTTGCATATGTTTGAGAGACACGCAACACGCGTAGTACCGGTAGCCTGGTATAATTATTATTCCAATGGTAGAAAGGTACGGTTGCCAGTTGCGACGCTGACGTTGCAATTAAACCTATATTATTGCCGTAAACAGGACGACAAGCCAGCGTCGACGTTTGCGGCAGCGTGAAACACGTTTTCGTAATTTATGATCCCTTTAAGCTTCACCGTCGTCTCCTCCTTCCTTCTTTTCCTCTCCCACCACCCCCTTTTTCTCAGTTTTTCTCTTTCTTACTCTGTCTGCTCTCTTTAGTTTTTCTCTCATTTCTATGCTTCTTTCCGTCCTTTTTATATAACCAAGAGAGCGAGCGAGCTAGCGAATGAACGAACGAACGAACGAATGAGTGAGTGAGTGAGTGAGAAAATACGAAGTAAAGCTTCGCTTCTAATTAGGCGGCAGCAATACGCGAGTTGGTATTAAGGACGCTCATATAAAACGTGCGAAAAACAGTAAGAGAGAGAGAGAGAGAGAGAGAGAGAGAGTTAGAAAGAGTAAGGAAGAAAGAAGTGCGATAGGAAGTGGAAAACGCGACCTTATTTAACTACGTGGGAGCGTGCGAAAAAGGTGAGGAGAGAGAGAGAGAGAGAAAGAGAGAGAGAGAAAGATAGAGAGAGGAAGATAAGCGAAAAGGCGCACGTTTTAAAAGGGCGAAAAATTATAGTGAAAAATCCGACCACCTGTCCCTGAGCATGCGCTACTTTTGTATATTCCTTGAAGCTACGAGAAATGTCTAGCTGTTGGCTACTATATCCCTTGCGAACTCTAAGCAAACACTTGCGAATGTGAAAAGCTCTGAGTATGAACGTTTCGAGTCTGGCTGCTGGTATATTCTTTAATTTTCTTCATTTTCTTCTCTCACCGTGAATTCCACGGAAGATTGAACTATGAATTCTATAAATACTTTACGTTCTTTTACGAAGTAAATGTTTTAACGTTGCTAATATTACAGGGTATCTATAATTATGTTTTTTTTCTTCTTTTTTTTGAAAAGAATAGAGACTTATCAAAGAAATATTAATTAATGATGAAGTTGTTTATAGAATCTATAGATCGTGATAAATATAATAAGAACAATTATACTGAATAATTTATCTTTATTGTATTTATCTCTTTTTGATGTAATTTTTAAAGGAAAATGTACGAAAAGATTTCAAAGAAATGAGAAGGAAGATAAATTTTTTCAAAACATATTTTTATCTTCTAAAAATTAAATAGTAACTATAAAATTTGTCCTTTTACGATACAAAACAACATGTGTGCAGATCACACGTGTTAGAAGTGAAACTTTTAAAAAACTAAGTTTCGAGAGAATGAGACGAATGCAGAATATCAGGTGTAGGATAATTGTAAGACTTATTTGTTATAATATTATTATTATTATATTGTTACCACATTTAAAAATTATTTTACGTTTTATTAACATATAATACATAACATATTACACAGTAAGCAAGTTCTCAATTTGAAGAAGTGAGACGAGTTTTGCTTATGGTAACTAAAATATGTATGGTAATTAAACACCTCTCTGCGTGCACGAAATGCACGAACGCGTTCCGACGAACTCTTTGAAATTTCCCTAATATTTTCTTTCTGCAGATTTTCACGACACTGTTCGGCGTTAATTTTCGGTCAAGAGACACTTGTATCACAATTCACAAAATCCAATTGCGAATCATCTGAAGAGAAAATAAAAAATAATGTTACAAAAGTGATCTATTGAGATTATGCTTGTCTAGCATGAGTAGAAAGGATTAAGGAAGAAGTGTATTGATTGGAAGCTATTTAATGACTTACGATGATCGTTTTCACTATTTCTAATAGTGAACGCATTAGAGATATTATTCTGCACAGTTAATAACGCCTTCTGGCGTGCACGAAATGCACGAACACGTTCCGTTGAACTCTGGAATCTTCCTTATCGTGTTTTTCTGCTTAATTTCACACATTTTTCTCTAGTTTGCGAATTTTTTATATTGTTAAACCAATCGCCGCCTACCACTCCGTTACATTTTTTCAAATTACATCTATTCTAAAGAAGTTTTCACTTCATAAATCATAAAAAAACATTGCTGATTGCAATGTAGTATTTAAATATCTTCATTTTAAACAAACAAAAGAGATGATACTTTCATTTTGACAAAGATGTATTCATAGTTGTAATATTCTCCAGAACAATTTGAAAATACGTCAGAGGAAAAGATTTTCTGAGCGTGTTGAAAAAGGTTGGTAGAGAAAAGTTACTGTTAGAGTCCTGTTTCTGCAAAGTTCCGCAAGAGACGTTGCTAGCCCTTTGATCGGTCTCCTCAAATAGGTTGACAATGATGAAAGACTGATTACGACGGACGTGTAACTAACGTTTTACTGATCTAGGTAAATACGTTGGAAAGAGACCACGTTAGTGGATTACAAAAGAGATAAGAGAAAGAGAGACATGCACGTAATAATAAAAAAAAGAAAGAAGGGAAACAAAACGGAAACAACGTATACCAGGTGTGCGTGTGTCTTTTTACTTTACAAAAGAAGAAGTTTCCTTTTCTTTCCCTTTTCTCTTTGCGTGCGATAAATCGCTCTCTTTATGCATCTACTTTTTTTCCCATAGATCGTATAGTTACATACGTATAGAAGAACGAGAAGGGTAGTGACTATGTGAAATAGAGGAACGTTTCGTTGATGAAAAAAGGACTAATGATTTTCGGAAGATAATCAATTTCCAGTCAGAGAAAAGCACGAATCTGAAGTAGTATATATTCGTATATATACATACATGTATTGGGTTAACCAATTCTTAATGTTATTTCGTTAGATATACAATATTACCAGTTTATCGTAAAAAAAATATTCTACAGATACACACACAGATATAATGTTATTTATTTAATAATATAATACTAAATATATATATATATAGATATTTATATTTATAACAGAAATATAATATCTCATATAATATTATAATGTATACAATAGTAAATAAAATAATAATATAATTATTATATTATACGATGATGTGAAGCTTATTGATTATTTTATTAAAAAAATATTAAATAAAAAATTCTAGCTTAATTTATATAAATAATTACAAATTTTGACATTACCTATTGGCCAATTTTGTGTATACATATAATTATTATAATTTAAAGTTTATAATAACATGACATAATTAATAATAATTCCTTGGTGATATCTAATCTCTCGTAAAAATAAGACAAAATATTCAATGAAAGATTTGACGTAAGTAAGTAACATTTGAATGAATTTGAAAATATCTGATGGTATCACGGTGTGCATAATATTTGAATGAATAATGGAATAATTTGCAAGGATTATAAAGCACATGAATATCGAGGCATCGTGTGAAAGGAGTAAGCTTGAATTGATGTAGAAAGAAGAGTTAGTTGAGGCGTCGAGAGATTCGAGAACGGGAAGAAGAACTTTACTTGTCGTTTCTCGTTGGCACAAGATGGTATCCGAATGAAATCGCGACTACTATCCTCATTTACATAGACTTTCTGAAGTGAATAAGCTACAAGACGTATTTTGAACGCCGTCGCGAACACTTTGTAAATACGACGAGACTTCCTACGTATTCTCTATCTTCATCGTACGCTGTTACGCGTCTGGGTCCGGAAAGAGCGTAAAACATTTTCGAGCGGAAGTGCTTTGCTATCGAGTAAGTTTTGGTTTTGTAACACGACTATATATACCGTGACGATAGAGAAGTATAAGCAAAAGAGAGAGAGAGAGAGAGAGAGAGAGAGAGAGAGAGATAAATATTCATTGTCTTCATATCGTCTCTAATTATAAGTAGCAATCCATTATCAAAAATTATTTTGATACTACTTCGAAGAAATCACTGTTTGTCGAGTTAAACAAATTAATTAGATTAATATTATACAAATAGAAATTCTGTTCGATCAATACTTTAAATAAATGTTAACAAGATATATATATATATATATANATATATATATATATATATATATATATATATATATATATATATATATATATGTATATAATAAAATATCAGCGTGTAATATGAGTGGTCAGTATTATTCCGATTAATACAAAAACTGACGGTATTTTAAATAGATGGTGCGTACTTATAATAAAACATCGATATGAACCCTGTGTCAATATATAATCCTGACTCACTCCCTCCCCTTATTATAAATATTGACCATTTATTTAAAATACTGATAAATTATTATCTATATTTAACTAAATATATATACATTGTCAATTTATTTTATAAAATACTGAGATAATAAATATGTAAATCTGAATGAAATTTATTTATATAAGAATAACGAATAATATAATTATATAAGTATAATGTGATAAACAAGATAGTGAATGAAATTAATGAAATGCATTGAATGATATTGGGAATCGATTGGATGATTAAAAAAAAAGTCTACTGTGGTACAGTGGTATATATAATGCATACAGTGCATATAGCCGGTTAAAGGTTCACCATTAGGTCAGATCTTGCGATACAATGTACATGTAGGTATACGTATACGTGTAAGTAAATACCTATGTAAGTACTTACGCACAACACTAAGCGTAACATAGGAAAATGTTAATGGACGGTGTGCGAGGATCATAGATGCCAGTGGCACGCGTTGATGGGCATATATGCGTGAAAAGGTGGTCCCTCCAGCGAAGATTCTCTACTGGGAGTAGGGTCGAGAATAGTACAGTCAAGAATGGAAGTAAATGTGAATGTTTCGACCCAGATTACCGATATTAATTGCTCCGCTGAGTGCTCTGTTTCCTTGTGGCTCGTCGAGCACGGGGGGCTCGACCTCTGACTATTATTTTCAACAATTCGAAACATCTTGAACTGATCATGCCTCTTGCAGGCTTACAAGAGAACAATAAAGTGATATTGCAATTATATATCGATTATATAAAAAATATTTGATTAATAGTTAAACGAAATCAATTTTTTGTTGTTGTGAAATGAAAATTTGTAAACAATTCTTGGTTTTTCATTCTCTGATTTTGTTTGTTCTCTCTCTCTCTCTCTCTCTTTTTTTTCTATCTTTCTCTTGAAATGTAGAAAAATTGAAAGTCGATGAAAAATGCGGTCGATCGAGCTGTCCCGTCATGAAGGAATTAAACGTGGAAACTTTTAAGGACGACTGTACGATGTAGGATTCTCCACGGACAGGCTGCGCACGACAGCTGAGCTCTGCTTCAGTCACGGCTAGCTCCATTTCGAACTCCTTTCGACCCCTCTGCAACCTCCCATCTTCCCTACCACCGACACCGTTCTTCTCTGATACTCCTCCGACCCTTTTCCCTTCCAGAGAAGCCCGAAACACGCGACGTACTCAAACGAATGGATTCCTGCTAGAGAGGAAGAAAGAGATAAAATAAGAGAAATAAAGGGAGTGAGAGAAACAGAGTGAGAAAGAGAGAGAGAGAAAGTGGTTTATTGCGTCCAAGCCGACAGCCATTTTTTGTCATTTAAATAAATGGGCTCAGCTCGAAGGCAGTCGAGTGAAAACTAATCACCGCTTTGCAGTTAATCCAACCAAGAGCTGCCGTTTTCTTTCTTTCTTTGATTCTTCTTGCTTTTTCTATTTCTTCTTCTACTTCTTCATTTTGTTTTTGGTATATCTTCCCGTTATTTTCATTTCTACGGTATATTTCTTTCTCTCTCTCAATCTCTCTCTCTCTCTAGTGAACTTCTTAATAAATTATATAGCTTTGGATGCAACGGGTTGAAATATAAATTTATAAAAAACTTTGGAAAACGTTCGAATCCATTTGGTTATAATACGTTACAATAATTTACTGTTGATATTTTCGTATTTAATGATTTTGTTGTGGCATTGATCATGTAAATAATAAATACGTTTTAACATATGAAATAGACTTTATTGTATGGTAATTTAACGATACACTATCGACTCAATGAATGTTCACATTTACCACTACTTTAAACTTGTCGAATTCGCTTCGATATTCATTCTCTCGTATAGCGTAGAAACTATTGGCTCACCGCATTAATTAACGGATTCTCTCGAAAGTTGTAACGAACTTATTCTTCCGCAGGGCTATAGAGGGATAAATGGATATGGGAGGAGAGAGGGGTGTGTGGGGGACGATGATGTTTAAGCAAAATGAACTGTAACTATTTAGAGAGAAAATTGCCATCGTTTTGGTTACGTTTCAAATGTACCTTTTGACGTTCTTCAAATAATATTAATAATCATAATCATAATAATAATGATTATTTTTGTTATTGTATAAATTGTGACGTTGCATGTACGTAAATAATTACAATTCAAGTGAAATCCTAATCTTTTCTTGATATTTACCATAATACTTTCACCGTGAGTATGAAAAGACTAGCGAAAGTCAAATATGTTTCGTTGAAATAATAGAAAAGCGTATGTTGGTAGAGAACATATACGAAATGGAAATTCACGACTCGCATTATCGTAAAACACACTGTTCCGGTGAAAAAGATAGCATTTTTCTAAACACATTCCTTTCCATGTTTTTACTATCTTTTTAAATTAACGACTTGCTGAAATGCATTGTAACGAATTCTAAAAACATTTTCAAGCTATTTTATTAAATCCCTACTAGCTGATGGGATTAATATATTAATGTATATAAAATATATATATATATATATTATACCTTAGGATCGTTTATTTTTAATCATCCTCCTGCGAACGGTTCTCCAAAATTTCGCGACACAAGATAACGATGAAGACAAACTTTGATTTCATTTAAATACCTAAACCAGTTTACTTTACGTGCACGTTCTCGGAAATAGTTTACCATATCGATCGAAAAAAAGGGTTGCCTTTAAGCATCTCGAATATCCCATTCTTTTATAATGTACTCCATTAGATAATATCAAACCACTCTCTCTTTCATTTTTTTCTTATCTTTCTTTCTCTCATAAAGAGAAAATTCTCTTTGTCTCGCTTTTTCAATATCCAAGTTTCTCATCTTCTTTTTATAAGAAAGTCGCGTATACCTTCGCGTCACGAGTTACGAAGATAAACCAAATTTGGCGTATACACTCGAACGCCACGATACATCATTTCGTCATGACTCGATACGTAAATACAAAAAATCGATTTTCTCACTCCTCCTTCTACTCATCCTTCTATTGAAGCATCATCTAATAATACACCACTATATATCAATGTATTGGTACAGTAGAGAACATAAATATTTGGATAATTTTCTGATACTGTGAGAAGTTGTTTTCAACTGAACAATACTATAAAAGTTTTAATTGGTATAGAAAAATTTACTACTATAATAGAAGCTTAAAATATATATATATATAGAAGAAATTATTGTCTATTTCGTTGACAATAAAAAATACAAAATATGTCAACTTAAATATTCAAAAATATTTAAATTTAAGAAAAGCATTATATAAATGACACGGTTTTCTTTATATACATATAATGAAATTAACATTTTATTATAATCAAAATAAGTGATATAATATAATTGAAATAATATAAAAATAGTTATTAAAATATTTTATACACCTACCCCAGTATTATTAGCTTAATCAATTTGGGCCGCGATGTTATAAACTGATAGAATCTAATTTAATCAAATATTTTGTGTAGTTTCTAAAAGTATCATTTATGGTAGCAAGTATACCTCTTTAATATATTTAAATATGTTGTATTTTAAGAGTAATTGGTTGGAGGAAAAATTGCGAATAATTAAAAACTAAAAAGTGTATCTCAACTTAATAATACATTCTCCCCCAATTCGAGATACTTTATCTTAAAAAATAAGAGCTATGTAATTACGATGATTCGTACTGAGACCGTATAAATGTAGCATGGAAATAATTATAAAGCCGAGGAATTAACGAACATGGAAACAACTGTGAGAGTTGAGAGAGAGAGAGAGAGAGAGAGAGAGAGAGAGAGAGAGAGAGATGGTTAAAGAGGGTTGAAGAGGAGAAAGGGGGTGGTACACAAGCCAGTGGAAATGTTGCTACTACCGAAACCTAATCACGCACGCACACGGAATTACATTCGGCTTACAGACAACTGCGTTAAATGGAAATTGCAGGCCTCGAAGCTGACAATCGCAATTGGGCCATTGCTTCGACTACGTACAGGCATTTTGGGTAACTATGCGAGCTCGCGAGTACATGGCAATTCTGCAGAAGTATTTTCGAATGTTCTTATTGATCGACTTTCGATTCTTTTTCATATATATTTACATATATGTACATATACGTCCGACGAAATTTTGTACAACGATGAAAAATCCCTCGTTAGCCATTTGTTTGAATTTATAATAATACCTCGTTCTTTTTTTTTTTTTTTATTAATTCATATAAAAATTTATTCGTTTTATTATGTACTACTCCTTTCATTTCGTTTAAAAAAAAAAAAAAAAAAAAAAAAACACTTGTTCGAATATTTTTATATTCTACAAATTTCTTTATTAGTCACTAAACTTTTACAAAAGTACGAATATTGTTCGTTAATTATATAAAACATTGGTAAGAGTATAAAATGAATGTTTAGAAAATTTCGTTATTTGAATTTCGTTTTATATTCTTGGTGTGATTGAATTGTTTTGTATCGAGTATAATGATCTTTAGCGAAAAAATGATCATTGTATAAAATTTTAGGAATTTCATTGTCTTTGTGTGTAATATGTTTTTTATACCTTGAAATTATACAAGAGACTTCATTTGAACAAAATTTTTATGAAAATAATTCATGAAGTTGTAAGAAATTGTAAAATTATCATTATAATAATATCACAAAAATTTTGTTTCAAAATGGTCTGTGTTTTAAGTTGCTCCGATTTTTTGTTCCACAAATATTGATGTATGTAAAATTATTGACGTTGACCCACTAACCTACATAATTTTTTTTTTTTCAAAAGATTACTAAAACACTGACCTATATAAATGTTAGTTATTTATATGACGTAGTTAATTGATCAGTGTAAACACTTTTTACACTGTTACTATTAACTATAGATGTTTTATAAATGATAATCTTTCGATAGGATATTTTTGGAACTGAAGGAGAGATAGAAACTTGAAACAAAAACAAAATTTTATAGAAAATTGTTCTCTTATGTATTATTTATTTTAATAGTATCAATATTAGATCGATTTTGTTGGTATTTCTTATCATTCTTTTTTTAATAGCTACAATTCAATTTTGTTTTATCCATGACTGTATGCTTGACAAACTAAAATATATTATTTCATATATATCTTAAAATATTAACATTTTTACATTATTATAAAAAGATAAACAGTAATAATATGATTTTCAATGTTTAATAATATTATATAATCTGTTTAAATTTGATTGAACGAATTTAACAAGCTCTCATTGAAGCGAAATCATAAATGCGGGTGATACGATAACCGTCATGAAGAAAGTAAACATTGAATAGAGTAAATTCGATAAACTCTGATAGGACAAAAGATATGACAAGAGATATGACAGTAATTACACAAAAGAGACAATTTTGATTCGAAATCAGAAATCAAAATGGAACAGTTGCAAACTATTGTTTCTTCAAAAGTAAGTTCAACAATCATTTATTGTTTCTCGAGGATGCTCGATTTAGAACTTGATGTATAATAGCGGCATGTTTAACACGCACGACTTAAAAAAAAGAACAAGGCGATATCTGTGGAGCGTTTAGGCTCATTGACAAATTGTCTATTGTATCGTTTCACAACGATTGGAAGCGAACGCTTTGTCCCTGTTTACGCGTCAAATTCCAGGGCAACGAGGAAACTCCGGAAGCACAAAAGCGTCGAGAGTAAACGAGGGTGGCATTTCGAGAGGGTGAAAGAGGAGGTTATGAGAGAGAGAGAGTGAGAGAGTGAGAGAGTGAGAGAGAACGATAGTCAATAACAAGGGATACCGGAAATAGATAGCTTCATAAGCTTACTAGATTGCGATCAAGTATGTAGATCGAGCTGAACGGTAGATTGAAATTAATGACTTGCTGGAAATAGGTAGAGATGTCATCTATTTCTATTCGTATAATTTGTTTTACGTTCAATTTCGAAATTCTAACGATAAATCTCAGATCATTTTTAACATCAATTTGTACGGTTTTATTTTTTGATAAACTGACAGAAGGATGATGTGATTTAAGAAGGGAACAATAGAAAAATTTTACCTATATATACATTCAAACAATCTTCTTAACATCCTCTGTTTTCTCTTACTCTTCTCTCTCTCTCTCTCTCTCTTTATATCACTTTCTCTTTTTCTTTCTATCTCTTCTTTCAGCCTTTTTTTCGTTGTTGTTGTTGTTGTTGTTGTTTGTGTTACCTTGCTCGAGCACGGCAAACAACGGAAGAAGAACTTTACTGTAGTAACATAGTTTTAATTTAATGAAACTTCTTTAGCTCTACCACCAACGGAAATATCTACTTCAGCTTTTCCCCATACCATCCGAGACGTGTGTTGTTTCGATATCAAAGGGAAATACATTTAGCAATTTTAGTGATTCAAGAAGCTACGCTTTAAGCAACGTTCAAAGAAACCTCCAAACGAACTGACTTTAACATCCTTTCCTTTTCCTTCTTTGTTTCATGAATTCATGTTTATTCGTTCCTCTTCTTCATAGAATTTACACGCATGTTCTTGAAAAAAGATTCATTAAGAGTTCACATCAATATAATCATATCATAATGAGATATAAGTAGAATTCATTCCTGAAAATATAAATAAAAATAAAATTATAAACATTTCAATATAATACGTTAAATCGTATCATTAATGAGAGTAATTGTTGCTTATCGGGATAATTAATAATTCGAGTGAATAGAAAAAAACAAAGTACAAATTTCCTCTTAAATTTAACCATTCAATTGACTTTTAATTAAACGTCACCATTACCGAGTCACCATCCAAACGTTTTCTCCAATACAATACTATCGTTATACTTCACGGATGCGTTTAACCACACTACAATACCGAACTTTGTAAAACAGGACTATCCATGATTCGTGCTCGTGCAAAACTATCGTAACCCTTCGTACCAGCTGCGATTTTATTTAACGTTTAATCTGTTACGTGCAGTTCACCCCTCCTTCTCTCAATGATTGCAATCGTTAGGACGATATCGTTACTTCGTCCTTCGACCTTATTCTATCCTTGTTTTCTCAACGTGTAACTCCGAAGTACGATGTAAAATAAAACAAGTTGGTAAGAGCTTTTCTTTATTTTCTTCTTTCTTTCTTTTCTTCTTTCTTTCTCCCACCATTCTACAACTGTAATCTACGCAAGATTGGATTCTTACCTTTGCAAAGGTTAACCTGTACATATTCGTGTACATTAACTATTAAAAATTTCTTTCACATTGTTCTTTATCATTTAATTAATCTATCAAATCTTAGTTACTAATCAATTTTTTATAAAACTTCGAATAAATTCAACATTTCAAGTATTTATCTATATTATAGAATTAGAGCATGGTCTAGTGATCTCTTTTCTTTTTTTATAACGAGAAAAAATATTTTTATAAGCGAGTATATTTCTTTTTGATTGCAAAATGATCATGTTCATTTCTCTTTACCCTTTTGTTGTTCTACCTCTTTCTGTTTTTTTCGTTTCAAGTTTGCAATTTAATTTTTATAAAATGTAAGTGCGTTTTCAAGTCTACAGATGATAAACAGCAATGTTAGAACAAACAGTATACAATTTTTTCAACGATTCGAGGAATAAAATTGTAATTTTGTATGAAAGTTAACGAAATTTTGTTCTTTCATCAAATGGGAATCGAAAGTCGTACGTATTATCGTTTCGAATCAATCTCAAATACATTACTCGCCATTTACGTTTATAAAAGCATCAAGAAAAACGTGGTACACGTATATTACTAACATGGATATATTCAGATTCTCGTATTTCTCGATTTTTTATGAAGGTCCTGTTTCAAGAGTCAGACCTCTCTTGGATTTTTCAGGGGGGGAAAAAAAAGTAGGCCGTGCCAACTGTACTACCGAGTGTTTCCATCGGTTGTAAATAACAAAAGGGCTCGAAATTACGGGTAACCTTCTGCTGCTACGGGACGAATTTGAAATTGGTGAATAGTTTGCGATTTGTCATCGCCACTTGAGTCTCCTTCTTCTGTGTTTGTCGAAGGTGGTAACCATCGCGGAAAGAAATCAAAGTGTGAAGGTGACGGCTCCCTTTTTCCGTTTCCCTTTTTCTTCTTTTCTTTTCCTTTCTTTTCTTTCTTTCTTTTATTTTCTCTACTCCTTTTTTTTCATAATTTTTCTTCTTTCTACTCTCTCTCTCTCTCTTTCTCTCTCATATTTTGCTATCATTGGGCGTTACCTCGACTTTACTTTTCAACTCGACGGCATAAGAACAGTTCTTTCCGCTTTAGCGACTGTTTTTTGACCTCATTTGACCAACTTTCGACATCGACCTTAGTTTTATCCAGTTCGTACGGTCCAGTTACTTCAAATTCGATATCCTTTTAATTACACTCAATATTTCGACGACTTTTTATTTTATATTTCATATTTCAGAAAATTATAACAGTTAAATATGGTATTACTTAGTTATTATCATTTTCACTATAGTATATCTATTACATTTAGGAAATTTTCCAACGTGTGCTCAAACGCACCTTGTTAAAAGGTACGAATACGTTTATGGCGCACGTGATCGCGCACGCTTACTCGCGTTAACGTAAGCAAGCGAACTAACGTGCATTGTGAGAATATTATGAACTTATGTTTTCGTAAACAGAACCACCTTTTGTCAACATGTGAATACGTATAACGATGTAACGTATATTTTATCGTTTCAATAATTTTATTCAATTTTCTCTCTTAGAAAAATTCAAATAGCTTTCGAGAGATATTTTGCAATTTATATTTTTATATGTTATTTTCTGTTTTATATAAATGTCAAAGAAAAACATATACATTATTATTATTTGACATTTTGAAAATAAATTTCAACAAAAAGAGAATTTATTTTTTGACTAGCACATATATCATTCGAAATTTTGGTTAAAATTAATTTTAATATCAGTTCAAATTTTGTGAACAATCTAATTGATAGGATTGAAATGGAATATATGTTTGAAAAAGCAAGTTTATTTCAACAGGTGTACACATATCGTAATTACTTCAAGCGTATTTTTAAATGCAGATTGCACCAATTACTTTACTTACTACACAAGAAAGAAAAAAAAAAGAAGAATGAAAAATCGATCGAAGTTTATTTAGTAGTTCTTCTTCAATATCATCGTTCATTGGTTGATGAAATAAGCGCAATCATCGATTGAGCAACGATAAATCCCTATCTATGTCGAAGACACGCAAAAAAAAAAATGGAATAAAGAAAAAAAACGAGAGATATTTGTGGGAGTGATGTTCGGACGCATATTGTCGATCGATCGATAGATCGATCGTTCGATTACTCGTAATCGAAAACGTTGTGGGGTTTGTCAGAAGCGATTTAAAACGTTCCTCCCTTGATAGTCGCTTCCGCCAACTTTTCCAGATAAATATACATCATCGGTCGCTTTATACGTTTTTAACAGGGAATATGGACATTGTAAGCGAGTGCCGGGACAAGAATCTAGTGAGATGGTCGTTTTAAAAGCGTGAACATATAACCTGGATAAAAATGGTCGGGGTCCTGTGCCATTATATTGGGAGTGTTAGAGACTCATATCGAGAAACGAAAATATCAAAGCGTTGCTATGATCTTCGAATCGAAATAAAATCGATTAGGATACATATATACACGTATTATATATATATATATAATACATAGGTGAGAGTCGATAGAATCAAATCGACTTTTCAAACGTGTAATACTAAAATCAAGCTGAGTATTGCTGGTTCTCAATTGATGCGACGCGATTCATCTTTGAAAGCAATCGTATTTTCAGAAATACGGATTCATTCGTAATTTTCACTACCAATCCTTTCCTACTTTATACTTCTACGCTAAATCATTTGCTTTTCGTACCTTCTTTATCTCAACTTCGTACGATCTATTTATCTCTACCGAACTATTTCAACGCGCCACTGAGTTCATTAAATGGAATCACGGTCGTGATTCCATTCAGAGAACAAAATATTCTCTTTGAATTTATAAGCTGCCGTTTGAGTTGGCTCGTTACCGCGTATCCATGAAATTTTCACAAGAGTTATTATGACTTACATATTTACAAAAGATTTACATATTTTCAAGATAATGAGTCAATCAAACTTAAAATCTGATAAAAGAACTAACTATATACAGAGTATCTAAGAAATATTTCACAAAATTTGCGAGTTCTTCAAACAAATTCAATATCAAATGTCAAATAAATTTCTGCTAGAAAATGTTTCATTTATAAGTTATAACGAATAATTGTAATTTAACAATAATTGACTAATTTAACTTTTAAAAAGAAACATTCAATGTAAATATATTAGATTGTCTCAGTTTCTTTCTTTTTAGTAATTCTACAAGCCGAATATTTTTTATGTTGAATAATTTAAAGTATAGTAAAAGGTAAAATAAAGTAGAATCGCTATTTTTTTTAGTAAAATAATGTAAAATACAAATAAAAAAAAATATATTACGCATACAATATTGTTCAACTTATTGTTAAATAAAGGAAGAAATTTTTGGGACGACCTAATATGGTAGGAGATTCAGAAACGAATATTTTCATTGAAATCTAATCATGATTAATTTTCTTCATACAAACATCTAATTCTGTTTAAGATTTATTTTTTGAGAGATAAAGAATGAAAGAAATATTGAAAGTCCTACAAAGATCGTCCTAGTTTCTAGTACGTGGATTAACTTTTAAAAGCTAGAAAGAAGAGATAGACAGAAATAGAAAAGCAAGTAAAGTACAGGATTATGCTGAAATTCAAAGCAATCGGCGCAATAAGCGAAACAATAGTGCTTACGAGTACGTCAACTCTACGGTAAAGCAACTTCGTCTATTCGAGTCACGGACTATGAACTTCCTTATCAACTTTCTAACCCCCAACGAGTTATTTAAACCCTCGTATCTGTGACTGAGTCCTCTCTTTCTCTTATTTTTATTTTTTATTTTATTTTTCTTGTATAGTTAAAGCTATACTTTTTTTCTTTCTTATTAATTTATATTGTTTTTTTATATTGTTTTATTTCACTTCTTTACATTTTTTTATCATCATTGACAATAATATTTTTAATTTCTATAATTGTAACTATGATTAAAGTATAATTTTAATAATTACGTGACAATTTGTTTTTTAAATAACAAATTTAACTGTTGTTTAAGTTATTGTTGAAAAATTTTGAATCAATTTGAAAATAGTAAAGACGATATTTTGAGTTTAACGTTGTATAGAAGGTAACTGGAAAAATGTAGTAACGTAAGATAAATCGACGTAGAATTTCTCTCGGCCTTGAAAAGAATAAAAGTAAAGAGTTTTGGACGTGAAGAAAATGTGACTGCTCTTGCTATTCGTTTTTCTCCATTTACTAAACCTCCGAGGAATTCTTTTTTATCAAAATGAATAGTTATATTTTCGACATCTTCTAACGAAGTACTCTATACATTCTTACAAATAGCTCACTTGTAAACATCTCACGAACATTACAAAGATATCTGCATTTTTATCATGCATTGAAATAAAAAAAAATCAAAAAGAGAAAGAAAAAGAAAAAAAGAGAGAGAGAGACGGAGAGAGAGAGAAAGAGATAGAGAGAGAAAAAACTAATCGATCTTTCGTTGAAAGTCCAATTCAGAGATTCAATTCATTTACGTGATTTACCTCAAATTCGATGCGAAACAGGTAGCAGCGTTAATTATTTCCATTACCGTTTAATCCGATGACTACTAAAATGACCTCGCGAAGTTAAGCGATCGATTAGTCCTGTTCTCAATTTGTCCAATGACACTCGAAACTTCCACGACCAGTACACGTACAGATTTACGTATGTATACACAATGTCAATGACTATACAGCCAGAAAGACAGAGTGTGTATATGTGTGAGAGAGAGAGAGAGAGAGAGAGAGAGAGAGAGTGAGTGAGGGGTTTGAGGGAAAGAGACAGAGAGAGAGAGAGAGAGAGCTACTCGTGACAATTAATCCACTACACTTTACCACGTTGTCGTTCTCAAATGTGTTAAAAACAATAACATACGTCATTGAAAAAATGTTCATTCGCATAAAAATGTAATCAGTCTAATTGAGCAAAAATTGCATCATCTCGTATAGAAAAATTAACATTGTTTCGAAAAAGAAATATTTGAAATATCTTTAACAGAAATATCACATACAAACAAATCACAATAATTTAAAATGTAGCAAAAAAAAGAGAATTTATTTAACTAATATACATATTAATACTGTCATGTCACTCACGAAATACATTATTTCATTTCTGTTTTAATAATTAGAACTTTATATTAGAATAGTTGTTACCTACTATTCCTTAAGCGATAATAAACTATTAATTAATTAATTTTCGTTCAATTCTGTTATCAAATATATGTTCAAAGAGAAACATAGAATGAGAGAGAGAGAGAGAGAGAGAGAGAGATGGAAAGAGAGATGGTTCGTGTATATGTAAATAAAGGCAATATTCGTAGTTGTTAACTTGTCACGTTATTCCATGTCGTCGTTGGAATCGCGTGTTATGTTATAACCCGCAGCTTTACGACGTGTTCATTAGAGCACGCGTGAGCCGACATTCGCTACGAGAGAGAGAGAGAGAGAGAGAGAGAGAGAGAGAGAGAGAGAGAGAAAGAGAAACAGAAAGAGAGTGAAAGAGATAAATACTCGTCCGTTCAGAGGCATGCTGACAATTGCCATAGAAGCAGGTGACAACCGGTCAGCACGATTCCTGCCATCGACGAGAGATCCACGCACGCTGACGTTTTCGTTTCACATTGGTGCGTGTGAGCTCGTAAACTTGTACATGTTAGCAAAATTTATAGTGTAATCCATTATCAGTTACGATCAGCTCTTTCGCTAATTTTCGAATACCGATTTTTGAATAATTAGCATCAATAATGTGGATATCTAACATCTCTCTCTCTCTCTCTCTCTTTCTCTTTGAGTGAATTTGCATAAATTGTTTTATTTGTTTTTCATTTTATTTTCTTTGTGAAAACATTTTAATCGATTTCCCATTCAATTTTATTTCTTCTTCTTTACGAAAAAAGAAAAAAAAAAAATCAAAAAAATAAAAATAAAATCAGTTTGCCCTTTGAATTAATGAAATGACTATTTGAATTCGTGAATCCGAACGCGAGGTAGGAACTATTGATTCTGAAGAAGCGATTTAGCCGGAAGGAGATTGGAATTCAAATTCCAATCTTTCGTAAGAGTCTAACGATTTGTCTCGCGAACTACCATAGCCCACGATGGATTTTATTCTTCATCGTTGTTACGCCTTTCTTCAAAGTGAACGATAGATCTCGAGGGAAATTGGTAGGGGACTTTTGCTTCGTGACTTCATCGGAGATATCAAAATTCACGCTTAACCGCTTCCCTTTCCTCCTTCTTTCTTTTTCTCTTTCTTTCTTTTTTAAGGGTTAAAAAGGTATACTGGAATCGAATGTTAAACGGTGAGATCGATAAAGTTAAAGAGAAAGAAAAATAGAAAAATAGAAGAAAATGAGAAAAAGAAAATGTAAAGTGGTAGATAATTCGCAAGTAAAAGTAACAAAAGTCAAATGGGATAGTTCCATTGGTGGTGGGTAACGAAGTGATGCTATGATACTAAAGTGGATCCCAACAAAACGATTTCGTTCTCTTCGTAATTTTCGATTCCTTCTAACGATGCGAGTAGCGTAAAGTGTAACCTTCCATTTCGTTTCGTTCCTTGCGAAATTTATCTGTTGTGTAGAGTGTGAGATATTTCTCAGAGCACGATTTCATCCTGTTCTATAGTGCAGCCTTTAAAAATGAAGTTGGTGTAATGATCTCGACGATAAAGATGCATTTAAATGCCGCCGATTTTTTGTTAACTCGAGACTTATCGATAATTTTAAAAGTTAAACCAAAAGTTACACGTCACGTATTTTCTACATAATTATATTCTAATTATCTTTGTTTCAGTTTTCAAGATACCTAAAAGTAATGCCTATTACTATCGTAACAAAAATATATCTAAATAGTGACAGCTAGTAAGATTATTCAACATTTCATCAATCAAAAGAAAGATCTGACAGTGTACATTTTCAATTGTTAAAATTTGAGAGCTCACCACTCCGGTGATCCGATTGATTCAATTATACAAAACTCTCAAATTTTAATGTTTAGTAAAACTTGGTTATTTGATAATGAGTATGTTAGTATATCAAATTTCAATTGTATAATTCAATATACAAACGATCAAATGTTCGAACTGCAGAAGTTGTTATCTATCTCAATGCGAATGATTTAATTAATATTGAAACTATGACTCTCTCTTATCTATATAACTGTGAGACAGACTTTGTTAGTACAGGGTTGTTTATCTTCATTCAATTCATACACGATGCAACGTCTATACAAAAATGTTCTAACAACTTTTTATACCAAATATTATAAATATTACAAAAATTTGTTGTCGTTCTTGATTTGCTAGAGTCAATGAAAATGGTAACGAGGTAGCTCGCATACTTGTCATATTATTTAATTAGTTGTATATGAAGTTTTGGAAAGTAAGGGGAAATCCTCTTCGTCTAATGTAAGATTCGAGAACGGATTAGAGAAAATCAAGCAATAATTCTTCTTAAATCGTTTCAAAGACCAACGCTAATTTTGAAGCGGTTACTTGACTGGCTGCACTTTCGAGACACGACTCAAATGAAATTAGCCTGCCACTCAAAGGGTTAAGACTCGTTTGTCGTTACTCGATTTAACCGCTCGAAGGATGAAATTCGTTATGCGTATTCGTCGAACCGAGTAAGTAGAGATTTCGAACTGGTTGGGAGTTGGAAGTCGTTTAAAAGCTATGCGATTTAAAGGAAGCTCGCGAAATCTTAAACGCGTTGCCTGTCTCTTTTCTTTTTCAACTTATCTCACTTACTCTTCATCTTATTCTTTTGAATGAAATCCTCGGTTAATATAAGACTTCCGGTGCTCGTAATTTCTCGAACGATTTTCGTATCGTTACGTGTGCCACCTTATCGTTTTTTCGCATGTACGATCACCTGACTTGAATTATGTAACACCGTTAGACGTTTACCCTTTAGGAAAAAATACAAAAATATACGAGAAAAGACTCGGACATACCATAACTTACCAGAGTGATGTATGCAATCGATAAGGAATATCTACGTACAATGGCGGCCATATACTTACGTACACCTAGCAAGATTTCATTGAAATCGTTGTATATATGTTTATTCTACAGATATACAAAAATCAATTTAATTTTTTATAAGTCCCCCTAGCATACATTATGAAATGAAAATGCAAGGATTCTCAATTGATCATATTTAGAGAATTTTCAATATTGTTCTATTCCTAAATCAAATTTCTTGCAGACACATACGAAAATATATTATATATTTTTATAGATATTTTCAACTTAAATTAACTTCAATTAATATTTAGTGGCTAAGCCCTTATTCCTTTAAACAGCGGCCCACCTACGTCACCGCCACCTCCAACTACACTTCCTCTTCCTCATACATTTATCGTTCGTATACGTCGTCAAACTTTAA
Organism: Polistes dominula; assembly: GCF_001465965.1. The sequence continues at coordinate 2,310,142 of NW_015148984.1, forward strand.
AGCTTTATAGGATAACAAAAATCTATGCGTGTAGTCTTTTCGATTTTCATATTGACTGAATATATTTTACATAGTTTCTTTTCAAAGTTACGTACTACATTCATTTGTAATTTAACGATGAGTAAGAAGAATATAAATTTTATTTGACGAAAGATGAGATAAACAATATTATTTATACACGGGAACGTGTTGTATTACTGAACATAAATTCTTATAATTCATTATTATTTTATCTTTTTAATAAAACATCTCTCGGAAATTATCTCGAATTTATTCGAAGATGTAATATCATCGAATAAAACGTTTGTTATTATTTAAAAAAAATAGTTCATAAAGAGTCGACGTTTTATTGCTTGTAAACAGAAGGAAATTTCACTAGCCTAACAACCTTGACGTTAATTTATTAATCGATTTACACTCTGGTTAAAGCTACCAAAGAGTGCCGTATACATTCGAGCGAATAATCGAGCTGAGCTACGAGGACATTAGGTCTAAGAGAAATAAATGCAAATGAAGTCGCTGTCGGCAGTCTTGTTAGTTACTAAGCCGTCGTCGCGGCTTGATTTTATGTATAGTCAAACGAAGAGAGAATAAAGACAGAAAGAGAAAGAGAGACAAAAGAGAAGTAGAACTCTATACGGAAATAGCAAATCTGCGTTTCTTGGTAGAAACCAACCATCCTTATGCCCTTCTCTCCTCTCTTATTTCCATTCTCTCTCTTTCTGTATCTGCATCGTGTCTTTTCGAAATAGTAAAGGAAATGGTACGTGCAAGTAGATCAGACGACGAAACATCGGACTCGTCTTGAAGGGCTCGTTTTTCAGCCCAAGACTGAAGTGAATACACGTTCTGAGTAAATTATACCAGACATTGGTCGTTTTAACGAATGGCACGTAGAAGAAATCGATTTGTTGCAACCAAGAGAAGGGATAGTAAGAAAGAAAGAGAGAGAAAGAGAGAGAAACATTGTATCGATCGTTTCTTACGAAAAAGCTATTGCGATTAATAGATAAAATACGATTCCCTATGACGCATTTTCTTAGAACAAGATTGTATGCCCTGCGATAAGAAAAATATCCCATCAAATTGAATGGCTTCGATAATATTTCACAACAGCGTAGCTCATATTTCGATCCGAATTAGCCATCACTTTGCGACGGATGTTATACTCTTAGACTCCACCTTTTTGCTTCAAAGAAAAAGAAAAAAAAATATTGGGAAAGCAATTGATCGTGAGAAGAAACAATCGATATCCGATATTTTTCTTTATTTTATCTGCAATCTTTTTTTTTGTTCTTGCATTACATACTATATATTTACTAAAAGATCATTTATCGTAAGATTTGGTTTTTCATAAGATTACATTCTTTACGTATGTCAAACTTTAAAACGAAAGTAAAGTTCAACTTTATCTTCTTTACTTTGTGAATCGATAAATTTGTCTTCCTTTATTCGTTTATCAACGTATAGATAGGAGAGAAACGTTGATCCCAGAGATATTCGAAAATGTTCCGGATAAAATCAAGACACGGGGGGTAGACGATCGAAGTAAATAATTAACCCTCTTGCGGTCCCTTTAAAGTGGTTTACTGTACGCATGAATAATTACTTCGGATATATTCGCCATTTCGAAATACTCTAGTTTGCTTCTATTAAAGTTCAAACGTATGTTCATCGAGTTTTAATCGAACTCACTGGATCTATCGTATTACGGAAAAATGAGAATTTTGATATATATTTTTTGTTCATAGGACGAATGAGAAACACGTTCTCTTGAAATTTTATAAGCGAGAAAAAGGTTAAAGAATGCGTACGTACTTACTTGCTTGCTTGAATTTCGGTCGAGCGGTCCACCTTTCATCATCATCATCTTTTTCCTCTCTTTTCGCGACCTAAATCTGACATGGGTGACGAGTTTGGAGGATTAAAGAGCGGACTACGTGAGAGGGAAAGTCTACCGTTCAAGCATTGCCTTGAATGACGACAATTTTTGACGCGTCGACCGATAAAAAGATGAAACTTATCTATTCGTGTCTTACAATTGTAGATATTTTTATATACTAAAATATATCATTCTATTATCTAATATGATTATAAAAAACTTATCCTTAATTTTTAACTGTAAATAATTTAATCTGATTTTGAAGAAAGTATACAAGTACTAAAACGGTATTTAAAGTTAAAACAAGATGTTATAAAAAGAGTAATGTTTTTTGTATATCAAAAGATAAGTAAAATTTAATCATACAAATGCGACCTTGAGTCTCAAATTGTAAAAAAAATCTGATTGCAAGAATTTCATTTACGAACGAAGCCGATACGTAACTCGAATGACTTTCTATTCTTTTTATAATTGAGATACCAACGATAACATACACACACACATACACACACAACATATTTGTTATAATATAGTATTTTACTTGTTAGACAAGTTAAGAGTTTTCAACAAAACTTTTTTGAATGAATAAACGAAAGGAAAAAATAAAGTGCAAAAATAAGAATAAAAAGTGCATGGGGATGAAAGAGAGACATTAGAGAAACGTTTTCGTGGATGGAATTGAGATTGCTTTTCGCAGCGTACGTTACAACTCGATAACCTAAATGGAGGTGGGTGGTCGCATTAGTCCCGTATCCTATTCGTGGACGGTAGTGCTGGTCGGACGCAGTTTCCCTGTTCAGAAGCTGAGCCGACGGCGTGCAATGTCCTATCCAATCTATGCGTGTATGGGTCTACAGCTAGCAGATACCAAGCGAGTCTGACCACTCCTGGTCTACTACTACTACTGCTACTACTACTACCGACTACTATCCACTATTCCCTACGAATCAACTACTACTGTTATACTGCTACGTGCAAACGTAGGGCGGTGCAAAATCCGTTGTAAGTGTACACGCGTGGATACAGTAGAGCTAGCGTGCTAGAGATGGATGCTTCCATTGAACAGACGAGAAGAGGAAGTGTGAGAGATTGTACAGGATGCTCTGGGAGCTTCGCCAAAGATGACAAGGGATGTATAACGGTCAAATTGCTAAAGTTACAGTGCCCTTATCGGATAAATTCCTTTCCTTGATTTTATCAACAACATTGCATCTCTTTATCTTATTCTATATATTATCCATTCATATATTAATTATTTGTAAAAAATCATATAAAAATGTAATATCTTTTGGTTTGTGTAATTTATGTTGTAATTTTTTATGTTACCTAAAAGTAAAGAGAGAGAAGGGAATATTGTTATATGAAAAAATTTATATACGAGATTATTTAAACTAAAAATGTCGATGGTTATTTTAGAATTTTAATTATGTTTTATTTTTTTTTTTTTTCATTGAATTTTACACAGATTCATAATAAGTATTGTTTTTAATGAATATTTTTAACTTGAGAAGAAAATAATGAATCTTATAATAATATAAGATATAAAGAGAAGATATTCTTAAGTTTTAGTTATATATCTTGGCATATATAATCGAACTTCTTTGATCGACGTAGCATGCATTTTCTTTAACAGCTCATTGCAAGTTTATAGATCCTTTATTGTGGTTATGACAGAGATTATACTTTATTGCTTCATATGGTTTAGTTATAGAATGAAACAGAATTAATTTTACCATTTCATTTGTTAATTAGTGAATACGTTTGATCACTTCTGATCGGATCGATTTCGTTTATTTTGACGATCGTACAAATGCAAAGCTCGAGTTTGCGTCAAAGTTAGTTATATCAATTCTACAATCCTTCCTCTGTGCTTCTCTCTTTGCTCAGCTATTGATAAGCACAAAATGGTATTATACTACGCTATGCAATGAACGAAAATTTTAAATAAATTTTGCCAATAAATAACAAAGCAAATAAGAATATAACGAAGATTATAATTTAAAAAAGAAAGAAAGTAAAAAAAAACGAGTTTATAAAAAGAATTCAAACAAAAACAAAAAAAAAAAAACGAAAAGAAAGAAAAATCAAATCGTCCATGTTCATCTAATTGTTTCTACATAAATCATCTTTCTTTTCGTTTTTTAAACTCAACGAATCAGATTGGAAACAACAAGCCGAGCAAGTTTCTTGTACGCATGTAAATTCGAAATCGTTCGAAAATGTATTCTAACAGTGACGTCCATTCTATGGGGCGACTCTATACCATCGAGATTGCCGTAGCTGGTACGTTGAAACCGGTGTCCGTCGGTCCACGAACCACTACTATTCATGAATACCTTGCGCATACGTGGTCCTCGTTCGAAACAAAAGTTACACATAGCATGTTACACGTATGTAGGCAGTAGGCTATATACGATAGATACAAACACAAGTATCGTAATGCACGCTTCGATTTCCAATAGATTGTTTTGTGTTTAGATCGTTTTTGTGATCAAAGTTTGTTTAAAATCAAGTTTGCATAATAAAACGTATGATACAATTCATATTTACATTTATTCTTTCATTTTATAATTTAATTTTGATATTTTTCTATTCTCGAATAAAAATATTTTATCTTATGTAAGAGCTCGCGATGATATTTGTTTATAGGGATGCAAAAGAAGAGAAAAAAATAAGAAAGGAATGATATAAGATAAGAAAAGGGACAAAGATTTCAAAGGAATCTTCGAAGTAAGAGTAAATGGATACTAAAGGTTCTCGCCTTGTCGAGTAAGGATTAGAATAGAAATGGTTTTATCCTAATGATTTAAGCTTCTGCCGGATGGTGAGAACCGTGAGCTAAACGTTCGTAACTCCTGCTACAAGTAACTAGTAATTAAGCGAGGCGCTGCTGTGTGAAACGACTTACCTATATACCTACCTATCTCTACCTACTCTTCTGTTTCACCTCAACCTTTCAACCATCTCGAAAGTGGTCGAGTAAACCGAGCGTGTTCTTGATTTTACTCTTACAGCCTTAGGTATAGAAAGATTATAAATAATTCTATTGGGATTCTCTATACACTCATATCTAGGCTTCTTTGTGATGACTTTTTCTAAGTGGGTATCGTTCATTGTTAATGATTTCGTTCTCGTAACGAGATTAAAAGTAGGTACTTTATAAACGTTCCTGTTTAAAATCATATTACAAAGATTACACCGTTAAAAGGGCCAAGAAATTGAGCTCCCTAAATTGCCTTACCCTCTGTGTCTTCTACCTCCGACGTAGATCGATCAGACGAATTTTTATGGAAATTTGTGATAATCTTTCCTCGAACTAATTTCAACGAACCAACTACTATACTTCTTGATATTAAAAGATCTTTTTTTTTGTTTTTTGTTTTATTTGAAATTATTTATTTTCGACATTTAATTAAATTTTGTTTCTTTTAAAGTATCCTCGAATATTGTAATATTAAGGGTTAATGCATTAAGTATACTTCATTAAAAAATATATGAGAGGCAGACATTTAATTTTGAAATAAGAAATTTAAAAAAATGATAAATTGAAGGAAATTCTATTTCTTTCTTTTTTAATGATGTATCGTCCAACTCGTAATTGTAAAATAACTGATAAGGTAAGATATATAAAGTAGTTGATACGAATGAAAGCAAATATTCTTCACTTCTCTCAACAATTCAACTCACAACCTGCATCGGATTGGTTTAGGTTGCAGAGCAGTAACGTAATCGTGACGTACAACGTTTGTTTCCTACCGCTACGGGCAATTAATGGCTTAATTGGCAATTATAATCGTGATAGGCGGTTTATTCGCGTGTAAAATGAGCTTGGTATTATGGCTCACCTATTTCGTTATCAGAGCAATTTGAAATAGAACAGTGATTAGATTAGAAAAACTCTATGATATCCAATCGATTAATCCTATTAATTTATTTCTTGTATCCTATCCTGTTTTCAATTAAACATGAGTACAAAATTTGATTGAAATGAATGATTCTTTTTTATTTTTTCTTTTTTTTTTTAATGGATTTTATTTTCAAGCGATACCTTAGTAAAGACATTGTTAGTTTCAACGAATGACAAAAGGAGCCCTTTATAAATCATTGCTATTTATTGCGAAGATGAAGCCATTCCGATATAAAGGCTACAAAGAATAGGAAGCCATTCGCATACCACGATCATCGACAGCTATGAAATCTACTTAAGTTAGAGAAATATATAAGTAAGAGAAAAGATAGGTGAAAAATTGAAAAGAAAGATATAAAATAATCGTACGAGATAAAAAAGAAATTGTTGGTCTATTATGTTCATAGCAATCCTTACGTGAACGACGGGACGTATGATTTTTTTTCTCTTCTTTCTTTATTTTTTCTGGTTGAAATAAAAATTATCGTTATAAGAGATAAGATGTGAATCGCGTGCTAGAAAATAGGATTTTTTTCTTTTTTTTCTTTTTTTTTTTTTTTACAAATACCATGGGACAGAAATCGCGTGTTTAAAAGTAGACTAAAGAGAATCTACGAACATACTCCTTCAAAGAGAGTACTTCCGACAGAGATAACAGAAGCGTCGTTTAATATACGCACATTGATATCTTCGTTCATTTGCATAAAGAAGAGTTCTGTCGCAATCGTGGAAAACTAAATGGCCTCGTTCCGTAATAATCGATGAAAATACGCCGACACCCCGTTTGCGGCTCTTCATCACTCTTGGTATTTCAAAAATTTTATCTTTCATGCTATCGCAGAAGATTTTGATAGATGCATTCTAAGATTAGTGTTTAGGCGAATAATGAAAATAATTACCACGATATTTCATTGAACTCATTTTGCATATTACACGTTTTTTAATATTTTCTTTCTTAGCAGGATCAGCTGACCGTTGAATTACTATCATATTAATCAACAAAAACAACATTGTATTTTTCTATTTTATTTATATTAAGAATTTTGTAATAATTCGAGTCAGTTAAAAAATTGAACGAATATCATTTCTCATGCAATAATCGTATTTCGAAATCCTGTTGTTTACTGCTATGTGGTAACTTTTAAATAGTCTTCACTTCAACGATAATGAGTGAACAGTGTGGAAACGAGTTTTACCATGAAACTTCGTCGAATTTCACGTTAGAATGGTTTCTCTATCGTTAAAATTCGCATTTCTGGTAAACAGTGAACAGTAAGAAACGTAAGAAAAAATTTCCATCGAATTACCATAACGTTATGTTAATGTAACAAATGGACATTAATTTTGTATTCCCATTTAACAATTATTTTATACTATCTCTACTCGTATTTACAAATATTCTTAGAAGACAAGACGATCTTCTCGATAAACTTGGTTAGAGTAAATAAAAAAAATAAATGAGTATAAAATACACAAGCTTAGAAATAAAAATAAATGTTTGGTATATTATTGCAGTGTTAAAAAAAAAAAAGAAAAAACCAAAACAAATCGTCTCTTAAAAGGCGAGTTAATTTGGAGCGATAATCCGGAGGCGTCGGCGTAGTCGAATTTCGCGGAATCCAGGGCGCGAAGAAAGGTAAGGCCTCGCGGTGATAAGAGCATTGGCACAGGGGTGGTAGGAGCTCGTTGAGGGATGGAATGGTGGAGGGTAGTAGCGGTAAAGATAGGAGAAAGGGCAAAGTTGGTTCGGGGAACGGCCGTCGTTAGGGCGCTGCTACCCGGCGAGACGTCAGTTCGCTATCGCATCGCGACACGGTCGGATCTTCGCGAGAGCGTGTGTCCTTCGTTAATGAGAGGAGTGGAACATCAAGGAGAGAGAGAGAGAGAGAGAGAGAGAGAGAGAGAGAGAGGGAGAGGGAGAGGGAGAGAGGGAGAGAAAGAGAGAGAGAGGGAGAGAGAGAAAAAGTTCCACGCGTAAAAATAAACAAGAGATTGAAGATAGTTGTAAATAATTAGTTGTAAAAAAAAAAAAATCGGATAAAAAATGGTGAACGGAAATCATTGGTCCTACGTCAACAAGAGGATAACAAGTGAGAAAGAGATATAGGAAGAGAAGGAAAGGGAAAAGGACAAGAATATAAGATATAGGCGCGAATTCGGAAACAAAACGAGGCTTGAAAAGGTCCGATTGCCGATCGGCCTAATATCTCGCGACAATGCGCGTCGGGATGAGCCTATCGCGGACAACGAACCTTCGCGAATAAAGAAAATAACAATAACGAGGGTTGTTTCTCGAGCGTCGCGCGCGTCGCTGCAGCAGCGTGAAGTTCCCCGAAATGCTAGGAGAGGGTAAGAGAGTGAAAAGTTCGAGTTACTCGCGTGCATCTTCGCTCGTTGGCGGGTAATACGAAGGAGGGGTGGAGTATATTTTTAATGTATCATTCGTTATTATTCGTTATTATTCGTATTGTTCGTATTGTTCGTCGTGTGCGCGATTATTTGTGAACCAAGATAATAATAATAATAATAATAATAATAATAATTATAATAATAATAGTAACAAATTTAATAACAATGGTAATAAGTAATAATAAAAAGAATTAATAAAAATATTAATATTAATAATAATATATAATAATAATAATTAATAGAAAAGGTGTCAGTAAATTAAATCTGTGTGTCGTGTATAAGACGAAGACGGGGGTGTCGTTTGAGTCGTGTTAGTGACGGAACAGTGTTTGTTTGAGAAAGCGACATCTTCATCGAAAGGAGATAGAAAACACGTGGAATAAAAGAAAAAAAAAAGATAGGCAGACGTACAAGGAGAATCACGTCAACCGTCGCATGGACCACAACTCGGAAAGGAAACGAACCTGACCCGCTTGCTGAAACGGGGGTAAAATAACGAGGGATTTTTGTCTCTTTCTTTTTCTCTTTCTTTTTTTATTATTTCTATCTCACTCTTTTTCTTTCTTCTTTAGTTGCACTCGACTTCGATGTTTCGACGTCCTCTATCCTACCGAATTAATTTCAAACGTTCTTCCCACTCGCGGCACCGTGCCAACCGCCTTTTCTTCTTAATGAAATTCTTTCGATGCTAGACTACAAATTGAAATTAGCTACTGAAATATATTCTTCTTCTTCTTCTTATTTATCTACTACGAATACCATCCCCTCTCCTATGCATTCTTTTTCTGGTACCTTTGTGTTTTTTATTTTTGTAAAAACAAAGAACAAAGAGTGAAAGGAATATTTGAGTTTGTTTCATTTAAAAAAAAAAAAAAAAAATAGGAAACGATTGAAAATTTGGAATAGATACTTTAAGTATCTACTTTTCTTGATTCACGAGTCAAAAAGAATACATTTACAGGTTACACGTTTCTCCAGGGAACGTTCTGAAAATCTTTCTTTACGATTTCAATCACTTTCGAAAGAGTTCAAGCTTTTCAAGTTCATAAGAATTCTTTCTCTATTTCTCTTTTTCATTCTTTGACTTTCTCTATAAACTTCTTCTCTCTCTCTTTCTCGTACCGCGATTCTCAGCGTCCCTCGTCTTTGCTTTTTGACGGACTGCGAAATGATCTTTCTCGTCTGACTTTTCTTTTGTACTACTTTTCGACAGGCGTTATCTCCTTTTCTGTCATCCCTGTTCTATCCTACGGAAGGAAAAAAAAAAACCTTACTCGAGTCATTCTGCCTCCTCCTCACTTTCTTTCATCTCTTTCTATTTCTCTTTCTCTTTCTCTATTCCGGACCATTATATAAAGAAGATATTAGTTTACAATAGACACTTGTACTAACGTAGATGAAAGCTTTCCATGGTAGCACTTGTTTCATGTATCGATAAGTCCCTTGGTATAATAGAACCTGTGGAATAATAGTTCTCTTGCACTTTCTCATTCTTTCTCATTCTCTCTTGGTTGGTCTCATCCCTTCTATTTTTTTTTCTTCTTTTCTCACCATTTTTCTCTCACCTTTTCTCAAGCTCGTTGGATAGATATAACTTACACATCAAAGGTAAAATCTACGCGACAAGAACAAAATCTTTTATTTTCAATAAAATTTGCACTATCTTTTATCCATTTATTTATTTGTTTTATTCTATACTCTTTGTAAACGAACTAAGAAAATATGAATATATTATGTAAATGAGATCATACAGAAAAAATATTTTCTTTCAACAATTTATAATAAATATATATATATAATTATATACGTATTGGTACATATTTTTATATTATTGTTTAAGTTACATTGATTTTTTTTTCTTTTAATTTTTCACGAGAATATTTGAATCCTATTTTATGAAAAAAAAAAGTTCTTATAACTTTGACGACCAGAGGATAAGAAATTCGTTCATTTTTATTGGAACGATGGATATTAACGTTAATTCGAGCATCCTGATTCAAAATGGCTGGCTGGTTCGCCATTAGGAATAACCAATTTAAACTGTGATATCAAAATTAGGTCGGTTTGCCTAACGTAAATGAAAGAAATTAATCAAGTCTCGTCTTTCGAAAAGGGTGTCGCGAACATAATGGTGAACATTAAGCCCACCTGCCTTTTATATCCCAACTTACGATCTTGATCGCCTAGTTCGCGTTATCTCGGTACACTACTTTCTTCTTGTTTGTCGTGTCTGATAAATTACTAGGAAGCCGTAGTCCCGCCATCCGTTATTTTTACCTTTTAAAACACGATCATCATCGTTTAAAATGAAAATTCTACGAGAGCACCATGTTGCTTTTAGTATTTTTATCTATTCTACGTTTAGAAATATTTTACTAAAGTTGTTCCTCGATCTTACATATTTAAACACTTTTTTCTTTTTTTTTTTTTTTAAGATCATTCTGAAAACAGTTGCTTGTTTCTTGCTCGTTGCTTGGCCAAAGAGTTACGTGATGATGAGAGCTTTTTTTTTTTGTTTTGTTTTTTATCAAAGTTAAAAATAAGAGTGCTTTTAGAAAATCACTGGTACTCGAGGACGAACGCTTTGCTAGCTTTCAAAGAAGGGTGAAACAGATATAAAGGATGTGTGTGTGTGTGTGTGTGAGGAAGAAAAAGATAGAGTGCGAAAAAGGCAAAAAGACTAAGCCACGAAAAAATACACATTTTTGTGTGGACGGTTTAAGCAAAACTTCAAACGTTTCCGAGAGTGCTATCTGCTAATTCACAGCTGCACGCAACTGCGTTTCAGTCTTTTATCTCGGAAGAAACGTTGAATGGAATTTCCTGTTTCACGAATATTATTTCTCTGTCTTTCTTTTTCTTTTTGTCTCTGTCCTTCCTTTTTTCCCCAGACACACACCCACACACACACACACACACACACACACCGCACCACACACACATTTCTTTTTGTTTTAACATCTGACACATTAACTACGTAAAAATAATAGTTGTTTACTATGATCCGGTTCTCGTCAAGTTTATGCGATCGTATATAAATTTCGAGTCTACTTGAAATTTCATTTGTAATCATTACGACTCTCTTCCTGTTGATCGAAATTTACTTTTGCATTTTATTTTTCTTCTGTTTTTCTTTTAATATCTATTTATATTACTGATTTCAAATTTATCACTCGCTGATTTTTGTAAAAATTGCATATACCGATTAATTTTGAGATAATACTACTCATAATATTTTGTTAACAATTCTTATGTCATTAATTTCTTTTTTTTTATATAAATATCTTGTTATCGCACTTTTATTTATAAAAACAAAAACATATCTTTTATATAATATTTTGATACTTAAATATTAAAACTTCTTTGATTTTTCTCGAGTTTTACGTATAGTTCGACAACACCAATCACGAGTGTTGAATACAATTAAATCGAACGAGAATATATTTCGTTTTTCAATGAAAATCTTTACCCATCGTAAAAAGATTTTCCATTTCAGTTGATACAGAATGGAGATTCGTATTCGTAAAAATAACGGGGAAAGACTATAGTTTAAAACATTTGAACGAGACGAACGTTAGCTTTTTCTACGTCTAGAGAACTTCTCGATAATACGACGAAACGATCAGTTTCTGCAGACAGGATTTGGGTTATGTTTTAAAATGGAATACTTCGATGGAAGTTCTTCGATTTGTTATGAAGCCGGAAAGTCGTTTGACTTTCGTGCGTCGTTTGCTACGAAACGAAAGAAAGAGTGAAAGAGTGTATAAACACTCTTATATAAATATATAACACTCATATATAAATATATATGACACTCATTATATAACACTTATATATAAATATGTGGGTGTGCGTATCGGAAAAAAAGAGAGAAGAGTAGATAAATAGATAGAGAGAGAGAGAGAGAGAGAGAGAGAGAGAGAGGAAGATGGAAAATGAAAAAGAGAAGAAAAATAAGAGTCGTCTTTTATCTGTTAATTTCCGTTCTGACGCGAACTCACTTATCTCTTTCTACTTCTCATTTTCCTCTCTGTTGCTGTCAAATCGTAAAGTTAATATAAAAGCGAAACACGGCTTTATCGTCGATATTCGTCGACTGTATTTTATAAGACTGTACTTTACAATCGTCACGTCGCGTCTTCAAGCAAAATCTTAAGAAACGATTTTTCTTCTTTATTGTTTCGCTTGATAATTTATTTTTCGCGAGTATTTAAACACCTAGGCGACAAGTCAATCAACTGGTAAAAGGGAAACTGAAAGAGAAAAGTAAGATAAAATAAATGGAAAACTCGAGACACAATTACGAATTAAATCTCTTTAGATTAAAAATAATATATTATTATTATTATTATTATATATATAAATAAATGCATATATAAATTTGATAAATGTAATTATTTATATTTCACTTAGGACGAATTCTGATTGTATTACTTTTTTATTTTCTTTTTTGTTAGTAGAACTTATAATTTTAATTGTAATTAAAAGATATGGTTTTGTAAAAACAAAAATCACACGACTAAATTAAAGATTATATAAATTAATTATAAATATTTTTATATTTATTTATATAAGAATATAAAATAATGTTGATGCAACAAACGCAAAAATATCTTTGTTGAAGAAGAAGAAGAAGAAGTCATTTTGAAATTCAATGTGAAACAAAAGGAGGATCGTGTGGATAGGATATAGTTGATGTTTCACAAAGAAGAGTCTTTCACCTCTCAAGAGGGAAACACCGTAGAAACACCGAAACAGAAGACAAAGCAAGGAAAATGTAGGCTTCTCTCGTGGATGGGTTGGATGCCGCTCGGGTTGACACACAAAGTCCAATGCGCGCGTCGCGTTGCGTCGCGTCGCGTCTCGTCTACGGTGCATCGAGTAAGAACGTTTCTGGATGAAAAGAGATACAGAACGCCCTATGTACTACGTACAACCCTTTCTCTTTCTCCAAGGGCTCGTTTCGTTCGTTTCACGTGTTCCCGAAAGAGCGAGAAGGATGCTTTAGTCTTCTTCTTTTTTTTTTTTTCTTTATTCTATTTTACCCTTCGTTTCTCTCTGCAGTGGCGGGAAATATATGAAAAGAAAAATAAATGTAAAATAGAGAGAAAGAAGATGAAGCGATAGAGAAAGAAAGAAAAGAGAAGAGAAGAGAAGAGGAGAAAACGTTTTGACAGTGAACATCGCTTGTGATTTGAATAAATGAACCGCGTCACGTTTACTGGAGGACGTATGGGAAATACTATGGTAGCAGCCGGTCCACAGCGAGCCATTTCGTTTACGGTCCTTGCTATAAGAAACGAAACAGAACATCACGCCTTCTACGGATCTATTCGAGGAGAAAAGAAACAGAAAAAGAGAGAGAGAGAGAGAGAGAGAGAGAGAACACGCTATCTCGACGTGACGAATGAGTAGTTTCCCGAAATTGTCTTTCTTTTTCTTTTTATTTTCTAGAAATGAGAAAGAAAGAGAGATATATATACACATAGAGAAAAAGAAAGAGAAGGGAGACGAAAGTGTGTAGAGAAAATCAAGCATGAGATTCACGCGATTCTCTCCCTTGGAATTCGTATTTTCCTTAAACTCGAGATTGCCCTTTTCTCTCGTGGGCCACTTTGCAGAAAAGAGAAAAGCGTACCGTGGCTAAAAGCGAACAGAGCTATATATTTTTCTTCTCTCTCTCTCTCTCTCTCTTTTTCTTCTTTCTTCGTCGTCGTCGTCGTCACGCTTCGCTCTCTCGATAAGGCTCATCTTTTGGACCTTACTAGCACACGAAACTTACTCACCCCTATCTCTGTGTCTGGTTCTCTGATATAACGCGCGTTACGTTGGAAATTTTAGAAGATTACTTAGGTATTGTGTGTAACTCGCTTTAAACTTGGCTCTTTTATTATGTCGGATTCTACAGATAATATGGATTTACTTTTTTGCACGTGCACTCGAGCTACCTTTTGTCGAGTTTCGATATAAAAGTACAGAAAGTTATATTCGATTTTATGCGGTTTTTCTTTTTCCTCAGCCTTTTGTCTTTCTTTTTCTCTTTCCCTTTCTTCGTTTCATTTTTTCTCTGTATTTCTTTTTTTACCTTGCATTATAGCAAACATAAGTACAAAACGTAACGATCACGAAACGTTTAATTGAAATCTTATTTGTATTGTGAAGGTTAGACAAATTTCAATTAAAAGTACATTTTTTCATAAATTTTATGTTGAAGAGTAGTAGTAAGGAATAAATATGTTATAGAACCTGGTAACTTGTACTATAAGTAGCGTTTATTAACACATTCAAGGTGTTTACATCCGTTTTGATGATTCACGTTACACAAAGTTTAACAAAATAATATTTCATTATTAAAACTTAATCTTATCGATCAAAGAAACTTACAATATTTCTTTAAGTCTAATTGAATCCTTTGGACAAATTAGAATGTTTATTAACGCTTTGAGTTTTAATGTCAAATTATTATTGTTATTTGCTGTATGTTTAGTGTCTTTGTATTAGAACCCATTATTATGTGGCTATTTGCTTGTTGCACATACATAGGAACATCGTTCTTAGTTCTATGACATTTCAGAAGTTAGTTTTGCCATTAAACGAAAACTTACTCTTCAAAGGGTTAAGACCATATAGTGAAAGAGAGAGGGAGAGTGAGAGATAGATAGAGAGAGAGAGAGAGAAAGAGTAATGAGAGAGCATACGTCTTCAGTATATAATATAGTCTCTCGTTGTTTGCAGTTCAGCTTCAACGTATGAGGGAAACGTATTATGTGAGGTGAAATTTAAGACGAGGGAAACGAAGATGTCCACCATCAGCGTTGCGACATGGTTACTCGGAGTTGTTGCTCTGACGACGCTTAATAACGGTAAGTCATTTGTAATAATACGATTTATCGATTACTGATTTATGTTTCTTTATAAAATCACTTAAAATTATATCTACTGTTTCTTGTTAGTGGTGTGATTTAATTTGTAATGGCAAAATATAATATTTGAAGACCATTGTCATAAAGCTGACAATTATTTGATTGAAATGATGAATTAATTAATATGATTATTATAACAACTATTATTACACGAACAGATTAATTAGATTTTTGAATGACAACGTAAAGCTTCTTTGAATTAATATACAATCTTCGGTGAAGAATATTATTATTAAATTTTAGCGAGAAAAGAAATTTCCTTACACGATATTCCAATTCGTGATTTCAAACTGAAAACGATGTCGTTCATTAATATGTATGTACCTATAACGGATACATTTGTAAATAATTTAACTTGACTTAGTTGCCAAGTTTCCTGATTTATGCGAAAAGGTTTTATACACCTTTATCACACCTCGAGAACGACGTTTTACGCGGTTTAAAATATGAAAGAAACTATGCACACGTGTTTTTACATTGTCCACGTTTTTTTTCTTTTTCTTGATTACATTAGCAAAGTTAAGAGAAAATAAAGGGTGGGAGAAGAAAAAAATTGATGTTTTTATGTCATGTATGTTCTCTCACGTGTTTTGTAGATCCTGCTGATAGAATGCAAAGTTCGTTAACTGTATCCAAACAGCATTCAACTGCGTTGTAACGTTTTCAAAAGCGTTTCGCTCGTTAATTTCACATGGAACGATCGAAGTTACCCATTTGAATGATGTTCCCTCTTTTTTTCTTCTTTTAATCCTTTCTCTCTTATTTCTTGTCATCACTGCGTTTACTTTCTCTCTCTCTCTCTCTCTCTTTTTCTCTCTTTCTTTCTTTTATATCTTACTGCGAGACATAGCAGCGGCATTTAAACGTACAATTGGAGTCCTTCATTATTGTCCGCGAGGCTACGGATTGTTTGAGAAACAATGGCGTGTCGCTTGGAAAAGCGCGAATCCGTGCTTACACCTTGCGCCTTACGCTTTTCGCACGTTATAATTTTATTATTGCATTTGTCATTCATATTTAAAAGAAGTAGAAGAAGAGGAAGAAGAAAATGAAAGAAAGGGACAAAATTTCTATCATTCTTTGCCCTAAATCTACGTTAAATTAAATATTTTTTCTCTACTACTAACGATAATTATTGTATATTTCGTTTGATTTAACGAAAAAAAGAAAAAAAGACAATAATAAATCTATAAAGTTTTAAAACAAATATATGAACATTCGATATAGATAAGAAAATTTCACGTGATTACGTAGCAATCGATTTGAACACAATTTACAGACGAATTCTTGGCAAGAAAGTAATCGTTAACGATAACGATACAATATAAGTATCTTTTATAAAAATGTCAGAGTTTATATCGACGCTTATAGAGGTAAAGGTGATGGTGGTGGTGGTGTCGAAGAAAATGGTTGTGTAGTGGTAGTAGATGTTGTGTAGTGGTGGCAAAACGTTTGAAACTTCGAAACGTCCTACACGACTTGATTTATCGTCTGAGCTCCCACATGGTTCCTAGTATTTTCTATGGAAGGTGGAGTCTAACGATGCGATATACGGACAACTATTTACGACGACCATTAGCGAAGTACCAAGCGAGAGGATTTAACTGCCGACTCCGATAGTGAAAATAAAAAAATAAACATGTTTTAATAATCTTCTACATTTATATCGTAAGCACGTTTAGTTAGATTTGACCAAATTCTTCATCTTTTTTGTCTTATCTTGTCATAGATGAAAAAGAAAAATAATTCGACAATTGATTTCATTTTGTTAATTATTATCAATCTGATTACCAGATCGTTGCATTGTTTTCTTAGCAACTATGTGTTATCTGTAAAGATATTTCAGTAGTTATACAGTGAATACTTAAAACATAGTCGTAGTTACTACTTTTTATTGTCTTAAATTTTTATTTGTAATCATAGTTATATACCTTTTAATTATAATTTTAGAAATTCTAAAAATATATTTCCGCACGTGTTTGTTCAAATAAATAATTTGATTTCCGCAAACGTAAAAAATATATGGGTGGTTCAATATTTTCTAAAGGTTACTTTTGTCATACATATTTGGTACCTTGTATACACCCACAGATTTGATAAATGTTTTATCGACTCGAATTCGTTACGAACTATTTTGAAATATGCTGATACGAACAAAGGAATATACAAATATTTCTTTATTATTCTTTTTCTCTCTCTTTTTGTTTTTTTTTTTTTATAACTCGAATTGAAAATTCAAGGCTGTAGCATTATCGGTTATCTCGAATTTTTATTTACCGTTTTATTTCTTTTTTCTTTTTTATTAACTCGACTGCCGTTCGTTCTCTTCTATTTCTTTCGATTCTCGTCAATAGTAGAATAGGAAAAAATTTCCTCGCGTGGGAAATACCGTTTTCTACGTTTTTTCTTCTTTTTTTTTTTTCTTTTTTTTTTTTACGAATCAATGCGAGACTCATGTTGGTAGAAAATTTTGTGCGAATGCGTATATAAAAATCCGAACGTTCATCGGGGTTGAATTGTTGGAAAAGAAATCGTGAGAGGGGTGCGGGAAGTTTCGATTGAGATAGGAATTCTGGTAGAAACGATACAATGTTTTAGAATTGAAAAGTACGTTTGCGTTTTTTTATTCTGTTAACACGTGAGTTAAAATTTTAGTAAGGCCTTTTGATCGATTAGAACTTGTCCTTTGTAAAAGTTACTCCAATATAGGCGTTATTTTCGTTATATTATGTCGAAATGGTTTGTTTTATAATTTGATATTAAAATTGAACGTTAACAAGTATGTTAACTTAGCTTAGTAAAGCGTTTACCCTTTTGCTGACTAATATTATTATAAATTGAAATGTTTTTATTATAGATTCGAACAGAAAATCAAAAATTCTTTTCTGAGAATTATCAATGACATCTGACAAATTAATAGTCATGTCAGTCAACTTGTTCGAAAGGTTATAGAAACACGTTTTATTTTATTTCAACTTTCCAATAATACAAACATTGAATTATCTTTTGATCGAAAATATGTACGATATTTCTTACACGTTGCAATGAAATACCACGTTTATTTTTCTTTTTTTTTTTTTTATAAATATTTTTAATGAAATCAATTAATCTCAATGAAGTGAGTAGAATTTATCGTTGAAAAAAAAAAATAGAGCGAATTAATCGATCAATTTGATAGCATTAAAAAAAAAAAAAAGGTCGACTTAAAAAGAAAAAACAGAACGGTATGCAGAGTAAGAGAGAAGGGTTGGTAGTCCGAAATAAATAGAAATTCTTAGAGTATCCCGTGCTATCAAGCACGAGCATATTCTTAAAAAGAAAGAGGAATAAAAGGATCCGTGACAAAGGCCATTGTGCATTCGCTCGACGGGCAGTGTCATCCAGTAGCGAGTGAGAGTAAAATTCTCGGGAAGGAAATAATAATTCGCGAGCATGTACAAAGCTTGCCGCCTTTGATGTTGTTATTGACGTTGCTATTATATGAAAAAGGATCGCCGATTATTACATACACCTACACACACTTACACATCTATGTATATATATATATATATATATTGATATTACATATTATATATGTATATATACTCAAAAGGAGTGAGTGAGAAAAAGAGAGGGATACATGCACGCACACACACAGTGACACGTAAATCCCCATCATCCTCATCTTCGTTAGAGCAATTTAATGTTCTTGTGTGTGCACTAACATGTATTTCTCGTTTAACAAACAAGCAGTAAGTTGAACCCTTTCTCGATAGTCTTCCTTCGAAAATTCGATCTCATTAGATCGGAATCATTAAAACGAGAATGCTTGCTGCTTTACGACCGTTCTCTTATACATGTATTTACCTGCGTACATACATTCATACATACATACATTTTGCTTGCTTTAGGTGTGTCCTTCAACGTGTACGGGTATGTGTACACGCGCTTATACAACTCGTTGGTTCTCGTCTCGAGCTGCGGGCAATAAACACTCTTTTTTGCTAGCAAACAATGCAGTGACACGAGGCGAAAAATTAACGAGGCGCAGGCCAAATTCAAACTCGTTTCTCTCTCTCTCTCTCTCTCTTTCTCTGTCTCTCCTTTCTTCACTCTCGTACATACTATATTTCGTTCCTCTTGATTCTGAAATCCCTCTCTACCGAACTCTACTCTTCCACGTTCTTTACCTCCTTCTACCCTCCGAATTCGCGGAAGCGTAAAACCAAGGGTGAGCAAGTCGCTCGCGAAATCCTTCACCGATATCTCGTCTGCCTCTTGATAACTAAAATTCTTTCTAGCACTTCGTTATCGTACTTGCACTCTCGAGGGTTGTGAGGATCACTTCAATAGGTAGAGTAGTACACACTTCGGCTGTTTTGTATAGAAAAGGCGATGGGTTTAAAGTTAAGATCCATTGTTACGTTAATTTAAACTTTGAAAAGAATATACTCATAACTCGTGTACTCTCTTTCTCTTTTGATTTGATTTTTTTTTGAGGGGGGGGAGGGGAGGTGGGGGAGGGGGGGTTCTTTCTTGTCTTTAATTAACGTCTTCATGTATGCGTGCGTTTGCATTACACATCGTATTTATAAACACGCCAATCATATGTACGACATTTCCAACGAAACACAAAATTACGTTCGTTTATTTTTCTCTTTTACGTTAGTCGGTCTCTCTACGTAAATTCCAAAGTCAAAGGGAATTTTTAAAGAATGTTTTAGATAGATTGCAACGAGACGGTAAACTCGTTAAAGCTAGTAACAATTTTACAAAAATTATTCCCTACCTCCTAAATAAGATTGATATTTTCGAATAGAAAGAATATTCGTGTACGTTGGAAAAGAAATAAAAATAAGAACGATAAATCAGTTTTGAATAAAGGAAAATAAGAATCAAATTTGAGTAGTATGTTTATTGATAGAGGATACTAGAACGAAGTCAGAGCAATACGTTCGATCAAATGTAAGCTCGTTGAGCAAGCAATGATCCGTAATTACGTCACCAATTTGCCGAACTCTCCGGTCCAGGTAAGCTAAATGAAGGAAATCGGCTGGAAGCATCGATATATATATATATATTCCGAAACGATGTTAAAGATGACGTTTCCCGGTAACGTAAAGCTTAACTCGTGTGTTAAAGCCAATGAGAAAAGTCGTTATGCATAGTTAATGACTAGCTATGGTTATTTCTCTCTCTCTCTCTCACACACACACACTGACTTTTTCTTTTTCTATTTTTCTGCTTGTTTCCCTTTTTCTCATCGACCAGAAACTCCTAGGAAACAAGAAAGAGAGAGAGAGAGAGAGAGAGAGAGAGAGAAAAACTCGATGCAGCCGGAAAAATTATTCGACGAGAATAACAGCAGCAGGATGTTCTTTGTTCGGTGCGCGTTAATGAGCGACAAAAAAGAAATGTCGTAGTCGGAAGATACGCGAATTACGGTTACCTCATTCGTCCCCCATCGGTTATTGTTGTTTTGTCATAGTTACCATGAAGATCGTTATCCGAAAACACTGAATACAAGAATTAGTCCTTTCTTTCATTATTTTTCTTAATTTTGGCTTGTTTATTTTATTTTTTGGTTAATAGATCAAATGGAATGGAGTAATAGGGAGTATTAAAATAGGAAATTCGATTAAATTTTAGATGAGAGACTATTACGTTTTGGTTCAACAATTATTATTATAATAACTGTTATTACCGTTGTATATAATAGTAATAATAATAATTATTATTATTATCATCATTGTGATCATTATTATACGTAGAACATCCATCAGTGTTTCTCAAATTTATCGTCGTATAGTTGAAAATATTTGTTGAATGTTTTGTAAAAATATTTTTTTCAAATTTTCTTAAAATCTGGTCAAACACACACACACACACACCAGACCACATCACACCACACAAATGTAGACACTGTATATTTCACTGTGGTATTTTAGCAACAAGATTTACAATTGCTTCAAATTTTTTTTTCCATCACTTCGTTTTTCATTTTATCAAAGCTTCGAGTTACGAAGAAGGATCTCCAAAGAATACTTTAAAATCTATTCTCAACACTTAAAAATCACTTTTCAACTCTACACAACATCCTTACATTCGTTCACCGTAAAATAAACACAGAAATTGTTTTTCTCGAGAATAGAAAATTCTTTTTATATTTTCAAACGAAAAATCTCCTTTCCCTTGGCGTAATATTTGTTACGATTGCACAAGACATAACAGAGACAAACAATTTGATCTTTTTACGATTGTACTTAAGATAAAACTCTAGAAAATGTTGAAAAATTGTTCACGTTCTCGTAAATGTTACACGTTTTTCCTTTAAAATTTTCCTTCTCCTATTTCTCGTGATCGAGGCAACGATCGCTAAGGTTAGTCCAGAACAGTAATACGTTTCACAGCTTAGTTTCCCAATGGGACACAGCATGGTGGGAAAGAGACAGCATCATCCTGTGCAGAGTTCACATTCGCTCTTGATCTTCGAGCGTAAATTACGATTTGGATTGTAGACAAATCTTTAAGTGGATTCAACGATTTAAAAAAAAAAAAAATCGAAAAATATAAGGCTAATTACAACTTTTATTATTTTTTTTTTTCAATTGTTCTAATTATCGTGAAAGGTTTGTAATATGGTTTTCATAGTTTTTGTTTTGTTTTTAATTGAAATTGTCAGACGTTTTTTTTTTTATTTATTGACAACAATGATTGAAGGTTCTTTATCAAAACGAACACAAGTTAAGAAACTGAAGAAATTACAAATGTGTCCCCAATGCTACATGTAGAACTGTTCAATCAAGACAATTTATATTATTGGCCGTACAAGTGTATTATTTCAATCAATTTAATTAAAATCAACATGGTCCGATAGAAAAAAAGTACAAATAATAGAAAAAAAAATTATATTTTTTTACCAACCAATTACCTAATGGTATAATAAAAAAGTATCTAGAGGTAAAAGATATAAATGGATAAATAATATATGTTTAATATTTGCATCGATGGATAGCTAGTTTTGCAGAAAAAACTTGATAAATGTAAGAGAGAGAGAGTTAAAATATTCAGTGAAAGAACCGAAACTGCTCAGACCCTTCGAAAAATATCATACGTTTCACCTGCAATACTTTAGCTATGAAATTTGTGGATATCTACTTGCTTTCGGTCTTTGAGGTTCATACAAAGTATGTATTGCTGGGTTTCGTGGCTAGGATTCTAGGAAAAGAGGAATAGTAGGAGAATGAGATTGGTGAAAGGCGAGAGTAGTAGTCCTGCTGAACGTATAAGCGCGTGCGCATTACTATCATACATATATATACTCCTAAGCTATCGTGTATATGTACTATCTACGTATATATGCGTTTGTGTATGAGAGAGAGAGAGAGAGAGAGAGAGAGAGAGAGAGAGAGAGAGAGAGAGAGACAGACTGATAAAGGAAGGTGGGTCGGGATCTATATATCTTTATCTCGGTCGCGATTGCATTGTTAGTACAGAGCGCATTGTTTGAACGGTGACGCGAGGCCTGCGGCGACCAATCAGCGTTTACGCTAGCCGTGCCTTATCAAAGATTCCTGCTACACCCTGCAGGGCTAAAATCAAGCCTCCCTTTCCTCTCTCCATCTTTCTCTCTCTTGATACCTCTTCCACTCTGATTCGCATAACTACCGTTGTCCGTTTGAGAGCTTCGAAGACCTTCGAAACCGAGGCGGAACGCACAATAATGAATCGATCTTAATTGTTAACTTTCAGAGACTTCATAACAAGATCGTAAGAGTTAAAGGTAGCTAGAACGGTAAAGTATTTTTCTTATATTTTTCTTTCTCTCTTTTTTTTTTATTTTTTTTTTTCTTGTATTATTGACGTTCCTTCGATCCTTCCGGCAACATTCCACGTCGATACCGATTCACGTTAGAAAACGAGGATAATGAACCGAACTTTGAGATCCTCCTTGTTTGTTCGTTCTACTCGACAGGTAAAAGTTGGATTGATAAGGGCTTTCATATATATATATATATATATATAGATTACTAATTGAAATCATATATTTCAGTTTCTTCTTTTTTTTTCTTGTTATTAGTTAGTCTATATTTTCTATAGAAAATGTTATCTATGTAAAAAGAAATAAAAGTTATAAAACATGAGAATTCATTTGAAAATAGACTTAACTCGTTAGATATAAGGAAAAGTTAACGAAATAATGCTATTATATATTTCAACGTCGTCGTAGTATTATCGTGGATTATTGTGAATTTAGTTTTTAGGAGTATCTAATTAGACGCTCGTAGAAAAAAAAATAAAATAAAACCTAACCAGCTTGCGTGTACTTGTACATCGAAGAAAAAGTGGAAAAGATAAAGAGAAAAAGAGAGGTAAAATGAAGTTTAATAACGTAGTTGGAGTAATGCTATTACGTTGTAGCAAGAAGAGTAATTACTACCTTTCCTAAACAACGGTGCTCTCTCTTTCTGTAGTTGAAGTAAACCCATAACGGAAACTTATTTATAATTAATTAGGATAAGAAAGTAATTAACAATAGTCTACCGTCATCTTCTCTTGTGGTATCTCTTTACTTGTAACGGCAAATGAACGAAATGACGAACACACGAGATTATATACGAAATAACAAAGACATCAACAACATCAGACTCTCCAAGCCTTTGATATACGTTTTGAATAACGCCACGACGTTGGACGATCCCTTTTTAACGCATACATCACTATGATTTGCGGCTTATCCCATCGTCCTCCATTGTTCACGTATTTTGTCGCATCTATCACTGCCGTGCCAAGCCGATCGCTCGAGAAATCGGATTACTTTTTCACCTAACTTTCGATTTTAATCGTCCGAACGATCACATTTCTCTCGTATCTTCATTCACTCACTCGCTAAATCTTGTTTTCCATTTGAAGATGAAAACTACAGGTGAGAGTAATATATTTAATTTCTTTTTTTTCTATTTTTATTTTTATTTTATTTCGATATTTAGCTCTTACAGCTAGTCTTGAAACTGTCCTCTCTTATGGGAATAGTAACAATTGTAATATATCGTCGAGGAAAGTCCCACCAGCCTAGTCTATGTCTTATTCACAACGTTGTCCGCACACGTGTACCGACTTTCGAACTTTACAAGAAGAAACTTTAACTTCTGCGCGACCCTCGTCTTTATATTACCATAATATTACTTTAGTATTTACATAGTCCGCTTGTGTGTAATTCTATCTATATGTATTTATTTCTCCTATTTTTTTTTTTCTTTTTCTTTTACTTATCTGAAATGAATTCCTGATTTTTCTCTTTAAATCTTACTAATGTTTCTTATTTATATGATCGTTAAATTTAAATATATTTATCGTCTTTTTTTTTCCAGTTTTTAAAAGCAATCAATTGCCATAAGAAATTGAACAGACTTTTGTCGAATAAAATGTAAAAGGATAAAAAAAAAAAAATAAAAAGATAAGGAATGATAGAAGTAATGAATAGGAACGATTTTAAACGCGAAGTCAAAAGTGTAATGTAAAGTACCGGAGGGTGGTTGGTACGAAAGGAAAAGGATTCTATGGGAGCAACAAATCACCGGGTAATACTTTTACAACGAATCCGAGCGAACTTAAAATGATAGTCATCTCTCGAATTCGTTTTATTGGAGGAGACACTATATTCCTTCTGGTTCCATAGCAACGTTTCAACTCAGCTTTATTGTTCGACTTTGGTATGAAAAGTTATAGAATCTTTATGAATTAAAATCCTGAAATGACTAGTAGTATTTTATCAACGAATAAAACAAAAATCATGTGTGCAGATCACACGTGTTAGAAATGAAACCTTCAACAAACTAAGAAAATAGTTGAACTTGCTGGTTTCAGCTATTCCACCCAGAGATCATACCGGTGCCATTTGTTATATATGGTAATAATATTATAATAAATAAATCCTATATACAATTATCTTACTCTTGAAACTGTGCATTCGTCTCATTCTCTCGAAACTTAGTTTTTTGAAAGTTTCACTAGTAACACGTGTGATCTGTATACATGATATTTTTTTGTAGTACTTCAATCTGGAATTAAATAAAAATTGCAATGGCTCGAGTAGTGTTAGTTGTTTGTTTTGTTCATAATCATGAAATATAATTTTCTATTTTTAGATTTAATATAAAATATTATTCTTATAATCATTTCACTCAAAACTCTTTCATATCATAAAGTTATATGTGTATATATATAAAGAGAAACAATAGTATATTAATATAACATCATTCAATTTATATATATATATATAGCGGTAAAAATATCCCTCTTTTGAAAATGATGAAATTCGAAACGTGTTCGTGTGCTTTTAAATCTTTTATAATCGAAAGGAAGCGAGTATTGATGAAAGATCAAATTAAAATGCATACGTCAGGACAACGGGGATGATATGATATCGATGATTAATTTCCTATATGGATTAGTATCGATGGTTGAAACACGTTTTAACGTTTGTAGAGAAAAAAATAACAAAAAGATAATAATGATAAAAAAAAAAAAAAGAAAAAAATAAAGGAAATGGAAAAAAAAACATGAAATTGTCCAAAATCGAAATGCCGTTTCGATGAACGTCATATTCTCGACGACGACGTAATCGTAATACGATAGAAAGTCGATACTCAATTTCATCGTTATGCACATCGAACGTTGCATTTTACAATCCCGTTTTCCTACAATTCTTTTCCTCTTCGAATTCTCGTTTGGTCGAATTCGATAAAGCCATATTCGAACATTCCTTTCTTTTTCCTCTTAACGTAGATGATAAAGAAAGAATACTAAAAGAGAAGGACGTGGCAGAACTTGTAACACGAACTTTTATCATTCGCAGAGAAGAAGACACATATCTATATACGTATATGTATATGTATACACATTTATGAGTACGTAAAAGCATGCATATAACAAGTACGTTATACTTTTCTTTGCACTTTCATCGAAAGGGTCTTCTCTTCTTACAGCAGGAAACAAGTCGTATCGAAGAATAGATGTGGAAGTGTTACAAAGTTTGGGATACTGAATTTTCGTCAACAAGCAAGATTTTAGTTTTTATTTTTTCTTATTTTCTTTAGTTTTTTCCTACTTATTGTTAGATAGCAAAAAAAAAAAAAAGGAAAAAATCGGTCGGTCGATCGGTCTTTGCTTTTTTCTTATTTTTCGAAGGAAAAGACCAAAGAGCGATCGATAAAGTTTATGAATGCGTAGCCCAAGTATATACTTACTTATATTAGTTGACTTTCGAAGATTCTTTTGAAAGTGTGAGAGAGGAAAGAGGTAGAGAGAGAGAGAGAGAGAGAGAGAGTGAAAGAGTAAACGTACTGAATCTTAAGAACGCGCGTTGAAACTCGAACTTTGCGAAACAGCTGTCGAGAAACATGCTTTGAATCTGTAGAATCGACTGTCGCCAAGGAAATTCGCTGTGGTGATAAGATATGCAGATTGCGTTCGATTCGTTCGCGTGTTCCTTTAGAACGATAAGTTTCTCTTCTCTTCAAAGATTATATGACAATAGGTAAAATAAAGTAAATTCGTAAGAATCTTTTGATAGTAATATACTAATTCGTCTTTACGAAATTTTTGTTTGTTTTTACAAGTAATATTTCCCATATAAATATTAGCTAACGGTAATGTAAGTAACATTTTCATCAAGATAATAACATGAGAAAAATTACGATAATTCTGAAGTTTTAACGAAGAACACTTAGGAAAATTAGAAACCAAGCTCGTTAGATTTTTATTTAAAAAAAAGCGGTCCATGTGTGTGAGTGTGTGTGTATGTGTAAGTTTTAGGTAGATTTTTATTGGCAAACTTTATGAAATCAAAGAAAGATCATAGGCTTCAAGTAATTTCAGTTTTAACGCTTTTTACAGTGGACATTTTAGATATAGGAAGACAGGGAGAAAGAGAGAGAGATATTCGTAAAGCAGCAGTCTCACGAACCAACGCTCTTCTCTCGAAAGTCCAAAGCGTCCTTCGAGTCCTCGGTTTTAGAAAGCTCGAGGACAATGGAACCGCGTTGAGAATTAGCTCGTACACGAGATTTCATTACGAACTTGGACCGTCTGCTTCTCTAGACGAGAATATCTCACGAGCTAGCGAGCGTGAGAGAAAGAGATAGAAAGACAAAGACGGACAGAGATAGCAAGAGAAAGAGGGAGGGAGAGATAGGAGAAGAAAGGGAAGGTAGAAAGGGGGTTGAAGCACGTACAAAGTTGGATTCTTCTTTGGCCATCGACAAACGGAAATGAAAAGCTCTCCACCTATCGACACCGAGCGTGCTTACGAGCGAGTTTCTAAGGGAGCTTGCGAATCACCAGCTGCCGGTTGCTTTATCGTCGAGTTTCACTACTTTCAAATCGATCGTTGATTATGGTTTTTTCTCTTTCTCCATTCTCCTATTACTTCAACTTGTAAAACACTGTGTTCTTCTTAACCACTATCAACGCGTAACGCAATTTCAATCGACCCGAATGCGAATTGTTATCGAGTAACGAGTAGGAATTATTTTTCAATTTACGATTCATCGCTTTCGGGACCAATAACGTTAGTTCGTAAGTAGATAATGCGAGAAAATTATTGAAACGTATCATCCAATTCGTTAATTTGTAATCCACGTATTCTCGAAATAAGATAGAAAAATATTTCATTCAAATTCTCGTATGCACAGGTTTGGAATGTAAATGAAAAAAAAAAAAAAAGAAAAAAATGTTAAATTTGGTTTGAAGTAACGAATAAAGAAAAAAAATTTCAAGTGTTGTTCTTCGTTCGCGTGAGTAATACTTACTTAATGTCGTGTCGGCTGAATTAATAAGCGACATTATTTAAAATGTCGTCGATATTTATCCAAAGGTTCTATCAACGATCAGCTAGGCCAAGAACAAGGGAACGTTAATTAGAAAACGGCGCATGGAATATTTACCGTCGTAATTCACCTCCCACCTTCACCTCTTCTCCTCCTCTTTCTCTCTCCTTTCTCTGGTCTTCCCTCTTCTCTATTTTCATTCCCCTCTTTTCCTAACTTGTTCCTTTCTTTTTTCTTTATGTTACTTTCCCCTCCCCCCCACCTCCTTTTCTTTTTCTTTCACCCTTTTTCTTCTTCTTTTTTTTTTTCATCGTGTATGCGACGAACGAAAGAAGCATGGTTTCCGTAGAAACGCAGCTACGTTTCCTTTTACCAACTAGAAAGTCCGTAGCTTTGCGTGATATTTGCAAAAGCCGAGTTATCGTGCGTTGCTATGAATAATTATGCATATCGGATATTATTCGTTTCTTCTTTTGCCGGTAAGCGAATCGGCATTCCAAAGTTTCAGTTGGTTTTATATTACCCACTATTACGTTTAAATTTCCACGGGTTTAGCGAAGAGTAAGTACCTCATATAGCGTTCATTAAACGGTCGTATGGCATCGTTTTCATCGATCGCTCGAAGAAATGAGTTAAAGAGAGAGAGAGAGAGAGAGAGAGAGAGAGAGAGAGAGAGAGAGAGAGAGAGAGAGAGAGAGAAAGAAAGAAAACAGTAAAGGAATGGGTGGACGACACTTTACCACCACACACTTGACCGAGAACAGCTTTCAACGGCCCATCACCTCGGTTATTCATCGGCGTGGAAAGTATATTCGACTAGCTTTAATATGCTTTGAAAGAAAATCGATTTTTACGAGGAAGACGACGATGAAGATGAAAACTAAGTCGAAGACAACGAGGTTCTCGTTGAATGACGAAACCAATCGAGAATTTTTTTCTTTTTTTTTTTCTTTCTCATGGACCACTCCTCTTTTCTTTGTTTCGCAATTGCCAATCTAGCTATTATTGAGTTCGAGAAATGTTCCGCTTGTAGATATTAAGGAGCAAGTTTAGTTGTTGAATGAATAGGTGGAATGGGCAATGGGTAAGCAGAAGAAACAATAGCTACTCGATCCTTCGTAATAATATTTTTTCCACTTGTAATTCTTTTGCAATCTTGACTTTATCAATATAGGTATGCTGGTAAATAATTTTAAAATGTTACTAAGAATAAGTATGCATTTTTTATTCGATCGAAGCTTTTTAAATTATCGAATGTTTAACGTATTATAAAAATATGTTGCATGAATTTATTGATTTTCAACATTTTCGAATATAATTTTTAAAATTTTATTAAGAAAGTAAATTATCTATTTTTGTAACATTGTTCAAATATTTCGAATATAGACACATCATCATTTTAAAAATACCAATCAAATTTTCGTTTTTAATTAAATTGTAATATTTAATTTTGCTTTTGCTTTTTTTCTATGTCTACTAAACATATAAAAATTTAAATATTGAATTTGTTTGAATAACTTTCAAACTACTTTATTAACGATTGGTAAATATAAAACATTTTCAATGGATTCGAAAAGAAGTTTACTGTTATTGGTATAAATAAAATGTACATTTATGACTATATTAAAAAGATCTATTAGAAAAACAAAGTATAAAATATAAAAAGAAAGAAATAAGAAATTAATTTTTGTACACATTTTCGTCTATTAACTTAAAATCGTGTTAAGTAGTGCATACCCTTGGAGACTTTATGTAAGAAGACTATTAATAAGTTTCTTTCAGCTTGATTCACGACTTGCTTAATTCAGTTAGTAATTAGGAAGCATACTAAGAAGCCTTGTGAGAAGAGGAACGTCAACGTCGGTGTTGAAATATTCAGTAAGTGTGAGAAAATTTATGGCAAACTTGAAGGTACACTAGCTTATTTGAACTAAAGGGATGTTCCGAACGTCATAGGATCGTTCGACGTTGATTTTCTAAGGACTCGCTGGAGATTTCTTCCGGCTATCGGAAGTGGAGCCAAGTTTTGATGGCCACGTCCATGAACAGGATGCGACGATACTGTTCGGTCTAAGTAAAGCCCGTTGGCGAAATTAAGTGAATTTATCTTCCCGTGGCCGCAATAATCAGACGGTGGTTAGTCGAGGCTAGCGAGCTCGTTTCGTTCGGAGGAAGGGGATAGGAGGGTAAAGGGAAAGTAACGGGAGTAGAGCAAAGTGGGGGTTGGTAAGGAACGAAGACTTCGCTGACTCGAAGGGGTTGTTTAAGAAGAGCGGGAAATAGATAGATAAGGAGAGGTAGTAGAGAGAGAGAGAGAGAGAGAGATAGAAAGAGGGAGTAGACCACAGCCGCTTCGTAAATGGCTTGAGTCTCTGAGACACACGTTCGAGAAAGATAGAGAAAGAGAGGGAGAGAAGACAGGAAGAGGGAAGAAGTAACAGAGGGCGTCTTAATCTTCTCGCTAAATTTATAGCCAAGTTGTTTAAGGGATGTTTAGTTGTGCTTAATTTGTAACTGCTGTGTTGCTATCTCTCTCTTTTTCTCTTTCTCCTATACTTTCTTCTACCAGCTTCTGTTTTTTCCCCCTCTTCCTCTTCCTTACCACTCTGTTTGTACTTATTCCACTTTCTTGCTCTGTTTCTCTTTCATATTCTCGCAACACGTGTACGCGATGGATGATAGCAAGGAAAAATCAAGGAAATTAAATCGTTCGTATACCCGACATTTTCTTTTTTTCTAATCTGAAAAATATTCTATGTATTTATCTTACTTTTCATTTACTAATCTCCCTTTTGTCATAATTTTGTTGTTTCTTTCCTCGTGTATAATTAATTTGTATAATTAATAATAACTTATGCTATGATTTGTCAAGCGAAATGAACTTTACTATTCGAATTCATGGAAAATTTTGCGTATGGGTGATGTGTTTTCGCGTTTTAGACATTCGACGAATTCTCAGTCGTTAACGTGCGCCATAAAGTTTCCTACCATTGGGCTAAAATTTATGTATTCGTGAAACACACTTGTGGGATACGTCACTTGCTCGCTTTTAACTTAAAGCCGATTGGAAATTCAATGGAACGCACCTGTCGTGTATTAATTATTGCATTGAACTAAAATAATGACATTAATTAAAGTTTATTAATTACGCCAAAGTGGATCATTTTATAACATTGTTCTTTCGATATTATAAATTGTTATTCAAAACTTTGAAATATCAAAGAGGATTACTTATTGCTTTCTTCCATATTTTTTTTCTTGTTAGTTTTAAGTTTTAAGTAAAAATTGTTTAACCGCATAATATTATTTATATAAAATCGTTTAAATGATTTAACGAATTGATTATTAGATTGAAAGTATTTTTTTTTTTTTTAAAACAAGGTTATTTTTTAATAACAAAATTAATTAATAAAAATATCATTTAAATATGTTACGGTTAATTCAAAAAATTGTTTAACCGCATAATATTATTTATATAAAATCGTTTAAATGATTTAACGAATTGATTATTAGATTGAAAGTATTTTTTTTTTTTTTATT
>NW_015148984.1:2342346-2413543 GCF_001465965.1 Polistes dominula
TATATATATATATATATATATATATAGAAGGTAGATACCTGGCGTTCAAGAAAAACTCTTTCCATGGAAATTACATTTTTCCTTCCGTCCCAAAGAAGAACTTTATATTTTCTTGTATTATATTACATGATAAATGATCGAAAACGTCAGCTTTTTCGTTGAAGACCTTTAATAAGAATTGTGAAAGAAGAAACATATAGAAGTTTAGAGGTAACTAAACGACGTGGAACAATTTGGAGTTCGTTCGAACTAGTTGAGGGTTTTAGCTTCTTGTTTATCGCTAGTTTGCCATTTGTTAAACGCGATTTTCTACGTGCGTAAGTTCGCGAGTCGCATCGTTGAACAATGAAATAGGTTAGTCGTGCGAATACTTGTACGAACAACCCGGGTGCACTCCCTACGTGCTATTAGGTCAATGCTCTCTCTTTCTCTCTCTCTCTTTCTCTTTCTCTTTTCCCCCTTCTCTCTTTAAGCCCCTTTTCTCTGCCCTTTCTATCTCTCTTAGTAAGTTCTTCTTTCTTCATCGACTTTGAGACGGGAATATAAAGCATGTTCTCAAGATAGAAACGACGTGGAAAATAATTGAACGTCAAAGGGAAAGATCGCCGATTAATTTTCCTCTTTTCTTGAGTTTTTTTTTTTCTTGACCCCCAATCAATCTACCTTCCCCATCCCTTATCCTTGCTTTCCATCTTGATCGTCTTTCGATAAACGATTCTTACCTTCGAAGAATCGGACAAACAAATTATCGAAGATGCTCACAATATCTTCTTTAACGATTCTTCGATAATAAAAAAAAAAGAATGTAAGAATTTACATTTATCTCGAGCTTTCTAGCATTTATACTTTCTTTTTTCTCCCTTCCTTTCTTTTTCTCTTCATTTCTTTCTTTGTATTTGTTGATCGACTAAAATAGATGAGATTGTGAAAAGAGACTTGGAATAGAACGATGTAAGGTTTTCTATCTTACTTTACCACCATGAGTATAGTTGCAAGTAAGAGACCAAGCTGAGAAAATAAAAGGGCAAAAGAAAGAAGAAAACAGAGAAACGGAATAATTAAAGTAATTTCATTTCATGAAGGGTAAAAAGGATGTAGGATAATTTGAGCATTAAGGACGACTACTAATCAGACAGTGGAAAACTCTAATTTTTATTTCTTTCACATTTTTCGCGTACGTCAGGCATATGTCACGCATACTTGCTAACATACGTCTGTAAATTAATTAACCTTTATTCTACAAATTCTTGTTGAAATAAATTTTAATTAAACTCATATTAATTCATATTTTTATTTCATGTGTGTTCTCATTTTCTAACTTCTTTTCTATTCTAATATTTAGATATCATTCTAAAGATTACCATTATATATTGTAAGCTGGATCAATCGTTAAACGATGTAAATATACAAATTTTCAGTTCAATTTTTTAAGTTACATTTACTTTTACTTAGAAAAAAAAGTATAAAAGTTTATTTTTTTTTCGTTGAGGATATCAAAACTTTTCAATTTATTTTTTTAAATTCATTTTTATCCTCACAATCGCGAGAATTTCGTCATGTAATTTTACAAAATTCAAAATAATTTCTCTGAAAAATGTTTATTAAACGAATAAACAATTATTTACATTCGTTATTGCATTGAAATTTGTAGTTTTTGTTAGCATCGATCGATTCAACGAATGATTAAGCGATCCAACCTATATAAACAAACAAAAAAATATGTTACTCGAAATCGATTCTTGTGTAGAATCGATTGATATTGAACAATCTTCCTACTCTCTTTCATTCAACATCGATGCGCGTTAAAACATTTCCATGCTAAGTATTACTATTAAAAATCGAAAATCGATAAAACTCGCTTTTGCGTAACTTGTTTTCTTTGATTTATTTATTTTTTTAATTTTTGTTCTATTTTCACCAGTTGGCAAAACCCACGAATATTTCAAAACGTTTGCGATACGTAAGCATATATACTCGATTCTAGCGATGGAGTAATATCGTTTACGACTTTTGCCAAGCGTCGTAATCTTTTTCTACTTTACTGTAAGTTCGAATTTACGTTCGAGAACATATTATACAAAGTATATTCAAAAGGGTAGTATAATCGACTAGAGGACGATTCTAAATGTAAAAATTTTATTACTTTTTTCAAAAAATTGTTGCATTTTGAACTCCCTATCTCTTCACCTTCATCTAGTTATATTCACTATCCGGAAAATATACTGTAAATTAGAGTGATTATTATTTTACATTTGATGAATGCATCCTCCTGTTCAGATTGAAATAAATAATAAAAATAAATCATATATAAATGTCAGTCATTTGCGATAATATTGGTATGTACTTAAGGATACTTATTATTGGACCACACATACACACACACACACACACATTTATTTTACTGTAAAAGGTTACAATTTGTAAATAAACTTTTAAAATGTATTTCATGTTGGACAAGAATTGATGCATTTATTAAGATTTCTCCACAATCAAATAACAAACACCACAACATATATACATATGTAATACGTAGGTTTATATATGTATAAGTAAAATTAGACTTGCATGGTCTCGATTTCTCCAAACTCTCACTGGTTTATCGTCTTTACTCAAGAATTGTAATCCAGCTAAGTAGAAAATTTGCATTTAAGCTACTCTCTTACTAGGTGTATTATGTTTTCAAAGATCAATGTTGTAAGTGAAAAGTATTTTCCTATAATTCATTTATTTGACAAAATGTTTTTCTTTGAGTTGTACCGTAGATACACACATATATACTTACATATTTAATTATTATAGCAAAAGTTGAATCGATCCTGAAAGACGTGGAGTCCGAAGTTTATCCAAAGAACTTTTTATCCTTCTCGAGTTTTCGAGACTTTAGTTTCTTTCGTCTTTCTTATAATAGCAATCTTCCTAACGCTACTTCGAAACCTTTCGGTCACTCGACGTTATGACGTAAGTTTGAATGAAATTGTAGGATAGATAAGTAAACATATATATACATTTCTAGATAGATACACACCTACAGAATCAAAAAGTAGAACGAGCTTGTAGATATATACCTATATATATATATGTATATATGTTTACGTGATTTTATTTTTGTATACATTCAAAAACGCGTCGAGCCTATTTCCATTTCGTTCGACGAACGAAACGTTAGCTCACTCTTTTTTTTTTTTTTAATTCCTTTTCTATCTCTCTTCTTCTCTTTCTCTCCCTTTCTCTTTTTCTGTCGGAAAGAGCCCGATATTTTCCATCGAGAAGTAAAATATATGTATGCGTGCGTGCGCGTCAATAAATCCTCGCAACATTTTTTTGTTGACAATGGTGACGATGAAATATAGTTCGGCCGCTCTACATCATGTTCGGTTATATGTCATGGGCTTCGAGTAACAACGAATCGTGAGAGTCACTATAGAGCATACAATTTTTATCGGATAAACGGATCGTTATCGTTGCATTTTTTCTTCGTAAATCTACACGAAGTAGATAACGAATGCATCTACGTTCTTCTATACCTATTACTATACTATGCATATTATTTACGTAATGCATGTATTTTCGATGAAACAAAACAAAAAAACAAGAATCGGAAAAAAAGGGTTTGAATAAACGGGAATATTCGATTAACTTTTCTCCGTCAGTTTGTGTTCTTTTTCGTTTGAACAATTTATTATACTAGATCATATCCTATATTCTCTCTCTCTCTCTCTCTCTCTCTCTCTCTCTCTCTCTCTTTGACTGTTTTCAAGCGAGTCAACTAAAGATTCTATCGCGTTGCAAACACGGACTTGCCTAAGATGCATTAATTATACGCTACGGAATGAGCAGTTGTTATTGTAAAGTAGGATCCTTGGGCTAGCATATAATCGTATCTGATGTCGGTACCGCTTTATATGCAAATTGGTCCCTGCTAATAACATTAATCTGTCCTCGGTAAGCGTTCGATAAACCAGCCGAATATCGTAGCTCATTCGAAAGAACCGAAAAACATCGTATTTTAGAAAAATAATTTAATTGCTAACGATAAACACTATTCAGAATTTCTTTTTTTTTTTTTGCATATCCAAGGTGTAAATTTAAATCTTTGATATAGTTGACTTACTGACAAATATAACACTGTCGTATTACTTGGTTAACACTGTCAACACACGTACGTTAAGTCGTATTACAGTAAAAATAAGCTTCTTATCATAAGATTAACGCTAAACCTACCACACGAGGGTCAAATATCTTTTCTCGATAACAACCGACTATATTAAAAGAGTTTTCATTTTTTTCGGCGTGTGTATTTTTCCATCAAAAACTCGTGTTTCTTCCTATCTCGACTAGACTAATCTCTTTCCTTTTAACTTTTTCTTTCTCTTACACACTTGTCTATACAAATATATATATATGAAACTTATTTAACTTGAACGATATGGGACGATATCCCGATTCTTTCTGTGCACACACAGTCACGTGATGTGTCGCAAGTCAAACGAAGTTCCAGTAGCGAGTAGAAGTTTGTTACCAACATACATACACATATGTATATATGTATTCCCTATAGAGCTATTCCTTTCCCTTCCGAAACTCACAGCCATTTGTTTTACTTTGCTTTCACTGCGGCCGGCAAGAGTTACAAATAGGATGGAGAGCGGCGATCTAACTTTCCTTCTCTCCTTACTTACTTTTTTCTCCTATAACTCCTTACCCTTACCCCTTAACTTTACTCCTTCTTCCTATTCACCACCCACATTCTTCCCCCTTCCTTCTTATCCCTTCTCGAACGGAAATGGTACCTACTTTCCTACTACACACCTTCTTGGAAGAAAATAAAAGTAATGTTAGTACGATGTTACTAAGCCGTTGTCATACCGTTACCAACTACATTGAAAAACAACGCGTGCGCGCGCGCACGCACGCACATATACAAGTAAGACCACGTATACTTACAATCGAAATACTTTCTTTTACCCTTCACAAAAACGAGAATCTATTCCTCTCTTTCTAATGGATCCACTAGTTTATTTCTTCCGCAACAATATCTTTAAAAGCACCATCGTACTTCTTCCTTCTTTCTTCTACTCCTCTTCGTTTTCTACTTTTTTTTCTGCCCTACATTTCTTCAATTTCGAATCTAATATTGAACCCGTTCGGTGGCCAATTGTTTAGGTATAAACTTACAAAGAGACTTGACTTTTTTTTTCTTCGATCTGACTAATTAAAAATGAAGGAGTTCATTGGGAACGTTAATAATGATAACAGTTACATGAAGTTAACATTATGTTGGCTATTTTTATTATTAATAGATAAGTGTTTTGAGGAATGTTAAGTTTCTTTTGAATGATGTTATGAAGCAATAATTAAACATTCTAAACGTTTATTCGTTATTGGGTAATCTTAATTAACATTTTTTTAGTTGTTTCTAGCAAAAAAACATGAGATTTTCATTCACATTATTCCCTTTCTTTTTTACTTTGCGAATGAGAAAAGTTAGAAGGAATGCCTCTTTCTTGAAAGTTTCTTAACGTTCCGAAAATTGTATAAATGCATGCACGGTCGTGTGTGCAAGTTTGTGTGTAAGTATGCATACATATATCCAAGAAGATGGGCCAACAGCTGACAGTTTTCGAAAATTTAAATGAAAATTTGACATTAAACTTTATTGGAACTCCAAAAGGGATTCTTATTATAATTCTTCTTGATTATTCATTATTAACATATATTGGTCAACTTTAAATTAAATTGCTTCGATGATTGGCCAAGTATTTGTTGAAAACTCATAGTAATCTTACTTACAATCTGTTAACAAGGAAAATAATATTTAAACTTTGTTAACGATCGTTTAACTTTGAACACTTTATATTTATTTTTTTAAAGAAAAATTTCGAATCGTTTGTACATTAGAGGAAATTAAATGTTTTTAAAAATCATGAATGAAAACTTTTAATTAGGCAAATATATTTGCATTAAAATTTGATTAAATTCTTTTTTTCTTTCACAAGTTATAGTAATATTCAATAAATTCTTGTAAAAATTTGATAATCAATGAATTTATTAATCATTTCGTTTTTTCATGCATTTTTATTTATATTCATTATTTCTGTTTATAAATTTAAAAAATTTAAGCACACACACACACTCGTATGAATATATTCTATACTTTTTATTAAATCGAACGTATCGATTTTCATTTAAATAAAATAGTTATGATATTTGTATCTTTAACATGTAGTACTCGATGAAATAGTTCACGATTTATATTACATTTTTTTGTTTTCTTTTAAAATTTAGCAATATTTATTTGAAATATTGATTTATAAAACCCGGATAGAATTGGAAATATTAAATTGAATCGTTCAAAATGGATATCTATATTTTATACGATATCTAGCAAAATACATCGATAAATTGATCCATAATAGTTTTTGAAATTTTAATGACAGTAATTTGTAGATTTTATGAGAAACAAGCAGTGCAACCGTTATTAGATAAACTTCTTTTTAATCTCTTTTCTCTTAATTTCTTTTCTTCGTGCGGTATGGTAGCGTATCCAACGTTAATACCTACTAACTTTTAAGTAGTTTTATCGGTACCAAGACGATTTTATAAGAATTAACAGTCGTTTCGTCCGGCGTACGTTAAACTGGAAATCGTATTCTTTAAGAAGCCCGTTTGAAACGGTATAAACAAAAGAAAAGAAAAGAAAAGAAAAAGAAAAAGAAAAAAGAAGAAGAAGAAAGTCTTCGGAGGGCAGAGTCGTAAAGTAGAGATACGCAAGGTTTATGAGATTCTCCAAGAATACTGCAATGAAAACAACGTTCTAACGGAAAGGTAAAAGAAATAAAGGCTGAAGAATGTGCGAAACGCAAACGTATCGTTTTTGTTTCTTGACAAGTGTGATTTCTTTTTCATTGCTTTACGTTCTTCTCGCACCAATTTAAAACTACTTAAAATGACAAAAATATTGAAATGAAAGTCAAACAAATATATATTTTCAATATTTTAACGTATATCTAAACAACTTTGAAAATAAAAGTAAGAAAAGAAGTGTCATCAAAATTTCTATTTCTTTTTACAAGTTTATCGATCTCTTACATTTTAAAGTGTATTCTTTCATCTATAAACCATTTCTTTCAAAAATAGAAAAAACATAAGGAAAAAAAAAACTATAGACTTAAAGTTTATCGACCTAGATAATAATAATCTTATTTAAATAAAAAAGTTAATTTTTCTTTCACTCTAGTTCCCTTTATTATTTCTACTTATTATCCAAATTATCTGCATTATAAATTTTACAGTTGGTAAAACTTAATATCGAATAAGCCAGAAGAAATTATATTTCTTCTCAATTTTTACGCAAAACTTCTTTCTTAAGCGATCATTAATATTATCTTTGCGCGAACATTTTTTTATTTTCTTTGATAGTAGAAATTGCCAGGATAGTTACATTATATGCAACATTGTAATACTATCACGAGAAGATATTGTAAGCTATTAGAATGTCGAAAGATCTCGAAGAATCTTTGAAAAGATTACATCTTCGATTTGAGTACGGTGTTATTACTACCATTCGATAGAATTTACGCTATTGAAGATACGTTCGTTCAAAAAAAAGAAAAAAGAAACCACGTTGTATTTCTCCAATCATCTATCTTTCACTTACCAAGCTTTTCGAATTTATTTCCATTATTCTGACACAGTTAATAGCAAACGGCTTTAAGATTTTCAACGAGTTTTTTTGCTTTAGATTTGATTCAATTACTTTTCAAAATAAAAACATACGAGAAAAGCAAAATCGTTTAGTCATGTAAACAATAATCAAAATATTAGAATTTAGATGAATTTGACGTGTGAACAGTCAATCTTTTGTTAGATTTCAAAGAATAAACAATTTAAATCTAACCATTCGTATTATTTAATTTACATGCAAAAGTGTTATTGTTATATGTATAATTGAATGATAATTAAGTTAAAATAATGATCGACAAATTTCAACGATTAACTTTCCTTTATTGTTAATCGTTCGTTTAATTTCGTAAAGTTAACATCAAAACTTTGTTAATCGACATAATATAAAACGATTCATATAAATAATCCATTTTACAGCGTTACAATATATTTTCTTAATCATTAATAATTCTCTAATGGGTCATTTTCATTCTTATAGAGAATCATTTATTATATTTAATGTGCAATGTAATATCAAGCCTTTGATTTCAGAAGTGAAAACTGATAATATATGTCTGGTTTTGTTGAAATTATAAAATCTACATCATATACTTGATTTATAAGCATTCTTCTTAATTTAAAAACGATAAAATATTATTTTATTTTTTATTTATTTATTTATTTTAGAATTTTAATTAAAATGTGTGTGACAAGTAAGAAATAAAATTAACGAAAATTATAAGGTGTTTAATCCTTTTCGATTGTGACATTGTTTATTGTGACAAATGATAAAAAATTATATCTCATTTTTTAGTTAAAATAAATTTTAAATAAAACATTTAAAAGCATTGGGAGCTGGGAGTCTGGTAACAAAATTGAAATATAATTCGAAGTGCAAAGGGTTAATGTAATAACAAACTTATTTAATATTTAACTATTATCTAATTTTTATCTGCCTGTCAAATAATTATTTATACATAAGCATAATTTATTCTTATTGCGAAAATCCATTAGATGTAGATAACTTTATTAAATATTCAATCGATACTGGGTACTCAGAGTCTCGAGCATAAACGTACATTGATCGAGTTTATTTCGAAATCAAAAAGCAGAATCATGAAGAAATATATTCCAATGAAGAAAAGAAGGAAAAATAATGAAAAATAGATGAAGGAAAAAGTTTTAAAAAATCCAAAATCTTTTACTACAACATCGTTTGTTCGAGCTTAACGAAAACGTTCTTTTTTCTTGTAACGAAGCGAGGTAGGTTTTTGGGTGACAGCACTTTGTGTATCTGATAAGTTTCGTCTCAGTGAGGACCACCCAAGGCCATTTTCTTGACTACTTCGGACAACCTATTCGGAATTATACGAGATGCCATGCGCACAATCGCGCGCATGAGCGTAGAAGAGATGGTTGGTTGTTGCATAGATTCCCACGCGATATTTCCTCCGATACGATTTTCGCAAAATTGCTTAAAGAGAAAGAAAAAGAAATAGGATTACTTTCATCGTGCTAAAATAGGATCTTTGTATTGTATTAGATAGGATTAGACAGTTACGAACATGATAATAAGGTTGTGTAAATATTTATTAATTAAAATGACAATTATGTGTTATTCTTGTTATACTTTAGAAAATTCATCTTTTTATTTTGCAATTTTTAATGAATTTATTATATATCAGAATATTAATTGTTATAACATTTTACATCCTTAAAAGAAGTGCTTCATTATTTTTCATAATATTTATTTACCAACCATGGAATAACATTTCGTTATTATTTTTTATTTGAAAATATGTATTTTATTTATCTTTTTTGTTTTTTGTTTTACCATAGGTCTACATTTACGCGAATTTACTTCGCGTAAAAATAAACCGTACGAAACACATAATCCGCGTAAATCGAGAAACGAGTGTACCGTGTTCGATCGAAACAGTTCGATTTGGTTCAGCAATCTCTCGTACTGAATGTAACTCGTAAATGAAAGAGTAAAAATATATATATAAGGGTTCCTAGTTATGCATGTATACTACATACGTAGTATGTATATACGAAAAATCTAGCCTCTTTCAATAATGGAAATCCAACGGAAGGAAGGAAAGACAGAAATAAGCATTCGAACTCATCGATGCAACTTTAAATCCGCTTCCATTCTTCTCCCCTTTTTCTTCCACATCACCGAGCCATGCTTTTAAATCTCAACGCAAAGTTGCACGTCAACTTATATATATGTATATGGTGGTATATACATCATAAAATTCAAACGTACTACTTATTGTCAGATGGGGTCGAGCGCAGTAAGATTTTTCTGCACGGACGAACACATTCCTCGATTCAATAAAATCACATCTTACATTCTTACAGAAATAACTGGCCATCCTTAAAAGTTGTTTATTAGTCCTAAGGAACAATATGTAGGGCATAAGGATATTTTCTTTTCTATTTTTTTTCTTCTTCTTTTTCTTTTTTTATTAGATACTTATTCGACCTTGGTCCTCGTATAAATTGAAATCTTACCAGATGCTGTTTTATTAGCCTCTTCTCGTTTATACTCGAACAAGATTCAAGGCTTTCTAGAGTTATATAATAAAATGGAAATTCTTGTCTCTGTGGTGCACGTGTTAACACGTCACCTATCATCGTTATAAGACGTAAACTTGTTAAAGTATAAGAGAAGAAGATCTCTTTTCTCGATTACCTTCCTCAATGACAACGGTTAATATGATTCTCTTGTATTCTCAAGCTTTCATGACAAATGATAAAAGATTTTCTTTCTTATGATACAGATAATGCAATACTCGATCTTGACGCGTCCCGATTTTATTTATACTCATTTTTTCCAATAATATTAGATGATTATATTTCTAATAATTTTTTGATAAACTTCGTATTATTTTCTTCATCGATTGATATTACGTAATATCGGTGCTATCAATCAGGATAGTTGAAACGTATTTTCATTTCGAGTAGTCTAACAAAAATATGTATTTTCAAAGTGGGAGAGTCTGGGGGAGGATTTGGAAAATGGGATGTTTTTATTTCTGTTGCAAGGAGTATTCGTCGATCTCGGAGGCAATCGTGGCAAGATAAATAACTGTCGAGAATTTCGATATATAAAGTATCGTGGAAAATCGATAAACTACCGTCCTCGTATCGGTATGTTTCCACTTTGGACGGGCTTCGAAAAGGTGGTATAGCTCGTAACGTTCTTATATCGACGCACGTCGAGATGAAATGTTTACGGACGTGAACGTAGGTGTACGTGCTTGTAAGATGGGCCAAGTTCTTGGATACAGAATGTCTAGGGGGATGAATTCGAGAAGAGAAAATTTTCGATAAACCCTTGGCCGCATCTGATGCCTTAGATCGCGCCTTTACGAAGTAGGAGTCCGACATTGCCCTCGATACGCTTCTTCTTCAACAAGATATAGAGTGCTTCGCATATCGAACCCGGTGCTTTGGTTACTCACTCTTAGCAGATGCACGTCTATCGGGGCTTCTTGAATACTTTATGTCTAACCAATGCATACGTACTATCTCTCTTTCTTCGTTCCTTTCTCTCTCTTTTCTACAACATATCAGCCGCCCTATTAATGTTCTAAGACCTTTTATAGATCCGACATGTTTACCTTTACGAAAGTATCAACTTGGTGTTTTATAGAACCACGGAGACCTCCGATTTTCTCTTGCTCTTCTATATCTTATTATAACGAGAAAACTCTAAATGTTCGTAAGAAATATATGACAAGTAAATGGATGTAACTTAATGTCTTAGAGAATATACGTATTTATATTGTTATAATACCAAATTTACAAGTTTATTTTTGTTCTACTTATTTGTATTTTACTATGCTTTCAAACATTTTTAATGTTAGTTATGATATTCCTTGGATTTACGTAGCTTGAAAGTTTTCAGAATTTTCTCTGGAGTACCGTAGAACGGTACGTGAAAGGTAAATTTTACGTTAGGATTCGTGTTAACTGGCATCTCAAGTGAGTAAACGATCGCAGAGATAACTAACAGCGAGAGCTATAAACTTTGTAAGCAGAAGCTTCTTGATGGCCATCGTCCGAGTGGAATCAACCGGACCGTCAGAGATTGTCTCGAGGGAAAAGGGTGAGATGAGTAGAACAGGGAGATGGGGGTGTTTGATAAACCGAAGTAAAGCGGAAAGATAAAAGTTACATCGTGCGTACGAAGATGGAATATAATGGGGAGGAAAAACCGATACAAAATTATGCAAAACTTCAGCATGCGAATTATTTTATTATCATTCAAAAGGATTATCATTTATAGGTACCCTTGTGATTTTTTTCAAGAAAGAAAGAAAGATTTATGAGTCTTTGAGGTTTTTAAATTACCCTCTGGAGAGTTTATGGAACACTGAATAGCGATTACAGGCCATATTTGACGGACACGGCCTACGCGCAGGTTATTAAAATTATTAATGAGATGACACGGAATTTTCTTGCCACGCCTCGATGTTTTAATGCATAAATTATGTCGTCAAAACGGACCAGTAAAAAGTTTAACGATAGTTGGAACACTTGTAGCATCGTAGGTTCTACCAGTGATAATTTTGTCGTTGACCAACGTTCTATTAAAG
This sequence comes from Polistes dominula, assembly GCF_001465965.1. The sequence goes on from NW_015148984.1 coordinate 2,354,619, forward strand.
AAAAGGAAAATGTGTGTGAGAGAGGGAGAGAGAGAGAGAGAGAAAGAAGAAGTGACTAGAAAAGAAAAAAGAAATATATTCTGAAAGTATTTAGTGACGTAATATCAAAGAAAAAGATCCTAATAAATATGCAATCTAATTTAATTGTCGTTAATCACGTAAACATTTGTTTGTCTGTTGTATCACCGAAAACAAAAAAAAAGGAAGAAAAAATAATGTAACCCTTCCTACGTATATTATTCATAGCAACCCCTATTATACGTTCAGCTTCCGTAAGCATAAGAATGTGGGACGAGTGTTAAAAATATCCGTCGAACCCTTCTACTATCGCTCCGGGAATATCCTCGATAATATTATAATTAACTTGTTTTCTCGTAATCGTTCGACGTACTGTCTAGGAAGGTTGATTTCCTCCCTCGAAAACAGATAACCGTCACCCTCCTTAAATCGCCACGTTATCGATTTTTGTTTTTTTTTTTTATTTTTCATTTTGTTTTAATACTTCCTTTCTTTTCTCTCTTCTTTTATTCTTTTTCCGATGTTAAACTTCAGTAGATTCTACAATAATGAACAAATACGAATATGCTCGTATATCCGAGTCAGATCTCAAACATTAAAAATCAAATTCAACGGAGTTCAATAGTAATCTGAATAATTATTCGTTCGTCGGATTGGCGGATTGGCGGATTGGCGGATTGGCAAAGGGAAGAAGAGCTCGGAATGAAATTAAAATACAAATCGGGCTTGTGGTCTTGCTAGTAGTGATGGAAGATATGTACTCGTGGGGAATGGTAAAAGAGATGGATGAAAACGAATAGAAAGAAAAAGAGAAAGGGAAAGAGAAAGAGAAAGATAAAGAGAAAGAGAGAAAGAGAGTTGAGTGTAATCCATGAATTAAGGACCAGCCTCGTATCACCCTCGAACGGCACCCAAGAGAAAAGAACCGGGGACTTGCCTAAGGGTAGGATATAAATTGTTTTAACGCCGCACGCTGATGCGATTTGACGAGGAGCATTCCCACTGGAAGTACGGTAAGAAGAGATACCGCTATTAAATAAAGGATTTTTGTTTACCTTTTTCTTTCGTTTTCTTTTTATTTCTTTGTCTCCTTCTCTCTCTCTCCTTCTCGTTTACACCCACGTATCTTCCGTTTCTCTATCTCTCTCTGTCTCTCTTTGTCTCTTTGCTGTCTCTTCTCTTTGTAGGTTATCCCTTCATTCATTCTTATCCCAGACTATAACCTTATTGGGCAGATGGCTTATACCTACGACCCGTAAAATATGATTTGCATAAAGGGAACTGTATTTCCTTCCGAGTCTCGCCTTTATTCTTCGTGTTACTCAGTCAATGTGTTTCGCTACCTATAATTTGACCCTAACGTATAAGGGATATAAAAACGATCGGAGGTGGAATATTGACTACTACCCTTCGACGATTTTAAAATAGGAATTAAATGGTAGCACCCTTTAACATTCTATTTCCCCCTAATTTCTTTCGGTCTTTGTTTTTTCCTATATCAAATTTCGTTTTCTATTAAGAGGGGAACATTTATAGGGTAGGGCTATCATTTAAAAGGGTAAAATTAATTGCAATGATGTAATTGCGTTACGATCGATTAATCATTTGGTATTTTACATAGAAATAGAGTTAGGGTTGAAATAAAAGTATATAAATAAAGAAAATAAATAAATGTTACTACTCCATTTGAAGAATTCTTTCAGGTGACCTAATTTTTTTTCTCATCTAAAAAACAAAACGAGCATTTCGAGCGTGATCACGCCTTTGTCGGGAAATACTTTTTCTCTTTTACGTAGCCTCGAGGTTGCCAAAGGGTACTACTCGTTACACTGAATCAATTAAAATTATAAGACGTTAATTGGATCGGTGTCGGCGTTAATGCACGCTCGGAAAGATGATAGCTCGAACGAACGAGGGAGAAAAAAACCACTGTGACATATACCCATCCTCTTCTTCTTCTTCTTCTTCTACTTCTGCTTCTTCTTCTCTTTCTTCTTCTTCTTCTTCTTCTTCTTCTACTGGAAGATGATAAAAAGTGAAAGAAAGGATGAGAAATAGAAAAAGAAAACTATGTGGGTGGAGGTACACGAACAGGCCGATGAAAATGTAAATACCCGCTCAGGGAATATCACTCAGCGCGGTAAGAAAATTAACTCGAAAAATTTCTTCACCGTGGCCAAGTAAAGACAAAGATGGCGGCGTATGACTAGGTAAGCGAGGAACGGGGTTGAGAGGATGAGAAGAGGAGTCTTTTCTTTCTTCTTCTTCCTCTCACTTTCTTGTTCTCTTTCTCTCTCGCGGCGTAATGGCGGTCTTACACACCCCGTCGGAATTCATTTCAATGAATTTGCATTCCAAGAGGGTACCGCTCTCCTTCAAGGTTCCTTTCGTGTTCCCACTGTCCAACCATCTTCTCGACACTCACCCCTCTGCCATTTTCCTCATTGCTATCCAACGACATTCTTCGATCTCTCGATAATTTTCATTTGATCGCTTCTTAATTAACGTGCAAAGTTATTACCACGAGCGTCGTTCCTTTTATCTCATCTCTCTCTCTCTCTCTTTTTCTTATTCATTTTCTTTCATCAACGACGCCATCCAGCCGTGAGACTAGAAAAGTACGAGTTTTCAAGTTTTCCCTTCTCCTTGAAAGCCGCTTTACGGTACCTTGCGATGGTTTAATATGATAAGGCGATAATAAGCTCGATCGATCAAATTGAGTCAAGTGTTATGTACATTGGAACACGTAAAAATGTCTATTAGTTTAGTATAAGTTAATTATAAAATAATAAATAGAAACACACATTTATATATTACTTCTCGAAGAAAGAGAAAAGAGATTGCTTCTATTTTACGTTAAATTCCTATTGTATCGATCAGTAACATTTTTTTTCTATTTATATCGCATTTATATCAGATCTGGGAAAACAATAAAACAAATGGCTTTTCAATACAAGAGAATAATTTCGAACAACTTGAATAAAACGAAGTAATGAACATTAAAATTTAATTATATCACGTTTATCTAAAGATTGAGAAAATATTTTTGAAAATATTTTGAAAAATTGTAGGTGAACGTACGTAACCGTATTCCTTGACAGGTGGTTTCTCCCTTAGAAAACATTCTTAGACGAACTAAACTTATAGATATATCATTAAGTTACATTATTACTTTGGTCTTGTTGCGAAGAAAGCTAGAGAGTTACATGCTAATCAGAGTGCAGTTTTACGTATATCGTTTCTAAATTACATGCTATTGCTAAGGTAGTTCAGAAACAGAACGTTGCTCTTTCTCGATACATTTTCATAACCGTGAGTTTAGAGACTTATAGCAATTGCTGCTACCTAGTAGTGTCGACGATAAGGTTAGCGTGCAAGTACCTTTTTGTCGTAAAAAACACCCTTGTTCTTTATTCATTCTTTTTCTCTTTCTATGTTTCTCTTCCTTTCTTTCTATTTTTTTGTTCTCTCTATGTTCATCTACGTACATATCTACGAACCTATCGTATGGATATACGTATACCTACAGGTATATCGTTGATCCGGACTATTTAATCTGTTTGCTGGAAAATCAAGTATCGATTTCGGATTTGCTATTTTCGTAAAGTTTTTTCTCCACGGATTACCGAACTAGGAACAATTTTCCATTGGTGACGTATTGCGCGCCCACGACGCGTATATCTGTTACTACCTGAATTTTATTCACACGGCCCAGTGTTCTTTATTTTTCTTTTATGTTTTAAATAAATTTTTTTTTTATTTTCCGTAAAATTATTGAAGCGTATGACAGTTCGTAGCAAGGAAGATACGAGAGAGATGAGAAAAATAAAGATGAACATACGTGACCTTCGATATGGTTACTTCCTCCAATCGATACTTCAAAACTCAATATATTCTATACAAGTAATTTATTTATATATGAATATAAGAAATCCATAATTATTCGTTTTCTATATTTTAACTAATTCGACCTTGACTTACTTCCAGATCATTTATGAGATTTCATTTTTTAACGTGTCACACAATTGTTTTCATGGCTTGGTACCTACACACACACACGTAATCGAATGTGGGGATTTTTTTTTTTATATTTGCTTACAAATTTTCATGACCAATTGTTTATCAACGTTTCTTTCATTTCAGTGTGCATCCTATGTACATATTAAATGTACGTGGGTGGTCGTGTATCTATATAGTATTGTTACTCTGTGGTTTACATTCATCGAGAATCATCCTTTTGTTTCTCTTTATTTACATACAATACTATGTAGGACAACTGACGCTCGTTGGAGCAGTCAGCCGTTTATTTACTTTTTAAGCAGAGAGAGACAGAGAGAGAGTGAGAGAAAGAGAGAGAACTTTTTATTATATTTTCTTCTCATCTAACTTAATTTTCTTTAAATTCATCACTATTCATACGTGTAAAGTAATTTGTTATTATACAGGTTATTACACCGTTAAATAAATTCATCCACATTTATTGTTACAATTTTTCCTAAAATTCGCAATTTATGCATCATGAATATTAGATAATTTTTAATTATGTATAAATATATGTATTTATATATTAATCGATATTATAATATAATATATTATATTCAATATTATATTTAATGCATATACATTATGCATAGAATTGTATTGTTATGATATCGTTCAACAAATGTCGTAACTTACAATGTAAAATACTCGAACACGTCGATTGAAATATTTCATTTATTGTTTATGCGAAATATGTAAAGTACGAATGTCTATTGGATTACTTGTATGGGGGCTTCGACGTATGTATTACGTGAAATTTAACATTCCGCAAAGCCGTTCGAAGTGAATTATGGGCATCACGATTCAACGCTTCTCTCTTCAATTCCCTTTCTCTTTCTTCCTATATATCTCTCTTTCTCTTTTCCTCTTTCCCTTTCATTCTCTCTCTCTCTCTCTCTCTCTCTCTCTCTCTCTTCGTATATCCATATTTCTACTACACTACATATTGTGGTATCACGTACGCCGAATTATTCTCCTATAGTAACTTCCAAACCAGTACTCATTGTCAGTGTTTGCTCTTTGTTTATTATACATAGGAAGCTTTGTGGTTTTTCGAGCATCTATTGTTCATTGAAGCATTCATGTAATATTAAGTAGGCATATTGTATATTTCATCGGTATGTTCATCCAATTATGTTCTAAACGATTTAATTGAATTGCTATTGTACACAATTTCGGATTAGTGTATTATGAAAAGGAAAATATAACATTATTACAGTATAAAATACGATAAAAAAAAAACAAATCTTCTTCTTCTCTCTCTTTCTGTCTCAGTGTTTTCTTTTTCTTTTTTTCTTTTTTTTAATTAACGAACGTTTCACGAGACAAGAGATTCAATTAAGAAAATGCCAAAGACACAATCGAAAGAAATATCCAACACCTCGGATACTTCCTTCCCTAGATGGGAATTAGTGGCCTCTTTTTTTAGGTAAAAAAGGGAAGTTTTTTCTCAATGTTTTTTATTAAAGTAACTAGAAATTGCCTGTACGATATAGGTGTTGGTAAGACACACGATGAAGAGGGGTAAGGTGCGCTTGTGTTTTTTCACCCTAGTTTGGCACTAGTACGAGGTGGCGTGACAATTAAGGACGATCGTTCTTCCAACGAAATTGCTGTTTTCTTCGTTAAAACGCAGCCCTACGCGTCGAGTGTTGTATCGATCGATGTTTGTGCCGGTCGTAATACCCAGTACTATAAGGGGGGAATATGTGCTCTAAGGTAAAATGTGATAATGGTTGCTTGAGACGTTGTAACTACGATGTTAGTTTACCTTCACATCGCAGCATTAGAAATCGAATTGATTTCTTTAACGTGTTTAACATACTTCTTACTTCGTGTTTCGTTCTAAAGGGTGAATCAAATAGCGTGTTAGTCGATCATAAATCTTTTACTTGATTACAATTTTTTTTCATCGACTTTAGAGGTATTCTCTACTATTTCGTGAAGCATGAATTAATAGGAATGTGGAAAATGTGTGTATGTTGTGTGTGTGTGTGTGTGTGTTGCTGAATCGAAGAATTAAATGAACTTTATTCTTTGCTATACCACGTTATGCTGTTATGGATTTATATAATCTATGTGATATTAAAACCAAAATAGAAGGATAAGCTTTAAAGCTTGTATAGCATTGGTTTTGGCGAAAGGAAAATTAAAAAAAGGATAAAATGGATATAGAAAGAGAGAAAGAATAGATAAAAGGGGTAGAAAGAAAATTAAAACATGGTCCAATGTTTTTTTTTTTTTTTTCATTCCTTTCTGCTCTTTTCTTTTTCTTGTTTTTTTTTTTATAATAATTTTATTTTTTGATAAACCCATTTCGTTGATATTGCTTTAGCTAGGAAGAAAAGCTCCACCTCGTGTTTTTTTTTTCTTTCTCTCTCTTCAATTTGGATTTCAGTAATTCCGGTTAATACTTCGCGAGAGGGCTCACATTGTACTTGAACGTCTTTCAGATACGTAACCGCGAATAAAACAGTACAGTGCTTGCTTCGTGGTTTTTCATCCGGTTTACTTTAGAGTCGTTGCCCTTTATTTATAGCACGTATTCTTAAACGTCCTGACGGGTCAAGATGCGGCTTTCGTGTTTCCTAATTAAATGGGCCACGACGCTAGCAGAATTTCTTTTAGTGCGTTATCACAAGTTTACTCTTTCCTTTCTTTCATTTTAATTTCTTTTCTTTATTTCCCTCTTTCTATTTTTTTTTCTCTTTCTTCCTCTCTCTAACTATTTTTGTATACTTACGAGAATGCACCATTGTATAAAAAAAAAACTTTTTTTCTCTCTTACTCTCTCTCTTTGTTTTTCTTCATCTATCCCTTAAGTTCTTTTTCCTGCCTTCGTTACATTTACTCTCAGCATTGTTCCTGAAAAATGACGCGTTTTACTATCAGTTCGCGGGTTATTTGGTTCTTCTATTACATTTACCAACAGTCTACGAGGTTATAAAACAAGCAAACGTTTAGTGTCGAGTTTTTTCGAGTCGTGTAATTTCTATTATTAATTTCTCTTAGGATAAACTTTATTTTTTGTTCCCTTTATATAGGAAGACTAATCTTGGATATATATTTCTTTCTTGATAAATGAAGACCGCGCGACCCGTTGGGGGTTCATTTAGTCGAGCATAAAGTATAACTCATGATTACTACCGAGTATAATAATTCAACACTTACATTAGACAATTGGTGACATCGTCGAGTAGCGATAATCCATGCTTATTTCAATTTGAATAAAAGATTTTATTTTAATGCATGTGACTCTACTGTGTGATTTACATGGTAAATTCATTAAACTTAAATCCGATGTGACATATTTTTCGATAAGGATTTAAAAGTTCTCTCTTTGGTATTCAATTCGATTATTAAGATTTGAGCTTGAAAAATATAAAAAATTCATTATAAATGTTGATAATAGTGTGAACAGAAAAAATTTTCAAAGTAGATAACAGAGAACGATTACTATTTGTAGTGTGCATATAAATATTTCTATTATTTAAGAGATTAGAATAATTATGATTTGTTTGATGTTATGTTACGCAGTACGACGTGAAAAATAGTGTAACAAATGACGATATTTAATTAGTAATTCTGGAAATTATAGACACGATTCTCTCAATCCTATTTTATTTTATTTATCAAATTAAATTTTTTAATAAATAAATATAGTTATATACAATTCTTTATATCTTTTCTCTAATTCTTAAAAGAGCTATTAATATAAATAAGTGATAATAATAATAAAACCTTAAACTAGTTATATTATTTTGCATTATATTTACGTATAAGTAGAATAATTTTTTAAAAAAGCCAAAAAAGTAAGGGAATAAATATTTAATCAACGAAAAGTACAAAAACATCGGGGGACTTTCCTAATAATGTGTTTAGTAATGCGCGTTGAGCCACGCACACTCTGCAAAATTTATGATAGTTTACTAAGCCTACCAGTCTCGTTTGCTATCCTGAATCTCCTATGCAAGCGATACCCAGAGCACGTTAATGCTTAGATGCTCGTACGTTTCCGAGATAAAGCTCATAATTTCGAAGACCTGATCTCTAAACATCATACATTGTAGCATTGAAGATCAGATTACGAGTGCGTTACAATTTATAATGATTAGATAAACTTAACGTTGATACGATCAACTTTGAAGATAAGAAAGAAATACAATATTTGTTAATTAATTTGATTATGTTGACATATTTTTAAATTTTCATGTTTAAAAGTAGCATAATTAAATATTTGAAATATGCTATAACATTATCCAATTAATAAGAAATAATATCGTGTTCATAAAATTATTCATATAATTATATTCGTGCAAAAGTGTAAGGAAGGACTTAATACTAGTTCGTACAAATGATTCTCGCGTAAAGATCGAACGTGTATATACATATACGCATATGTGTGTGTGTGTGTGTATGAGAGAGAGAGAGAGAGAGAGAGAAAAAGAGAGGTCAAATGTAAGAGTATCGCACGCGATTACCTTCGCGTGACACACAAAGCGGCTCGGTTAATTTTTGGCCGAAATGCGATTAAGGCATAATTACGAGTTCGCGGCCGATATTAAAGCCGATCTTGCGCGTCGTAATTACGTTGAAAATATGCAAATGTTAATGGGAGGATAATGAAGATTCCCGGTACAACGGCACTTGCATTGGCCACTCTGCGAGTATTATCGAGCGTCGTTTTGAATATTAATCGATATAAGGTTTACGTGCCACCGCAGAATCAGCAGGTTTTAAAAGTTCTCTTTTTTTTTTTTATTTTTTTATTTTTTTTTTTTTAATTTTATTCCTCGATCAAGTCACCTTCTTCTAACCAAAGTGAATCGATTAAATTAACTATTAAGCTTCAGTAACGCTAGCGATGATTAAAATTGTCAACAGTTTTGTTATAGTCTTTTTCACGGCATCACGTTTTCGTGATTTTACGAAGAAAATTTATGATAGTAAGTAATTAATTATTTTCTTCATCGAGTACTTACTACCTTCAACGAATATGGAATAATTAAAGTATATCCTACTTTTAAATCGAGAAGGACGTTACTAAAGATAAATCACTAAGAACGTTAAAATGATGAACTTACTTTGGAAGACTTTAATCATTAGCTAAACTAGCACCAGTCGATGAAAGGTTTAAGCTTTGGTTAAAGATTAAATCGTTTTAATAGTTCGTTGTTATATGCGTTAAGCTAGGTACGATCTATAACGAGAAAATTCATCTTCAATAAATGGTTCCGTATACTAGAGTTACATCGAGAGAGGACAACTTGTTAGAGTTTTATGCTTGGATGCTTTAAAAGGATTAAAGGATGTGCAAGTAATCCGTGCGAGGGACAGGTTTTGGATAAACTGGACAAACATGGTTTGAACTTTAGCCTCTTATCGGTATATTTTCTGTCTCTTTTATGAATAGAGGTAGAAACAAAGAGGGTTGGAAAGACAAGGAAAATGAATAAACTATTTGGTCGCCAAGTGGTCGACAGTGATATTCCTGTGTCACTGAGATAAAGGGAGGAACGTATGATAGTGTAAATTCAAGGGGGTTCGGAAGGGTAGGCTGGGGTATCGTGGAAGCGATACACTTGCAAGAGGGTGACTTCCGTGCTAGACATTAGACGGAATGTAATAGAGGTCTTGGCGAGTGTCCAGCCCGGTCAAACGGAGCTGGATAGGTGGTTATACGCTCCAATGGCATAGCCTATGATTCTGTATACAACATTGCTTTATATAGAACGTTGTTCTAGCTTGCATCTAACGGATACCAACTCTGATTCTACTAGCAAACATATATGCAGGAATGTTCTCGAGATTGAGATCCTAGGATGCGAAGTGAGAGAAAGACTGGTCCGTTGGGATACATTTCTGTGGATATCATAGCGAGCAGGTACTAGATCGAGCGTGAAAATTCAAATTTTCTACGTATATGTATTTACATGTACGAATTTATCTCTTTTTCTCTTTCTTGGTTTTGCTTATATGAGCGGAATATTTGTGTGTTAATAATTTCCAGTTATATCTCTCTACGCTACTTTGTGTAATATCATTTTTCACTTGTACACAGGACTATACAATTTTTCCATTTGATCTTTTTCATTAATTTTTTATATCCACCTGATTATGAGAACCGTGTGAAATTTTAGAAAAAAAGGACTTTATTTAAGTGGAAAACGAGTCGTTGTACCTAAAGCCACGATATTTCGAGAACGCTAAGTATACTAGGGTAGATACTTTTAAAGACGTAGAAGCCTTATTGGCAATTTAAGAGGCCCTTTTGCAAAATGCATTTCAGCTCGGTGCAAGTATGAACTCCCATGCACGGAATTTCGTTTAAAGTTAATTGGCTCACGGTTTGAAATTGTTTGCGATCTGCCTCGCCGAAAGTAATTTCTTTACGTGCCACAATCCTCTTAGGAAAGCTGGTCGATAAACCTAAAGGCAGACTACCACTTTGCAGCTTACATCGTTCTTTTATATCACGTAAAACCTTAACGAATGATTGTATAACGAAAGTTGAATATTTACATATCGTTGCGATTTACGATTTATCTTTTCCATCGTAGAGAAAGTTCTTTTATGTGAAATGAAAAAGAGTTTCAATTTTTTAATTAACATATTTATTATAGAAAAGTGACTATTAAAAATCGATATATAATAGTACCTGTTAAATAATTCATCGTCAAGAAAAATCAATATTAAACAACCAAATGGTCGTTAGAAAAATCAAAATACATTTTTCCGATTGCTAAGTTCTTGCTGTAGACGAGTAATGGAGAAAAATTATTAAAACTGCTTCGCTTCGATTCATCAGAAGCACATAGGCAAGTGGAAAACGAAGAAATCTAATTTTAAATCAACGTGAAGCAGCCCTACGGGAACTGTGTTAACTGTCCGCACGATCTTTTGAAACTATCGTCCTGTTACTAGTCTCCCTTTTTTTTTGCTCTTTCTCTTTTTCTCTATTTATTTTTCCTTCTTCAGTGGTCGGTTTATAGAGAAACGAAGACGAATGCTAGAGTTATTTAATTTTCTCCGTAAAGTTGACTTGGCACCGGGAATGGCAGCTGATTCCTGAATTGGCTGAATTGCCCTACTCGGCTTTTCCCAACCCTCGTCTTCATCCTCCTTCCCTCCCATCCTTCCTCCTACCCTTCCTCCCTTCCTCTCTCTCTCTCTCTTTACCTTCGAAGCAGAGCGCCACCCCAGTCAGAGTCCGGTATTTCCGCAATCGGAATTCGAAGTGTTTTCGCCGTGCCGGTTTGCAGAACTCTCGACCACGGATCTCTGATTTTAATCTCGTGCCAACGATCCCACGCATTGCCAGACTTGTTACGAGTTCATCCTCGGCGAAAATTCGACGATTAATTGGGAAATGTTTCCAGGAGTCGATGAAAAGTATACGTGATTTTGTCCAATCTCATCTTCAATCATTTTCTCTCTCTCTCTCTCTCTCTCTCTGTTTCTCTCACTCTTGTTTCATTTACATTTCATTATTCGATATAATAGTAATTATAATTTGTAAGGTAGATGGGACAGACACGTCATTTACGTAAACTTCTATATAAACAATAATGACCATAACAGATAGATAATTCAAACTAATTCAACTAAACTAATCTAATCGTATTCATTCTATGTCATTAAAATTTATTCATTGTCACTACCATCCGATATTGTGTCAACGTACTTGTCAAGCATGCGGTTGCATTTCAATGTAAGCATAGAAATACGTTCTACTAATTAGAATTCTATATTAATATGTAAAAGATTCAAACTACGAGTCTTTGTAACTTTTGAATAAATTTAATCTTCTTTCTTTCTCTCTCTCTCTTTTGTGCTATACACAATTATTATATTTTATAAATTATCACGAAATTATACCTATAGATGATTAAAATAATAGTTAACTGATAATTAAATTACAAATTGATTTGTAATCAATTTTACACTCTTGTTCAATTTTATCGTAACCACTAATCGTAAAAAGGAAAGAAAATGACTTCAAAGGTAGACGTGAAAATTGATAGAAAGAAAAAAAAACGAAGGAAAATAAAGAGAAATAAATAGATAAAAAAAAAAAAGAAAAAAAAAAAGAAGAGTCGATAGTTTAACAGTAGGACTGATTTCAGTGGCGACGAATTAAAATCACGTGCGATCTCTTGACGCACCAAGCGTTCCTATATTTCTCGTTTACAGCTGAAATGCGGACTCGATGTCGCGGTCACTTTGATGACGGTGCAAGGCCGTTTCTCTTTTTCCCACTCTCTCTCATCCTCTCTCTCTCTCTCTCTCTCTCTCTCTCTCTCTCTATCCTTTTCGTTCTATGTCCGTTCGATTTTGGTTCCGTTATCGTCCGTGTTATATCCATACATTGTATGCATATATAGTTACATGTACGAATGTAGCCAGGATTGGTTGCGTGGGCGAGTGCACGCGCATGAGATACAGATATAGATAGAGATAGAGATACAGATAGAGATAGAGATAGAAGTAAAGAGAGATAGATAGACAGACAGACAGAGAGAGAGAGAGAGAGAGAGAGTGAGAGAGAGAAACAAAGTGAAGAAGAGACAGAGCAATTTAGGTCAGCTCACTCGGCACACTTTTGCTCTCGCTCCGTTGAACGTCAATATTATTGTTTATCGAGGCTGAAGGAGAATGAAGAAGTGGGGATTCGAGTTAGAGGTAGGTAACGCAGTGAGAGACCGAACACGCTCATAGGTCAACGCGTCGATTATATTTCTCGCTCGATTTCAGGCGCAACTTACCGTGCGCATAATTCGTAATATCGTCCGATGGCGTGCGCGAACACTATTATATCGGCATGTTGCTCATTACTTGCCTTAACCCCTCACCATTGCTTAATTTTTTTGTTTCTTTTTATTTCTCCTCCTCTTCTTCTTCTTATTCTTATTCTACCTTTTTCAATCTTCCACTTTGCTCCCAGCTCTCCACCTTATACAACGTATTCACCAATGCCCAATACCAACCAACCAACCAACCAACCAACTAACCAACACCCTTTTTCACCCTCTACTTGGCGTAACGAACCTTCCTCGCGTTCTCGCCGGTTTGCCGACGCCGCATGAAACTGGATTACGTTTTGCTCGATGGCCACGAGTACCTTCGAGTACCTTCGATTGCGTGCGAAGTTCGTGCTTTCTCGATATATGCATCTCGAAACGGGAACACTTCGACCATGAATTATGGCGTATAATGTTGTTGTGAATTTTCTCCCTCTCTCTCTCTCTCTCTCTCTCTCTCATAGAATTTTCGACGATATATAATCGATCGATCGTGTTTCTCATGATTTTCTAATGATTAAGAGCATCAATTATTTCCCTGTCATTTGCATTATCTATTATGAATATAATTACTATATTTGATCGAATTTCCACCGGACAATAGAACATTGTATCGTAACGAATTAGATGATTTGTTGTATATAAAGTTCGAGGAATACGTAACCCTTTTTCAAAGGATGAATATTCTCTCTTCTCACCATTATTTTCTTACGTCTTCTATTGTGTTTCTCTCATTGATCTTTTCTACGCTTTAAAACAATGGGACAAAGCTGGTTGGAAGAAGAGTGACTCTGGTAGTAGTTAACACGATCGATTAGTACTATCTTTAAAAAGAAGTCTAGCAAGTAATGAGAAAGTAGATGGAGAATATCTTTCTCTTACACTTTTTTTTCCCCTTTCATTCTTTTCTCTTTTATTTTCTATGACAGAATCGTGTCGCATTGTGCTCACCGAACGAGGAATAAACGATCCTTGGAAAATCTATGAGTCATGTAATAAGGTAGTTCAGTAGTTTCCTACTAGCTGGAAGTAAGAAACGTTTAAAAAGTCAAGCAATGACTTTTATTGCTTTAAGAAGTAAAGAAAGAGATAGAAAAATAGACAGATAAAGAAAAAGAGAGAGGGTGCACCGAAATCGGTGTATCAATAACAAGAGTGGACAGAATTTAATTATTTTCTGCGAGTAAGAAAAGTTGGTAGACAAAATTTTTTAGCGATAAAGAACCATAAATTATGTATAGGTAAGAAGGTGGAGAATAGATTGATAAGCATAGGACGTAACTTCGTTAAGCTTAACACCGTCGTAAAGTCAACTTGATGTTCAGGAAAGAAAGAGAAAGAGAGAAAAGGAGATAAGTACTTTTACTTATACTTTCAAAGTCTACATTTTCTTATCCATAATAATTAACGTAGACATTTTTTATATCAAATTTATGAAAGTTCAATATTAACTTTTTAAGGGGGGTTTGGAGATAAAAATTCATCGGGAAAGGAAAATACTACGGTTTCTTTGAAATAAAATTTCAAAAGTTATTTTAAAATTCGTTCGAACGAATAACGTACGTATGCGCTTGTATATACTTTTGAAAATTACAGATGAAACGAATTTCTCTTTGAAATGTAAAAGAAAATTTTGAAAATTTTGAGTTTGCATAAGTATTGAATTTATCGAATATGTTCATAGGTATAGAGATCGCATTGTAATTCGTTGTGATGTTTCATAAATGTAACACATTTGGTAATATATTATTCGTAAAGTATTGTGAACGTCACAACTCGTAAAAGAAAAATGGTATTAAAGGTTCGAGTACTATGCTTAGCGAACGCACAACTTCAATTTGTAACATTCATTGACGTTTACCCATCGTTTCGTAATTTCGCTCTTGGAAAATGGCCAGTGATCACAAGAAACGTATCCGCAAAGCATTACGTCGATTATAAAAGTGAATTTAATTTAAAATCCTTCGTTACTGATACCATTAACGTGCGAAAATTCGTATAAAACTGTAACGATGCCAATAAATCTCAAATTCGTTAAGTATTAACATCGAAGAATTTATAATAATTATTCGAATTATTCGAATACCTAGAAGCTCACGTTTTTCAATCTTATTTCCTTTATTTCATTGGAATATATCTTCAAAGAAGTCGTGAAATCGTTCTTTCGTAAAAGCGTAAAAAGATCGATAAATATCGAAAGAATCGTATATACACGTGGCTCATCGCGTTCACGGAGTTTTATCGTCCACGATAAACTTTATCGTTTTCAATTTATTAAGAGAGTATGTGTGTTGGAGAGAAAGAAAGAATATTCGGTGATTCTTAAAATGTTCTTCGATTCAACTATCAAAGTATAATACTAAAATTCCCCCCGAACGATATGATGTAATGTAAATCAATATACTTAAAATCTATGAAATATCATAAATGTAGAAGAAAATGAAATTTCATTGATATATGAGTTGATTTTTTAAACATATACAACATATACTTATATCCAATAAAAAATCGATTTATTATTACAGATTGCCATATTCGTAGCGATCTATTACCTTCTTAGGACGTTAACGCGACATTGGAAATGATAGATCGGAATGCTTCGGAGATTGTCGATAGACTCGTGGTTAAACGTCATTGAAGACAACAAGGATTGGATCCGTGTCAAAGCAAATAAGCGTCAAGAGTCAAACTACCTCACAGAGTGCCTTTGCCATGTGAATCGTGTCGAGTACCTATACGAATTTCCCTTTCTCTATTAAATATATGTATATACGTATATACAATATATATATATATGCACGCATACATATTATATAAAGCAAGAGTTGGGTATATGGCATATACGGGCAACACAGTACGCACATGCAACCAGATCCATTATAAGCTTGGCAAACAAGGGCTGCGACTCTAGCAGCTGTCATTGGACGAAGTAGAATTCGCGTAAACGTCAAGCCAAACAGGAAAGATACGAGGGTGTAGTAGAATGGAAACGGAGAAGAAGAGAGGTTAAGGGTCGATTCTCTTAGACGTTATCTCAGTGAGAAAGATATTCGGTGGATCGTATTTCCCGCGTTAGACTCGACGTAACCATCTCCAATCTAGCAAGCCGTTCTCTCGAAACGAGCCCTCTCTCTCTCTCTCTCTCTTTCTCTCTCTGATCTACTTTTTTTCTCCCTCTCATTTTTCCACTGCTAGGATCGTTTTTTTTTCTGTTTTTATCTCATTTCTTCTTTCTTTCTTTTTGGTTTTAGTTAGATGTACCTATATACCGAGATATAGTTTACCTTTGAAACAGGGAATCTTTTTTCTTTTCGCTCGATGGCCAGTTATCTTACCCAGCAGCTGGCCAACGAGTCCTTCGAGTAAATCTCACCATAGATATTATTGCTCTTGAACCAAAACTAGTCTTCCTTTTTTTTTATTATTTGCCCTCCTCTTTCTTATTTCTTACACTTCTCGTGTGTATATGAACCTTTTCATTTATTTTCTCTATCAAAATCTAGAACAGAGAGTAATTACTTTGAAAACATGAGTGATGTGTGGATCTGTTGGAAAAAGAAATAGTTCCTATTAATTATCACTGTGCTACCAATTATTTTTATACGTTTGATAAATTATCATCTTGATTATAAATAGATTCGTGAATATATTTTTTCTGAATTTGATCAAATATATGTGTTATTTTCCAATTAAAATAGTTGGATCGTTCTTTATCACTTATCGAATCTTGTTTTATAGATATAGAAGAAAAAGGATTTTTCAGCTCTTATTAACTGAAAAATTCTATCGTATTCGTATGAACAATTACATTCAATCCAGGTCATTTGATATTATTTTTATCCTCATTTTTCTCATTTTTTACCTCTTTTTTTTCTAAATGTCTCTTTTTCTCTCTTTCTATCTTTTTTTTTTTTTATCTGTGTGTGTATTAGCTGGTGCACCTGCCGCATCGCGATCTTAGTGTGTGTACAAGATATAAAGTATGGTTTGAGCAAATCTTGGCAAACATCGAACTTCGTCGTGGAGCTCAGTTAAATTTTGTAACAGCTGCATCACCACACGTGGCCATTATATGTAGAAGAGAATGGGTTATGCGAGCACGCGTGTTTATATGTATATCTACACATATGATAGTCTGCGTGTATATACAAGAATGCTAGAAAGAGAGACTTAAATTAGTACAGAATTTTAACTATAGTCTATTTAAAAATGATTGAGTTAAAACTCTAAAAAAATATGCTAGTAAATTAAGAGACAACTTTGAAATATATTTTTTAATTTATAAAGCAGGTTAACGAGCGTTAACACTTTAATTACATGTGTAATGAGTTTAAAGCTTGAAAGCTTTATTTATAACTAGTGAATTAAACAATTACAAAAATGATATACAGAGAACGTCTGTATCAAAATATTCTAGGTGTTTGTACAATTTTAAAAACAGGGGAAATACTCGGGTTTTTTTTTGTATGTTTAACAATTAGTTATTCATGGTTTTTATTGTTAGTTAAATGTTCTTTTTGTATTAGAATCAGTTTAATACCTATTAAAGTACGAACAATAGTAAAAATATTTGTTTAGACATTACATATGCATTAATATTAAACAATTTTAATTTGAAGTTGTATTAAATTAAAATTTTTAGTTCAAAGTCACCGTTAGTCTTTTCACTCATCATAGTCTCTTTCACTTTCAGAAGAATAAATTACATTTATTACGAATATTATTTGTGTATCATTTTTCGTATTTTCGGTTACATATAAAACCTTCGGAAAATCATATAAACAATAACTTTAGCTGACTTTCATAGAAAACAATGAGACTAGTCTAATGTTGTATTTCGAAGAGGACGGTTCGTCGTACTTATACTCGGTTTTTCTAGATAACAATATACATTGATTTCGAATAATTATCAATCATTTATAAGGTATATCATATATTTTAATACACTTTATTAATATTTTGAATTGTTTAAACTAAAATACATTTATTTTTACGTTCCTATTCAGTGTTGATTTTTAGTTGAAAATGTTCATTTAATAAAATATCAGATCGAAATTATTTAATATTAATACATATATAATTTTTAAATAAATGTATTTCGTATTGTTTTTATTTTAATAGATATTAAATTGATTCTGGTACTAAAAAACATTTAAATAACTGTAGAAACAAAGGATAATCAATTGAGTCATATGAAAAAATCGAGTATTTCTCTTCTTTTCATATTTATACCAACATATACGATTTTAATATACGAGAAGCGTTTCATGTGTACATTATTTTCGTATATGTTTAATTAACTTGTTATAACTAAAGCTTTCAAGCTAAACTCATTAAATATATAATTAAGGTATATTAATGTATTTATTTCTAAATATTCTTCATCCTAAACACACCAGCGACAATCTAGTAAACGGTGCACAGTTTTAAGTGACAGTCCACTGTATATGTGTCATCCAAGTTATAGGAGGAGAATTTGGTGGAATGGAAAAAATACGAGACAAATACACGTGTGAATTAAATGATCGATGCGGTAGCTGCATCCGATGTGCACGCAATCATAAAAATCTAAACCGCAATGGCTAGAAACAAATGAAAATTCGTTTTGCGGTTTTGACTTACGCAGAGAAATACTATTTTTTATTTCAATTTTCTATTTGACGTTATCATTCTCTTCTAGCATGAAAACAATGAAAAACGTTATTGGGATGACATTTGGCGATATATGTAATAAAAAAAAAATAAAGGAAATGAATAAATAAAAAAATGAACAAAATACAATTAAAAAAAAAAAAAGAAACCGAAAAGAAAAATGACCGTACGATTCTGTTTTGATTTTTATTTCATTTCTTTTTTTTTTTCTTTTTTTAATTTTTATAGATTTACCTTTGGTATCATTTTCAGTTATTGGATTCGAGCAAAGCTTTGTCTCAATTTCTTGTTAAGAGAAGTTTTAGAGAATTGTACATTGAAATTCATTGATATTATTTTTATTTCTATGTTGTTATATAATCTCTTTTAATAATAATTATAAAAAACACGAAGAATCCAAAAAATCTACTATCAACTAATACACATAATGTTCATGTTCATTAGATGAAAATATATAATAAATAAATAAAAAATACGAGTGTGATAAGAAAAACTATTTAAAAAAATATTAATCGATGCAATTGTATCAGAACGTTCAGTTAAAAGCTTTGTTTTTATCGAAAAAAAAAAAAATGAAAGTTATCGTTTAGAAATTTTTTGGTGACTTTTTCAAGCGTAACTCTATGAGAATTAAGGGAGCAGGTCGGTTCGATTCGATCGTCAATCATCTTCGTGGATGAAGCAATCTCAGTACTCTCTTGGGATATGGCACGTCTTTCTTGAAAGAAGCTTCGTCTAGGTATCGAATCTGCCGCATTCGAGCGTAGCTGGTGCATGCTTCGAAAATCTTCCTTTAAAGCCGATGAAAGTAAAGATTCGATGAAAGCTGAATAGAGATGGAGTAGAAAAGAAAGAGTAAATCCGGTCAGGCTTAGATCGGACGTTTTCACCTTCTCTACTCTCTCTCTCTCTCTCTCTCTATCTTTTTCTCTCTTTTTGAAATCCGAAAGAATCGAGACCATATTCTATTTGGAACATTCCGATTTGAAGAATTTTATAATCTACGAAATGTTTTTCAATTTTTAACTAAATTTCCAATTTACAGTAATATTGACGATAATCGTATATTTGTTATTTTTATAATATATAATATTAAATTAATATTTATAATGTATTATATATTATTAAAGGATAGATAAAGAAATATGATGATTTAATTAAATTTAAAAATATTTTTCTCAAAAATTAGTAGGATTTTTAAATGAAGGATATTTGTGCATTGTAGTTTGATAACATATATAAACGACAACTTCATAACTATTTGAAATCCATTGGGGGGGGGGGAATCAGTTTAAAAGGATTTAATCAGCTTGGAAGATAAAGTTTCATTGAAATGGATAATAACGTTTACGATATTCTTCGGAGATAGTACCTCTATTTGTATATACTTACGTGTTTCGTTTTTGTCGAGGCTACATCTAGAAGGAAAACTTTCATCTAATCGATTTCGTAGATAAAGTTTTTTTCGATATTCCTCGAGACACGTTTATACACTTTCACGTACCTATTTATTCAAGTACGTATACATAATATGTACTTATATATACTTATATATACATATATATGTATTTGTATTTCCTTATCGATACTACTTTTCCTAACCGATTCGCGTTTCCTCTCCAAAACTATGTGTCCTCGTCTTCGCGTTCTCGTTTTTAGAACATCGAAAGTGCATCGGTGGCGAAGCGACGGATCGTAAAGGTCGCTTTATCGATGTACGTTGTTGTAACTAAGGATAGAAAAGCGCAAGGTAAGCGTCGTGTAGTTCGAGCGTGTTCCTCCACGGCTAATGGAACGATCTAGGATCGGGACAGAAAAGTCGTTAAGCGTTCCCGTACTTTGGAAAATGGTTCGCTTCTAAGTAGTAAGAGTTATCTTTCCAGAGACACTTTGAGAATAGAAGAGAGTTATATTACTTATCGCTCGCTTTTTTTTTTCTTCTTATTTTTTTCTTTTTTCTAACGATTTATCAAAATTTAAAACTCCATTTAAAATTCATAATACTAATTGCAAATTTTTTTTTTTCACTTCTCCTTTTTTACTTTTTATCTCTCAATGAAATATTAAATGGTTTATTTTATTCAAAGTTTAATCCTGTATAAACATCAATGTGGGGCCATAAAACCATAAGCTTTTTTTATAATTAATATTATCCGTGAAAATGGACGTTGTTAATTATTTTATTTAAGTTACGAACAAAATAAAATAATAACGAAAATTTAATAAAAGCTTTGTTAGCTTTAGAATCAAATAATGGCTAATTTTTGTATCATTTTAATTCTTGTTTTTCATATGACTGGGGTACATTAAGGAAGAGAGAGAGAAAGAGAGTGAGAGTGAGATTGTCTTCCTTAATGAGGAAAAGTAATCTTTTACGGAAAAGAAAGGATAGAAAATACGCATGGTAACGAGAAATGCGCAAGGAAAATAAGATGTTGGTAAAAAATACTTTAAGAAACGAGGCGACTATAATTTGACTGCTCAAAAGAGAGAGAGAGAGAGAGAGAGAGAGATGAATAGAAAATATTTTTCGTTTTCTTATTTACTTTTTTTTTCGTTTTGCTTCTCCTCCATCTTTTAATATCAGATATAGCCATATCCATCGCGTGAAAAAAAGGGTTTGTTAGCCTCGGCTTAAGATTCGTCACGATAAACAGCAGTAACGGGAAAAGAGAAGAAAGAAGCAGAAAAATCCGAAACAGAAAGAGTACACGGTCGCGTTTTCCCTTTTCCATTGGGAAAATAGTACGCATCTCGAAAGAAATCCGAGCTTATCCATCATCTCTCGTAAAAACAATGATTCCCAGCGCGAAGAAAAATCTCAGTAATATTATTTCGTTGCGCCAAGGTTTGGTACAGTGGGAAACTGGTTATGGATTAAAGGCCACGGGTTGTTTTACTTATGTTAGAGCGTATTGGACGACATTAGTCGTAAGCTAAGTAAAGTATTCTCTTTCTCTTTAAGAAATAACGAAAGATAGAACGAAAGAAAGAGAGAGAGAGAGAGAAAAAGAGAGAGAAGGAGTGGAAAACGATGGTGAAAACGGGAAATAGGTTAATGAGAGAACGAGAGAAATTTGCATTGTACGTTTCGACGCTAATATTTATCCTCGGGAAAGGAAAGCCGAAGAAAATTCTTCTCCTTTCGCGCAAAATTTCTACAAACCGTTCTCGTTATCTGTATACATTTATTATCACGTTTAAGTGTTTATACATATCTCATGAATTTTCTATGAATTTAAATGTATAAAACCTTATATATTTTTGTGTTAAAAAAAAAAAAAAAAAAGCTAAATATAATTTTAAGATTTTGTATATAAATAATATGATTGAAATGAAACGCATAAATTTGATCTCAATCTTCGTAAATTTGTCATTTTACCATTTTTGAAATTTTTTCCATAAAAGATTCGTAATTATTCGTACAAATCATTCAAACATTTTTAGAAAGGTAATAACCGAGAAGAGAAGATTATGAACGAACGTCATAATGCATAGTTTTAAGGATAATTTATTCGTAGAAAATATATATCTCTCAAAGACGTAAGTAAAGGTACTCCTTGTATTTTCCTCTAAATTTCGGTGGGTTTTTGAGTGCGTTTTGCGCCTGCGTAAAATGGATATACATAATTCAAGAGAATAGGTGACAAGCGAGGATGAGAAAGCAGACGTTTCCTTTTCCGTCGCACGAAATGAAGATAAGTTACCTACGGGAAACACCAAGAACTCCAAGCTCACGTACATACCTACCTACCTACCTACCTACCTACTCGATTTTACCAGAGTCCCTCACTACTTTCTCGTACCTCAGACGAAAACGCTCGATGAATCCTAAAGGACATTCTACGGCCCATTTCCTGCACTTCCGTGTCTAGATATATCTATTGGTCTGTGTACAGATATATCTATATGTGTATACGTGTGTGTGTGTAAAGGGGGGTGTGTGACTTGACAAGACACACTCTGATAGACGACGTATTTCGTCCTAACGACGAATGAATTGATGATCTTCGAACGAACCAACGATGTCCGTTAGAATACATTTCCCACAGCTCTGTGACGTTCGATTGGCCAATCGAATCGATGTCTGGGACACTCTTAAAGTTTCAAAGAGCGAAAAGTAATGTATCTACCTACACGTATATATATATATATATATATATATATATATATATATATATATATATGTGCATGTCCAAGAAAAGATCGATTGAAAAAGAACGGAGATTAGAGTGAATTCGAACGAATTGCATTACCTTCGTGAATAAGAAGAAACTTTGTTTTCGATTGAAAAGATTAAAGATATTTTCTCAACGTTTTTTCTTCATTGAAATTTTTAATAGAAAAAAAAATGAAGAAAGAAAATTATAAAATAAAAGAACAATAAAAAAATGTTCATTTATAACTGAGGTAGAAAATAATATAATATTCTCACTATAATTTTTTAAAGCTAAAAATCGTACTCTTTGGATTTACGGATCAAGATTTTCCCTGTAAATATTCAGGGTGGATTGGTATCCACTTTTCGAACGGGTTATGAAGAAGTGCCGAGGATATTGGTATCCATATTGTACTTTCATTCTCATGCCCGCCACGCTGCATTCAATTTCGTGGCAAAGTTAGAGAAAAAGAGATATATATATATATATATATGTAGATAGATAGATAGATAGTAAAAGAGAAAGAGAAGCAATGGTGAAAATAGAGCCGCGGGGCTACTTACTGGGAGAAATTTATGCGAAAAAATGTTCTCTTTTTTTCACCACCTCTTCCTCTTTTTCTATTTTGCTTTCTCTCTCTCTTTCTCTCTGTTTCACTGATCGCGTATAGGCAGCTTCTGGCTACATGCCCGATAGCTGGCCGACAATTAAAACAGGAATAATGTTGCGCGTATGTATGTGCGTGGATTTTCGTACATATGTATGTAGATGTACAAATCCGTGTGTGTGTGTGTGTGTGTGTGTGTGTGGGTGTGGGTGTGGGTGTTTGGGTGTGTGGGTGTACAAGAGAAAGACAGAGAAAGAGGAGGCCGTCGTTTTCCCATCGCTTCGCGATATGCCAGCTACCACTGGAGCCATTTTTTTATTCTCTCCCTCTCTCTCTCTCTCTCTCTCTCTCTTCGTCATATTCGTTGTTTCTTTTTTCATTTGACTTTAAAAAAATTTTTTTGTTTTTATCTTTTAGTCGGTACGGAGCAGAGCTACTCATTGCATGTATCATGCATATGCATGAACGTAGAACGTACGCATAAGACCCTCTCTCTCTCTCTTTCTCTCTTTCTCGTTTCTTCTTCTCCCTGCAGGCCGAGCGGAAAAAAACAGGAGGTACAGTAGAGCGAGAAAAAAGATTGTAAATTCCGGAACATTGTTTCTGCAAAATTAATTTTTCCTCTGGTCTGGCCGAGTGGCGCACATTGCGTTTTTCATAGTGGCGATCAGCACACGGCTGGTTTTAAGTTATAAGGGGGCACACGTCGTTGTAGGTGATATCTTTCCTGGTTTATCGACGAATGGCCTAGGTGAAAACTTTCGCGGCTCGTGCTCGCTTTCGCATTTTAAAGTTTCTTTTAACGGTTTTTTGAGTTAAATTCAATAGGGAACATTCTAGTCGTTATTTATCGCTCGAAGATCTTCCTACATACATAAGCGTATCTTATGTTTTTACTACCATCCCGTATACCATCAATTACATTTTCTCACTTGTAAATAGATAACGGTGTATAAGGTTAGTTGCTTTTTCACACTAAATTCATTTTAAATGGAAATATATATATATATATATTTCTACCAACTAAAAAAAAAAAAGAAAAGAGAAATATCGCATTTGCTTATATTTACGCAGTGGAAACGAAACTGAAAATTTATATTTTTCGTTATGTCGCATTAAAAAAAGATTTCCTATTAGCGTTACTTTAAAAGAATAATTTAACGCATAACTTTTCGTTTTAGGAATATACCCTCGGGTTATACCGCGAAAAGCTATACACGTATATATATATATACACCAGGCCCGTGTTTACCTGACTTCATAAAACCAGTTTACCAAGAGTCACTCCAATGCAATTTTATTTTATCTCAAAATTGACAAAGCAACGCGAAAGAACGTGAGAGATAAAGAGGAAGGGAAGAGGAAGAGGAAAAGGAAGAGGAAGAGGAAGAGAAAGAGGGATAGATAAAAAGATAGAGAAAAAGAAACCTCACATGATGTTAGTCCTGTTAATCTTTAAAGCTTTCTCATTTCTTTTCGTCAAAAGAAAATCCGTCCCTTTTTCATCGCACAAAACTTTATATTTTCACGATATTTTTATGTTTATCCTGGTAAAGGAATCTTTCGGATAGAGTCTTTTCGTAGATAGAACTTGTAACATTATTTATCAGATTTAATGGGAACCGTAGGATCAATTTTAAGTTTTTCGATATCTTTACCGTTAAATTCTAGTTTAGATCTAAGTGATCACTCCTACTCCTCTCCCCTCTCTCTCTTTCTCTCTCTCTCTCTCTCTTTTTATCCGTAAAGTTAAAAAGCCACAAAAATGAGGAGTAAGTAACTACTCGTAGATGTAGGTAATCGAACAAACTTTCGTTTATCACTTTCGTTTATCGCTTTCGTTGATCTCTCATTCGTTTAACGTTCATGAGGTATCTACCTACTCGTGACAAGTTTTCTAATGAAAGAGAAGGAATAGTTTTACGATAGCTTCATTATCGGTTTGAAATCAAATTACGACGAAGTAACGTCGTTTACATTTTATTTATTCACTTCTTTTTAGTCATACATTTTAAATCAGAACGTAAATATGTTTGAAACGCTAGAAGATTTCCCAACGAGCACTTTGTGAAATTTTTTCTCTCTCCTCTTTCTTTTTCTATATCTCTTTTCCTTTTCTTTTTCTCTTTTACCATAGATTTTTATTCGCTCGAGAGGAGGATAAGTATCGTCCAGGGTTCTATACCAAGACTTTATGGCATTTCCATCTCGGGTTACACTTATCTTCCCTTCCAAGAGAGAGTCGAGTGTGCATATGTAAACGTAAAAAGACTTTGGAGGAAAGAGGTAGAGTTCTTCTCGGTTTTCTACGTAAGAGGGAATATTTTTCGAGCGTCCATATTACGATATTCGATTATACGATTTCTCACGAATCGATGGAAATCGTGGGTTCTTTGACCTGGAAAGATGCCAACACCAGACTCCGAATCAGTATTACTATTCGAAATAATAGACAAGCTAATCGATTCTCAAGAGATTGATTACTTTTCCGAGTCAAGGTAAATACATTTCAATGAAATTTTCTATTCATCGATTGGTCTTCATTTTAGATACATAATTAGTATTTCTGCACGTTTCAAATCAATTTGATTTACGTTGATGGAAAATATGTTTGATTTATACATTTTCTTCTTCTCTTTTCCAATTTACTCTCTCAACATTTTCATCAAAAATGAATGTTTGTCTATTTTCTCTTCGTTTTTTTTTTTAATTTCTTTCTTTGTTCCTCTTTATACTGCTTGCGTAACCAGACTTCAGAAGACATTTATCTCCGTGAAATACGCGTCGTTGGCAAGTGGCGGGGCAAGCCCGATGTACCCAGACTCGAGCCATTTATTAGCCGAAACTCGCGTTGACAAGCGTCCTTGTTGACTACTGTTGATTAAATTCAGGTGTAACTCCAACGATTTGCTTTATCGTATCGAGCCTTCGCGACGACGTTTGATATCGATTACATTTGCTTCATTTGTTAGTATTCTTTCACGAATTTATTTTAATTAATTTTATACATTTACAATATTCATTTAATTTAACGTCGTTTCATCGTTGAAAATAAAGAAAATAATTTTATATTCAAGAAAGAATGATTAAAATTAGTAACAAGAGAAATAATAGAATGAACACAATGTACACGTTTTATTTTTAAAAAGTTTTTCTCATTCATCGGACGTTAACCAATGTGACCTTTTTCTAACTTCAATCTAGACTGTCTAAGCGTTTCTCTCTAGCGAGACAAAGCGTCCCAAGAGGATGTAAAAGATCGAGTGGAGGTGACACCAACGTGCTATGCTGGAAACAGCAGCTTAATGCTTCGTCCCTTCCCAGCATAAAATATAAGTAACCTCGAAGATGCAAAGTCCGACGAAGCCATTTTCGCGTCGATATCACAGGGTAGAAAAGCACGTCTCAAAACAGCTTCGAGACAACTTTCAACTAAAACCACAAATTTAGATCTTCTCACTTATCTTTACTTTCGAGAGTTCGTGTTGACATTTGAGATTTGAGATTTTTACTAATTTCATAAATACATTTTGAATACATACTCTTATCTTTTATTTTTTTGTATTTTTTTATGTATACGTTTATCTGTACAATTGATTCTAGACAATTTTTCGAATTATCTTAGTTTACGAATTATCAATGTATTTAACGTATGAATAATTAACTATAGCATAACTTTAATGTATCTACGTGTAATTTATATAACATCGAACATTTCGTATAGAATTGATAGTTGTCAATTTATTACATATCACGAGTTCCTGTTAACGTGATTAATTTTAACTAATTATTGTGGGAGTATAGTCAATTAGGATTATTGAAATGTGGTAATATGTATCTGTGCGTCACAGTTCGTGTATTTTCAATCATTTCAAAGTGGTATCGTACGAATACAAATGATACCTACAAATAAAAAAATCAAATTCTTTTAATCTTAACAAGAGTAGAATAACATATTATAATGAAAACGTTCTATCATCGAAAACTAATCATTAGCATTTCAATATTATTGAAATACGTTTGTACACGAATAAACTATTTGAACATAATATGTATGAAATATTGGTCATCAAACTCAACCATTTCGAATGCGAACTTGTCGTATATATTTCTATGGAAATAATACGAATCGTCACATAATAATTGCTCTCTCTCTCTTTCTCTCTCTAACGTTGCTCTACGTCAGTTCGTTAAAATCGTGAACGTTCGTCAACGTAACGACGAATCGCATGTACCATATACACCGGTAAAATTCTCATTTCAATTTCTCATTTACCTGCTAACTATGATGCCTTTCCTCTCGCAACGCTTGCATACTTATTCATAACTATAAAAAGCCGTCAAATATATTTTATATTTTTGTTTGTTAGTTCAAGCAAAAAAACGTAATAACTAATAGGAAACGTGCGACGCCAGTTGCATTTTCATAATTTCTCATTTTACCTGCGAAAATTAATGAATAAATTTATCTCTGTTTCTTTCTCTTTTTCTCTGTCTCTCTCCCCTTTCCGTTGAAAGGGATAGTAAAATTGAATGCGGTTTCTCTTATATACCGTTATCAGTAAAAAGTGGAAGAGAGGGATGAGAGAGAGATAGAGAGAGAGAGAGCAAATTACACGCTTTGAAATAAAAGTTTTGTTAAGCACCTAACGAAGTCTCAACTCCTGCTCCCTTTCCCCTCTTTCTCTCCCTTTCTTTTGCACAGCTCACTTACTCGGTTTTACTGCCCATGAGATATACGAAAGCGCGCACCTTTTTCCTTCCTCATTCACGGGAAACATCGAATCTTGGATCAATTCAGTCGTCGAGCTGGGTTGAACTTAAATTTCTATGGCAAATTCATAGCTATGTCGTATGCATTTTTTTTTTTTTTCATCAAATATTATCACGTCTTGCTCGAAAGTTATTTTTTCTTTCTGTCTGCTTCGCATTCCTCTTCTTTTTATTTTAATGAAATAAATGAACCTTCCAGTTAATAACAAAATATTGTCGCATCGTCGCCATAAGTTTCTCTTATGTTAATAGAAAAAAAAAAACGTAATTGTTAGAAATTTTTCTTTCAAATATAAAATTAAAAAAATGTATAAAAAACACTGAAAAGAATTATCGTACTTTAATTGAAAATTAATTATGAATAGACTCGTTAACTTGCCTTCCTACACGTAGAATTATTCATTTTCACTTCATTTTCTCCGTTAATATTTTTAGCGAAAAGGTTTCAATCGTAGTATACCTTATAAAAAAGTAGCGTTAAGAAACATGCGTTAAATTAATTTATTTAAAGTTACATTTTTTGAAGAAATAAATGAGCAACGGATCAAATAACAATATTTGTTATTTTGTATTTTATTAGGAATTTTCGTGGATTTCGTGGAAGTATTAAATTAAGTTAAAATTTTTCTTCGTTTGAAATAGAAGAAGAAGAAGAAGAAGAAGAAGAAGAAGAAGAAGAAGAAGAAGAACATCGTTCAGAAATCGTCAAATAGGATTAAATCGTTGAACGTTCAGCTCCTGAAATTTTTCCAGATCGCGTTCAGCCAATAGTAAAGCAATATAGGAGAAGATGCCGTGGCGTATTTATATCGGATTCCAGGGTAACCTCAATTCCTGTTATTGGAGAATGCTTTCTGTACTTAAATACGCCGCACCGCGGCGATTCGATCATCCTCGAACGACTTTCATCTCCCATCTCTTTGTCTCTTCATCTCTCTATCTCTCCGTCTCTATATTTCTATTTACTTCTAACCCCTAACCGCTTACCCCTCCAGGATCGAGAAGGAATACGTGCACGTGCAAAGACATAACTGACCAACATTTTTTATTATCTATTATCACGTGCCAACGTAGGATGGCTTGGATGATTTATAATAGATTTAATTATCTCAACAATCTCTAAAATGAGTATTTATCATTGAATTCTCTCGCATAATATTATATATATAGTGAGTCACAGGAATATTCTTATCCGACCAACTTTACAATTTGAATATATAATTCATATTTATTTATAAACTGTAGACTTTCACAATTTCTCTATGCTGAAATTTATTTTAGGATTATTAAACTTTCAAATTGATATCGATTTGATGGCAAGAAAAATACATTTTATTCTTATTGTTAGGAAAATATAATTTTACATAAATGAGATAGAAAGTTGCTTTCATAAGAACGTTTGTACCTTAAACGTTTGTAACGTTTATACTTTTGATACGATTAGGTATACTTTGTTTAAAACCAATTTTCTTATCAGTTATATTAAATTTTACTTCTTCTATAATATAATAAAACTTATATCAATTTAAAAGTTTGATAATTCTAAAATATGTTTTTTGCACATAAGAATTTTGAAATACTTGCATTACAAGAAAATATTGATTTATTTCAATTTATAATAGAAGTGCAAATACTTCTGAGACTTCATATACATATTTTCATTTTTGGAAATAATAATTACTATGATTAGAAAGGACTCTTTATTCGTGATCATTGTGAACTTACCGAAAGATAATACTCTTCGTTCTTATGTATCCTGGGGCATGTCGAAGATCGGTAGAGAAATGAATTCGAAAGAACAGCATTCTCCGTTTAGTAACAATATCATCCCAAGACGCGCCGTGTATAAATATTTGAAGAGCAAATACAGCGTACAGTTTCCGCAAAAGATATAGATATATATCTATCTATATATAATATATAGTTATAGGTGGTGTACCAATGGTTTCCTATTCGATCGGTTGCTATCTCGATCGTACGCGAGAACGTCATCTTATTTCCCCGTGGAATATTTTCAAATACATACATACATATGAACATACATATGTTGTTACAAACATATACATACATATACATATACATATCAATATCTACATATATATAGATACATACTTACATATCT
Organism: Polistes dominula; assembly: GCF_001465965.1. Next base: position 2,384,793 of record NW_015148984.1, read on the forward strand.
TGAAAATACTTTTAACATGAAGGTGCAACCTCCTGGCGGAGCACGCTATTTACAAGGCGCCTAGCGGAACCCCCTTTTATTTGACATTCATACTCGGGATATTTGTGTCGGTGCTATCGGAACTAAAGGTTGGTGGTAAGGTGGGGATGGAAAGGCGGTACGAGTTAGAAGGATGGTGAGACTCGAAGAGGGTGTCGTTTCAGATCATGGAACATCTATAGCGACGTTCCCTCCATCGTACAAGCTTGGTTGTACACGGTCATGCATTCCGAATCCTATTTCTCGATTTCCCATTTTATCTTTGGCCCCCGACACATCTACAACTATTCTTTCTCCGACCCACTCTTTTCCTCCCACCCTATCGGTATATTTCTCATTCTCTTTTTTTCTTTTTTTTTTCTCTTTCTCATTCTTTCTTTCGCTTTCATATTTTTCACAAGCGCGTATAGCTTTTACATTTCTTCCGCGTTTCCGTAAAGGTAGACTTTGACGACTACGAGCTTGGCATCGTCGACCGAAAAAAAAGGTAAAATAAAAAAATAAAAAAAAAAAATAAAAGAAAGAACAAAAAGCAAGCGTGGAAACAACCCAAGCGAGCAAGTGAGAAAGATAGAGTAGGAAGGAAGGGTGGGTGGATGTATACCCTCGAAAAACTTTTATAGCTCGAGTTTTCGTCACGCACGCTTAGAAATCGTTCTACGACGTGTTTCATAAATATGGAACGTTCAACATCGTCTTCTACCCTTCTCGTTGTTCCTTCATTTCTTCCTTCCTTTACAACGGAGTGAGAAGATAACTTTTCTTTCTCCCTCTCTCTTTCTTTCTTTTAAAAATATGTATCAACTAGTTTTTTGGCAAATCTTAACGAGCAAGGAGCAGCAAAATATACCTTCCTTGCTAAAAAATAGATCATCTTATCGAGATACATGATCATCTATGTTCGTATCTATTATAAGTCTTTCTCTCTCTCTCTCTCTCTCTTTTTTTTCTCGACCTCATTAAAATCATCCTTGTCAGCTGTTCCTTTACTCCTGTTCTTCTCATCTCTTTTTTTTTCTTTTTTTTTTTTATACTTTCCTCACCTTCTTCTTTCACCCATCTCTCTGTGTTTTTCGCAACCGTTCTTATCTTCGCCAATGTTTTTCTTTACCGAGAAAAATTAAAGTGGATTTTTATATTTAACTTTAAGCGTTATTCTCGAATAATATATAAATTTTGTTTTCAAAGTATTTTCGAAGAATAAACGAGTACACGTTTTTAAAGAAAACGTTAAAGCTGTTTTGAATTTTTATATATATTAAAAAAAAAAAAAATAAAAAAAAGAAAGAAACAAGAAAATTCTGGATGGTTTCATTTCTTCAAGAAAGTTAGATTGTTTCAAGTAGGTAGATAAATATATCTTGCGTGTATTTTAAATTATTTTCATTCATACATACATATCACATTTCTAACTTCTAATTTTGTATAATTGCACTTGGTTTCTTCTTACCGTGGAAACTTTTTCCATGTTACAGTTAGTATATAGATACATAGGTATATACTACATAAACGTGTATATAAGTATGTGAGGTTTGTGAAGAAAAATACCGAGCGAGCATCTCGTAAAATGCTCTTTTCTTTTCCGAGGAAACGAGATCGACCATCGAGCGTTGTTGGTAGGTCGCAGATAAGCGTATCGCGATATTTCATCCATCGAGGTGGCCGTATTTAAAAATAAAAAAAGCAAGCCCTCCTCGACCTTATTTGATCCCTCTCATCAATCGTGCTGCTAGTGCTGATCTGATATTGCCTTACCACTTCTTTTTTCATCTCACTTCCCTTACATCCTCACGTTCTTTTTCTTAAATTTCGTTATATATCCAAATATCGGCTAATCAAACAAAATATAAATATTAAATAGAAATAAACCAATTTATTATATATCATCTCGAAGCTTTTTCCAAAGTAAATAAAAGATAACTAATGTAATCAAATGAAATACAATTTTATAAATTTGACAATATTTTAATATACTTAATAAAATATTTTCTATTGTACATACGTATATCAATATCGTATTACAAATTTTTTTATTAAATAAATGCACAATAATAATATATAATTTAACAAAAAAAAAAACTGAAAAATATATAAGTAAAAATCATATAAACTCTATATTTTCCTGCTAGTATTAAATTTAGGAACATAATATTATTCTATTATTCATAAAAGCACAAAAGGATGAAACAGGAGGGGGGACAGGAGGGGGCAAATGATAAGAGAGCAAAGACGTGAAAACGTCAGGATTCTCACGACCGGTAATTAACCAAGAAAGTAAGGTGAGGCTTTCGAACTTAAATTCAAGCGACCGACTTTTCGCTTGCAGCATGGCTTCTAACTCTCGTTGCGTTTAAAGAACTCCGTGACCCAGAGTGTGTCTATGAGTTACCTTTGCGAGTCTCTAACTTACCTTTCTTTTTATTATCTAGTCTTTTCTTCTTCTACTTCTTCTTCTTCTTCTTCTTCTTCTTCTTCTTCTTTCATTTCTTTTCTTTTTTTTTAATGCAACTCTTGAATTCTCTTCTCTCATACAAATCGTAACAAAAAGAGGATTTCTTTTTGTTGTCCAGAGAGAGAGAAAGAGAGAGAGAGAGAGAGAGAGAGAGAGAGAGAGAGAAAGAAAAACAGAGAGAGAGAGAGAGAGATCATTTTCATACTTTCATCTTATAGTCGTCGTTTTTCTCATTCTTTGAAGTCTAAGTTTATTTCAAATCGGCCTTGCCATCTTTTTCTCACAATCTGAATCTTTCTGCTTACTTTTCCTTTCCTTCCTTTATTTTTCTTTTCTCCTTTTACAGCTTTTTTTTCAGTGTTCTCAAAAAAGGTACGATTTAGAAAATATTATTTCAGTAGAAAGAATGTTTATTCTTTTGACATGATTCACATAAAAGCTTGCTTTTGATCACATTAAAAAGTCTCTTTTAGGCGACACAAGTCCAATTAATTTATGTCTCTTTAAGAAACGGTGGTTCAATTAATGTATTATACATACATAATCAATGAATAGATTTCGGGCATTATATAAACTGCCTGGGGCATTCTACAGAATGCCCACTAAGATTCGACAATGTACATTTCGAGTATGTTTTTCGTACATTGCTCAATCAATCTATAAAATAACAGAAGGTTTTTGTAAATCTGTAAAATGTGCTTCAATAAGTTGTCTTTAGAGTATAGGGAGGGGGTGGGGGTCATGAAATGATCTTCATTTACACACACTTATATACACTTTCTCAACTATCTGAATATAATTAACTTAATTTTCCAAAGTTCCACGTTCTAAGGATAGAAGGAGGTAATATAAAAAATGAAACTAATTTAATTAAAGATATATTCGTACACAATTAATATTTTTAATTTAATATTAAAGTTTTATTATTCGTAATATGTGTCCAATATCTTGATATTTTAACACGTTAATAATTTCCCATTTAATTATTACACGTAAGTACCAACGTTTATTGAATTTAATGCCATTTTATGATTATGCAGTTATTTAAAAGAAATAAGATGAATTTGATGAATCAATACGACGTTATCTATCGTATATTTTTATTGTATGACATGTATTTTGAAATCCATTAAATCTTGCTAGAATAGTCCCAGAAAAATATCTGCACTGGCAGCACTTCGAAAGAACGAATTTTAAAGAATCGTCAAATTCGTGAGGTGCATCGGAAGACGTTAAATCGAGCACGTGTTATCCGGACCAAGCCTCATAACTTTAACCATCTCGTGTAACGATTGTTTGTGCGGAAGTAAGCTTCTAGTGATATCCGGAACGAGTCCAAAATCGATAAGCATCGTACTTCCTTCGAGAGATCAAATACTGGAATATATCTATAGTAACAAGCTAATAAATGTTATTTTTTAAACATCAATTTTTTGATGTACAGCTATCAAACAGATGATATTTGTTCATGCGTAATTATTTAGAAATGAAACTTGTTTTTCAAAGTATTTTGTAACGAAATGAATAATCAACGATAAATATTATTTCAAGGCTATCAGTATTACTAACAGTAATATGGAAAATCGGTATGAACTTAACTACTAGTTCGTCTACTCGCATTGCTTTGCACTATCTAGCCTCTCCCTTCTTTTTTGTTTGCTAAGTTAAATTTAGTATTCGAGTGTGTAATTACGTACAATAAAATGTAATGACCGATAAAAGGGCGACCTATGGTATCAATTCGTTTCAATGGTATTTTGTTTCATTTCTCTAAACTATCGATGAAGAATAAAAAAAAAAAAAAACAGAAAGAAATGGAAAAAAGAAAAACGATACAAGAAGTAAAGAAAAGTGAAATAAATTAATAGTGGGTGAGGAAAACAAGAAAAGATTACAAGTTTCGATCGGAACAAATTTATGGTCCATTATGGTTTACTGAACCACAAATATCATAGTATCAGCTGTTCATTCAAGTAAAAATAAAACCAAGAGAGAAAAGTGAACAAGAAAAAGAATGAGATAAAGAAAGAGAAAAAGAAAAAGACAAAAAATAAAAGTATCTTCATATTCCAAATCACCCTTATATTTTACGAAAGCATTAATTCGATTTCTCGATATTTTACTATAGAAAGAATGATTCACCAGTGTTCGACGTTATAATGGCCGATATTGTATCACCCTTCCTCCTATCCTTTTCTGTGACATTATGGAAATTCGTTTGGGATTATCGCACGATTTAACCACTTTCCGAGATTCAGATAACGCTAATGATCGCGTTAATTAAACCGAGCACACTTTCCGTTTTTACAGATCTTATCGGTTGTACATATATCGTCATTCGTACGAACTGATAAATGATATTAAAATTTGAGATTACGATCTGTATGAGAAAATATTTTGATCAATATCATCGTCATCCGAGTTTCGGTTAATTTTAATGATTTGAAGAAAAAAAAAAAGAAGAAAAAATAACAAGAAAGTTATTAGAAATTAAATATAAGAAATGATTACACAAAAAGATAGTAAACTCGTAGTTTAATTGATACTAACACTTGTCTGGTTGTTATTTTTTTTCTTTTTTTTTATGAAGAGAAATCACGATATCACGTGGATGTTATATTCCGTGTTAAAGTACTATTACCGAAATGTTCTCGATCGATTCGCAGGGTGGGTGATTCATAAGAACAGCCAGTATACACTTCGATCCGTCTTATTTTACCGAAAACGTCCGTACTGCGGCTGTTTGGCCCAGATTTCGACGTAATTCCTAGCACGACCGTTTCCAAAAGAGCGTTGCCGATTTAGGATGGCCAGTTGTTGTATGTCCTTTAATCGCATTGTTTCAAGAATCCAACATTTGTACGTGGCTAGCGATAAAGGATATAGCCTAGTGCGGTGCGTGCTTTCGATTTGAAACGAGGGAAAGGACGTGCGTGATTCACGCGAAACGTGACTCGAAATGGGTCCCGATTTCTATCATAACTTTGATGAAGATCATACATTCGTTTAATAAAATACTTTTTCTCTTGTATATTCTTACGATCTCTTTACAGTATTTTTACGCTCCTCTCTACACGCTGAATAACGGTTCTGCGTTGAAAGCTTGACTAATTATTGAGTTATACTACTTAAAAATTGCAAAAATTTATTCTCATTACGTTATTTTTATATTTTATGAAAAAAAAACGTTCATCTTAAGAATTAATTACATCTAGTTAATAATATCTTTACATGTCTAAATTGGTACGTTAGATACATTAAAATTATCTAGTAATAAAAGAAAAATAGATAAACAATGGGGAACACACACGGACACATTTCATTTATTTTACGTACGTTCAATTTGGAAAATATCTTTTAAATCTCGAATATATATGAAATAGATTTTAGAAGATACAATTTTCATTTAAAATATATACCGAGTGGTCTGAATGTTGCGAATCTTGATTATCGAAAGTAAGTGGTGTTACCTAAACTTGGTTAACATCTTAATTACCACGAAACCACTGACTGGAAATTAACATCTACTCTTTCCTTTATTTTCCTCATTTTCCCTTTCTCTCTTTCTTTTGATATCTTTCCCAACTCGTCGAGTTTTCCTACCACCACATAGTACCACCATCATCGTGGTGTACGAAGCAACGGCTATTCGCTTCCCTTTGCTCAGAGGGTGTAAGTATTCCCGCGAGCGTCTTAACGTAACTCACTTCGCAATGTATGCCTGGGGTGTTAACGCCGTGTAATTAAGCGCCCCCGGCGCGACGATAATGGCGTCATAATTGCGGACCGTCCTTCTCTCCCTCTACCTACCTTCCTTCACCTCTCTCTCTCTCACTCTCTCTCTCTCTCTCTCTTTCTTTTTCATTCTCTAATTTTCTCTTTCTGTTTCTTAAATTTTCGTATACATTTTACGACAACATTTGAGTGGCTAGAAACCTTCCCTTCTTTTATCTTTCCTTTCCATCCTTTTTCTCTAATTCTTCATTCAGCTCATCTTTAAGCTCATCTTTTTCTATTTCTCTCTTTATTTCTTTTTCGTTGTCCTTTCCAACATACGATTTTACATTTACTTGATTTAACAGAAATAACTACTCGGCCTGCTTTTCGAATAAAGCGTTCTTTGAACGTCCCATTGTAACTCGAAATTGGGGTGGCCGCTTTAATTGTCGAAAAGAAAATTTTCCCCTTTTACTCGTCGACTACTGGCTACAGAGGAAAAGAGGCGGATGGGTTGTGGGTGGAAGGGTTGGGAGAGCAAGGGAAAAGAGAAAACGGGGTTATTGTCGTGTACGAGTTTTCCTTTATTTTATTTCATTTTGTTTTATTTTATTTTTCTTTTCCTTTTCCTTTCATTTTCGTTCGTTCGTTCGAAAAAAAAAGAACGAGAAAAAAAAAGGAAGAGAGGTTTCTATTTTCGCAAAACACTCGACTCTCGTTCCTCGTGCTTTTTCCCTCCTACTGATAGCATCATCCGAACGTTACAGAAAAATATCACGACGTTGAAGGTCTCTCTCGGTTTCAGTTACATTCGAATAGTTTGAGTGTTCACGTTTCAACATTGAAGAAAAACCCTCTTAAAATTAGGATTTTAAATATTACTAAGTGTTCCAATTTAATATAATGCTATCATATATCTTATTCATTATTCATTTGATTTTCATTTTTATTTTGTTATATAAAAAAATTGTATTCAAATTTATATAGGCGTGAAATTTATTGAAAATTATTATAATTTTATCGAAGTTCGATTCGGTAAAATCTTATTTCCTTTTACCATTGGAAATCTTCGTTTCTTTCCTCGTGAGTCAACGAAACGAGATTATTCCATTCGAACGTCGAAGGAACTCTCGATAATCTTGTGAAGATGGTAACGTTTGGTTCAGGGACACTCGAATTGAAAGAAATTCCTCTTTCTTTTTCTCACTCTTTTTTCGAACGATCGGTAATACGTCTCGTGAGAAGAAACGAATCATTGAAAAAAAGAGAGTCCTTCCAGCTAACACCCTTTTGCGGACTCGAAACGTCGACGTTAGTCGACAACGAGGAATAATGGATAACCCGGTTTCTTTGAGCGACGTCACATGACCTCTATCCCCTCAGACCTCTTAAGCTACCCTTTCTAGTGAGCCGCTTTTCGGGCTAGGTAACGTAACTACTACCAAAGCTCTTTATGTTCAACCTCCCCCATCATATACCTCCTACCCTTCATCGTCATACCTCTAGTAACCCTAAACGTACGAGTCTCAAACGCTGTTAGAGGTTTGGATCGCTATAATTACCGCATTTGCATTCGTGCACGTACACGGACGAAGTAATGGGATATTCCAGTAGACCAACACTAATTTATATTCGCTCTGCCGCCCGCGAAACCGCTGATGCTGCGTTCCACTATTAATTTGTACGCCGCTAGAATTCCCCGTTGCGTGGATTCTCCTATTAACTGTAGATCGAATTTTTCCTTTTACGATTGACCACCACCTGATCTATATCTTTTATCTCTTTCTGATACGAGCTTTTGTGTAAACAGGTGCGTGCTCGAGCGTGCTCGCATATTATGCATTTACTTGAATAAAATAACGTTGGCTTCATTTTCCAATTAAATCGAAAATTATGCTAAAATATACTTTGAAACATAAAATCCATTTTTTCCACGAATATATCTTATTAACGCGGATTTATTCTTATTCATTTTTCTTTTCCATGATGAAACACAGTTAAGTTATCAAAATCAACGAACCGGTACTTTAATAAATTTTCCAGCATTACGAACTTGAATCTGTTCAGAAAGGTAGGATTATTGAATCGAGTCACGGCCCATAGAGCATCTATGTAAAGTTTCTTCATCCCATTGGACTTCTGTGTCCGCTATATTGACTAAGAAAATCGACAAGAAAGATATCTCCTATTCTCTGATCGTGTTCAATTATATTCCGGTTTCCGCAGGTGTTCTCAATGATCGTTATCATCTTGGTGGTGTAATCGCTCTTTATCATCCTGCCTAACACGATCATTTATGATCGTCTTGCTGCTGTAGAATCCTTGACAATTAGCGAGACGATCGATCACATGTGCCAAACGTTGATCAGCAAAGATATATATGATATACGAGAGGACGATATGCTTTTATTATATATATATTACTTTCCTTCTTTACTTCAATCAATTTCAATCAATTTCAATCCATTCCTGTATTTTTCATTTAAATATCTCATTCATTTATAATATATTATCTTTTTTATTGGAATTACATCACCATGTAGACTTTTATATTGATTATAATACTTCTATGGGATTTTAATAATTTTTTCATTTATTTTTCGAATAATATTACCCTAGGAAAACAGTTTGTTCGTATATTAATGACAAAATGTGAAACATGTTTGAAAATAATATAATAAGAGTTATGCGATCATAAATTTATCGAAGAAATATTTTTCTCTCATTCAGTATATAACTCGTTAATTTAATGAATTATTATTAATAATTTGATATTTATTTAATTTATTAATAAATCACACGATACTCGCAACATGCATAATTCGATACTTTATTTTATTTTTTTGAATGATTATATAAGTATTATAAGTAGCTTTGTAAATTCTGTATAGAGAGAGTACATTGGAATTTTCATTTAAATGTGACGTGAGAATTTTTGAAAGAAAATGCTGAAAGTTATCAACTTAAAGGAGAAATTTCTAGCTGCCGTATCGCTAAGAAGATTACGATGGAAGCATTACAAGTGAATATAATTATAGAGGGATTGTGGAAAATATTGAAGAGGTTACAAAATAAAAGAGGAAAACGCAGCGATTGTAATAGTCGGGTTCGTTTAATTAAATTTTATCATTTTCTCTGAAACAGTACAGTTATAAGAACATCTTTTCTATCATTGTATTATTTTATAATATTAATCCAACAGAAAATAAAAAATTGTATCACAAAATACAATATTGTGCTAGCAATATAGTATGTATAGTATACATTATATTTATATTAGTCCCTTAATTTAAAATTAAATTTCGTCAAATTTTCACGCGTTACATTTTTCAAATTAAGTTTAATATATTTTATTTAGCTATATATTTAAGCTTTTTTTCTTCTTATTAACATTTTGCAACATTTATGCAATGAGTCGCGTAATTTAAAAATCTCATTTAAATTTTCTCGTAATTAATTATTTCTCGACGCAAGTTCACTGATGGAGAAATGCTAAAATTAATAAATCAGTTCGCAATAATATTATTATTATGTTACATATACATACATTACGTATACAATCTTCCTCTTATAAGAATCGTCAACAGACAAAAGATATAAATATTTGTTATACTGACATAAAAGTAAACAGACATTTATGTATTATTGTTTCCTTACTTCTTTTATCTTAGAGGCTTAGAAGTAATCATGAGCATTCTAAATTCTAGTTTCTAGACCAGAATTCAGTCTATAAAATCGTTTATTTTTATACATCTGTGTGAATGTATCTATATAATAGAAAAAGAAAGCTTTTATTTCTTCTGACATTTATTTTTACTTCTTTATTCTTTTTTACTTCTTTATTCTTTTTTACTTCTTTATTCTTAAGTTAGATAAGTTTAATTTTATTCTGAGGTTCATTTATTATATGTACACCTAATTTAAACTTGGAACAAGTTGGAGTGGGGACAGACAAATTATAGTTAGAAAGAAATTCTTTTCTAATATTTAAATGATGAAAACCTATAGTTATCGAATGTCTTAAGCTACGAGGTTTATTACGACACATTTGTATACTTTTATCAATATCGGCATTATCACTAATGGCCTGCCAGAGTACAGCCTGACATGCTTCAAAAATGTCTGAACTACACCCCGCAGAAGCTATCAAACAATCAAGTGATTTACTTAAGAAATTTTCCCACGTCGATTTTCCATCTTCGAATTGTCGCAAAAATAGCATCTTAGCGATAAGATCATGTGTACTTTTATAAGCCATTCCATTGATATTAACGTATCCAAGAAAATAAATTTTCCGTTGATCATATGTCCACTGAGATTCTTCTGTATTCAGTGTTATGCCAAAGATAAAGCGCAAGAATTGATCATAATTAAATACATCTATTTTATTATTATTATGATAACACATAATGCTATTGTCACTAAAGAAAAAATCTAATAACGGATAGCTTTTAAATACTTCCTGACTCGAGCACCAAGTTATGACCATATTAGCCAAGGTTCCTATAATATCCGTAAACATTGATCCAGATGGTATACCGTGAGTTTTTAAGTATCTTCGACCGTCACCATTTCTTATTGGTGTATTAATAAAATAATTTATACATTCGTCAAATTTAACCTTGTCATCAGGAGTCAATACAAATTTTTCCATGACGATACTAAACACGTCACGTATTAACCATGCTGGTATGCTTGGATCAAAATTATCATAAATTGGTAAGAATATTTTTGTAAACTTATATCGCTGCTTACATAATAAAATCTCGTTGTTTAACCACATCATTCCACCTTGCAATATTTCACATCCATACGCGGCATTCGTACAACACCTTTGTTCCTTGAAAGCTTGTATAAGCGGCATAGCATATCTCGTTTCTTGTAAAATGATACTAATTGGCATCGCCCAAGTCGGACGCAGTTCATTATCTGTTTGATCGCATATTTTGCCGCGTGCATAAGCTGCACAATCAGGAAATATGACGGCTTTTCCTGCAGCAACATGTTCCCATTCCATTTTGAACTTCTTAAAATATTTAGCTATAATTTTTTTAGTACTATATGCTTCGTGGGTTTTAATAAACGGAAGTCCTGGAGACATTAGTGAAGGTATTTTATGAGAAGCTTCTTCTATTGTTAGTGGTTCTATTTTCTCATTGACTTTAAGAGTAATCCTTAATCGTTTCAAAGCGTCAGCATAGCTTGGGAGCGTTGAATGCGGCGGTGATCGTTTGGAAAACTTTTCTATATATTCCCATATATAGTTAGGAGTTACCAATGACCTATGTTTATTTGTTAATACTTCATCAACTATCGCCTCTAATGTCTGTTGATACAGTGCACCGTGCATTTTATGACTAATTAGGGATAAATCATTTGGCACAAAGAAACCTTCTCCCTTAGACAGTACTATACCCGTTTCTGGACTCCATTCTTTACATTTGGGTTTTGTTAATGGATAAGTGTCACTTTTAAAACGCTTTCGATTATTTTGTAATTCACTCATTTTGATTGATAGCCATATAATTGTTATCTAACTTAAGTTATACTGTTATACTGTCTAAGCAGTTAGCTATAAAACTGACGAGGTCAAATTACGAAAACTAGCATAAATATACAATGATTTAAGAGACATCTATCGGTAAAATTAATATAACTGATATAACACAGAATTTAAGGAATATAGATGCTGTACGTGTAAGAAATTAGCGTTGAAACGTAAATTAATAGAATATATTTCATGAATTACTTACATGAAACGTAAAATTCAAAAATAGCTAAATAAAAGTCATTCATATTTATTTTCTTTTCCTTTCTCATACTTTCCCAAAGCTTCCTGCATCACCTCTCTCGCCTACACTAAGGACTTTAAAGTTTTAATGCGGCAAGGATAAGCCGTCTCTAGCACCGCAAGCAATTCGCTAAATGCCGGAACGACAAGCGCGGCAATTTTAGTTTGGCCGAGTTTGTGGCTCGCGATTCGACCCATTCCACTCTCTTTCTTTCCCTGCCCCGAACCCCCGTCATATTCTCTCACTCCTTTCTTTGTCATACGAATGTAACCGATATCGGCATTTCAAAGACTTCTTCGTATTTCTTCGAATCGATTTTAAAATCGAATAAGAAGCTTCTAAACGTGTCGTTCGAATATTTCGTAAGATATTCGAAAAGCTGTTGATTTAATTTGTTTCAAAGATTACCAAGGTATAAATTTTAATAAATCTTTAAAGAAAACTTTAATAAAGGATATATTTCATGAAATATATTTCCCCCTTTTTTTCTTTCTCTTTTATATTTTCTGTTTCTTTTTTTTTTTTTTGTTCATTTTCATTTATTACCATCATATATAAAAAGTTTCGATATCTCCCAGGTGTTCCTAATTACTCTACGGCACGCTTTTTCTTATTCTTGAAATACATAGTACATACTTATCTATTACTTTTTTTTTTCTTCATTATAATTGAAGTTTTTAAATCATGTCGTACGTAAGATCGTAGATTTGTAACACGAAAATTTAAATCAATTTTTTCTATACGAAATATACAAAATCACGTTGTGTTGTATGATAACGTAAATTATCATGACCGAAATACAATTGTTTATTTATTTTATTTAATTAAATTTTGTTTATTAGTATAGTCATTTCTCTTTCAAATATATATATGATCGTATAAGATGAAAAAATTTAAATATATATATATATACATATCTAATTTTATTTGTTAACTATTTAAATCTATTTATAGTTTAAATGGTTAGTTTAATTAGGTTTGGTTTCTTCTTGAAATTTCTATTTAAATCTTTGAAAGTTTACTACGTATTATTCGATCTAATACGTTAGAAATATTATTTAACATAATATTGAAATAAGTAAATACGTGTCTAGGTACAATTAAGAGCCATTAGATATTTATATTTAGTTACTGTAGGAAATACTTTAAGATTCTTATATAAGAAATGTTTTCCGACCTTCAATAGAAATCTAAGAATAAGATAATCGTATAGCATTCAATCAGTATTAACAAATCCGTTAATATTCTCAACCTTTTCTGAAGAATTTATATCTTTAATTAAAAACTTATAATTAACAATTTAACTCTATTGTAATTAAATTATTAACATTTAAGTATGTTTTAAATTTTTATTCTAAAATTGTACTTATCAACAAATCATGTTGTTCAACTTTACAAATTTATCAATTTAATAATTATTTTGAATATTAATAATAACACAAAATTTTCGAAATTCTTGAGTTCCTTCTGTATTAAATGAATCTCTAATGATAAATCTTTTAAATAGAATAATTGAAAGCTTCGTGATCAAAGCAGGTTAAAATAAGTCCCATTTTACGAGAGTAAAGCTAACCTTTTCAGGAACCTACAACGTCGGCTGTAATAATATCACGAAAAAAAGTTAGATAATCAAAAATTTCGTAGTAGTTTTTAGAAAAATTCATAATGTATTTCTTAATGGATCGCTGGGAATTTCGTATCCCGCTTGTAATATAATACCAGGATGTAACGTAACGTTATATATGTTTAAATGTAAATAGATATTGTATTGTATATACAAGAAAAATTTATGATAAGCGAATAGTTTGTGTCTTTTAACTAAAGTAAGATGACAATACGTAAAATCTCTTTTCGAAATTTTACACATTTTTCTTTCACTTTTCATTATCATTATTCTCTCTCTCTCTCTCTCTCTTTATATTTATTTTTATTTTTACATTAACTACACTGATATTACTTATCCTCTCGCGTACCTCATTTTTGAACTTATCTCACGCTTTTTATAATTTAACCGAGTTGAGTCGTTTGGGTGTAAAAACATTTTTTAAGCTTTCTCTTTTTAGAGCTTTTTAAGCTCGGAAAGATAGGAAAATTCGTTATATAATATTGAGATATAGCTAGTTGACGAAAAACATGCTTACATACGCGAGCTCATATATACACACACACACATACGCACATATATTTATACACATACATTGAGTTAGTTCGACCGCGTTTTTCAAATAGTCGTTCTTTCGTGCACTGCTTTTTCACCAAAGAGAGAAAAAAAGAAAGATAGATAAAGTAGTTGCATAAAAGCTCGTACACCTTTCGTTATATCGATTGAAGCCAATTTTACGCGTCCTAACGTTTCTTGAAATCAACCAGATCTCGTGAAATGATTACAAATATGTATACATATATATATCATTCGTATAATTCATATATCTTCTTCTCTTGATCACTTATTAATCCTTTTTTGCTGCAAAAACTAACAAACTGTCCTTTTTTATCACGTTGCGTGTATAAATAAAATATGAATAGATATGTTTGAAAAGGTTTATCTGTGATTTCACGTTACACATCATCACATGTATTTATGTAAATTCCTTTGAAAGTTCATTAGAATTGCAAATATTTTAAGTATCAACATTTGTATATATGAGAGTATGTATTGAAATCTGTTCAAGTTTCTCCTACAATATTACATAACTCGTATATGACAAAACATAGTATATTATACAGTGAGTTACAGAATTATTCGTACTTGTTCCAAGTGTAAATTGAAAAGAAAAAATCCTACAAGACAATTGATTTAAAATAATCGCGATACGTAACTTTGTATAAAAATTAAGAAATATTTCACAACAAGAAAATATTAATTGATTACAATTGAACATATGGTTATCAATACTCCTGTTACTCACTGTGTAATTTTTAATATAAACTTTCAAACACAGGGAATAATCTTATTGACAAATTTGTACTATTCCTCATTTATTGATAATGATCTCTAATGTTTCAATCAATGTAGTACGATTAAAGGATTTTGACAAAGAATTAAGTTAGACAAGTTCAAACGGTTAAACGTATTCATCATATAAGGATTATCTAGACACTTAGTAAACACTCAATAAATGGATTATAGGTTATCGGAAACGGTGGTGCCGCGGCTAATCGAGCTTGCGGTATTACTCACAAGGTGATTAGGTACGTTATCCAACCTCAAACAAGCCCTCCGCGCTAACTCAAACATCGTATCTCTAAGCGAGAGCTAAGACGTTAGATTATATTACTCCGTTAACGAACGATTAATGTTCCTTTAGCGATCAACCTTCAAAATCTCTGCTTTAGATAGAAGCTTTCGAGTAAGCCTAGTTTTGAATCGGCCCTTTCGAATTTCTCGAAAGCAACGATAAAGAAAGGGAGAAGACGAGGGTGTGAGTGAGAGAAAAGGAAAATCGACGTTTATAGATATGTGTGTACACAAACATACATAGACAAACACAAAGGTATGTAGGTACGCAGGCAGGCATACACGAATCTGTCTTCTTTCTCTTCTTCCCCTTTTCTCGTGTTCTCTCTTTAGTCTCTGTTCACTTAGAAAATCGGATAGAAGCTTTTGTTATAAGCCAGCAAAGGATAAAACGATTTTCTACGCGGCAAACTGACGATAAAGCCATTTAACTAGATATTCGTTAAAATAGAAGAGAAATATATATATATATATATGTGGTGTCTCACGAGTTTTGCAATCGATTAGGTAATCCTTGAAAACAAAATCAAATGCTTGAAATCTAATAATAGTTCAAGTCGATCGAAACCAAGAAAGTTTACTAATACCTTTTAGTTTACACATATTAACAAAGTTATTTGCATGAAATCGGATAATAAAATATCGATTCAGACCATTTCCTATGGTTTCATCGATGTGTATTATTGATGTACAATTGGATGGATTCTTTGAGCATGAACTTATACCATAGATAATGTCAACTGATTATTATATGTCCTTTTTTTTATTTTTTTTTTTTTTTTTGTAAAAAGTCAACATACGTGAAACTACGAACTGAAAAATAAACGAGAAAGAAAGAGAACTAAAGTTTAATTTTCGTATGAGAATGAAAAAGAAAACTGTTTTAGGTTCTCTTTCCATTATCGTATTCTGGTCATGCATGGAAGGGATTCGACAGATCACCAAAGGCTTAGTAGAGAAGAACAAGGTACGAAGTTGACTTGGCGAGCAAAGAGAGAAAGAAAATGAAGATTTGCCAAAGGTTAATCTTCTGCCAACCCTCTGTCATTCGCATCGCCACCTTGCCTCCTAATCCAGAACTTCTTTCCTCCCCGTGGAGTTTACCCATGAAAGAGTTCATCGAAAATTCACTAGAATCCTCTTGAGAGGCTTCGTGGTTGTGTTGCCACGTTGTGGCGAAAGCTAACTTTCGATTAGGATAACCTTTATAGAAAACTATCTATTATATATTTCTCTTAAAGGATAATAATGATATTTGATTTTTTCCTAGTATTTTTATAAATCCTATTTTTATTATTATTATTATTACTTTTTTTTTTAAAGTTTCAGGGGTGATATAAATTTAAATGATTCATAAATGATTTATTCTCGCGACATAATTTTTCATTCTTTTATTATTTGAATGTTTTACGTGGATAAAACTGAGGAGAAATAAAAAACAATTACATTAACCGATACGATAAATGTATAAAGGATTTTTTTAAATGTAATATTTAGTTTCTTTATTTTAAATTTGAGAATTATACTTATGAATTAATTAACAATCACATAGATAATTGTATGCTCATTAAATTATCTGACTAATCGCAATATGATTTAAATTGGTATACGATCAAGTAAAATATTTTTAAACGATATCGCATCAAACATACACACGCACACACACACACACATAGATATATGCTTTCGTGGAGGATATCGAACAATTCTGGAATAATAATTTTCCAATCGATCCAATGACAATGCCATACGAACTTAAACGTCAGTTGTATATTCTAATAGAAAATGTAATAACATTCAGTGAGCGATCGAGAAAATAGATGTCGAATTTAATCGTTGACCTCCTTTCGTTAAACATAATTAACAGTAGAAACGGAGAGAGTGAGGGTAGAAATAAAATAGAGTGGACGAACGATTAGCTCGTGTGCGGTCACGATCTCTCTTAGGACACAGATGCAACGGTCATGGTGTTAATTGAAATTAATCGTCCATCCACGTAATATCTGCATCGACTAATGAGCGCTACCCTGCATGTATTAATTAGTGTTGTAAATTGGTCCGCACCGAGAAGAGAAACGTCGAAGTTCTTGCAAGAATTAATCACACACTGAATGGTGTGACCTCCTTACTAATCTTTAAGTTCTTGTCGATTTTTTAACATACCTTTTTTATTTTTTTATTTTTCCAAATTAATATACATTTATTATAAAATCTTTCTCTATATATACATATGCATACCATATTCGAGCTTTTTCTATTTATTTGAAAACGTATATATAAAACATATTCATGCATATATGTATATAGGTGAAATTCAAAATCGAATCACAGTTGTTTTAATTTTCCAAAAGGTTTCGAATTTCTGAATGCAATGTTTCGAGTTAAATCTAAAGTAAACGATAAAAGAAGATAAAGGTGGAAAAACGAAACGAAACGTTCTATTAGAATAAGAGCCTTTGCGATTTAAATATTCTTTCTTTATCTATTTTTTTTTTTTTTTCTTTTTCTTCTCTTTCTCTCTTTTTCTCACTCTGTATATATTTTCTTTAGCTGTTTTTATTTTTACCTTTGTCCTTCTTTATCTTACTTTATCTCATTGTCAGTCTTCGATGCAACTTTATAAAGAATCAAGTCATACGTTTCATTTTTTCTCCTAGCTCTCTAGGGGAGAGAGAGAGAGAGAGAGAGAGAGAGAGAGAGAGAGAGAAATAGAAAGTATGGGAAAAGAAGAAAAATTTATCTTGAGCTAGGTATAAGTATCGTTTTTTTCTTAGTTTTTCATGAAATCTATCCAAAACTATACCTGTATATTACTCGTCTCTTTCTTTCACTCTCGCAATAGAATTTGGGACATGTTTTTTACTTGGAAGCTTTTAAGATACAAATAGATTTGAAAAAAGTGGAAGGTGGATAGCACCAAATCGTGCAGTTTTTCTCAGCTAAACACTCGATGAATCTTTTCGAGACTTTAGAACGAAATTGTTTTTTAGTTTTTTTTTTCTTTTCTTACATTGAACGATTTAAAGTCAAGACAAGAACAAATTATCTTAACACGATTTTTATATTAATGCAATTTTAATATAACACAAAGATAAATTATTTCTTTATTTTTCTAATGATCAATTCAAAAATTTAATTAAAAATTGAAGGGAAGAAGGTCTAGATTTTTTTCCCCCTTCTGAAATCGGATTACTATAATTCTTTTAAACGTCGAATAGATCGGACAAAAAAGAGCTTACTAATGAATTCTGGCAAAGTTCTTACCAAGGGTGCTAAGACTGGGGGATGGTTGTCGTCCAAGTGTTTACGTCGCACCGAGGAAATCCTCTTTAGTTCTTTTTTTTCCCCTTCCCTTCTTTATACTCCTATTTTCTTTGATATATATTAAAATTGGATAAATATGTAATAGATTATAGTTACTTCTCTAGTTAATTTCACATAGCATATTTATCAATTTGTAATTTATTTATCGTWTGTTTGTTTTTTCTTTTTAAAATGTTATTTAACATAAGACACACTAGGTGTATACTAAGAACTTTATTTGCAATAGATTAGAAGATTTTATAATTTAAAACCTTACCTTATAGTTTTACAATATATATTTGTAAAAATAGAGAAAATGATTTAAAAAAAGAGAAAAACTGTATAAAATTGACAATTATAAATAAAACCTCGTTTCTTCTACTTGATTTATTTATATTACTCTGATTATATGTTTAATCAACTCAAATATATTAATCCCTTGATGCTAATTAATGTTGCGCTAGATTAACTACACTTTTGTTAATGATGCATAAATATTGTCTTCCTATTTTTCTCTTTTTTTCTATCTCTGATTAAATAAAAGTAAAAAAAAAAAAAAAAGAAAAAGAAAGACAAGTTGAAAGAGAGGAGGGGTGGCGTAAACGCCTCTATTTGAAATGCATTGGCCGTCACGGTGCGACGGTGCTGTTTGCGCTGTCAAGCGAAGGATAATGGATCGGGGTCGGTGGACAGGTCCTTGACAGGATATGCCCTCGTCCTTTCTTCTTCTTCTTCTTCTTCTTCTTCTTCTTCTTCTTCTTCTTCTTCTTCTTCTTCTTCTTCTTCTTCTTCTTCTTCTTCTTCTTCTTCTTNTTCTTCTTCTTCTTCTTCTTCTTCTTCTTCTTCTTCTTCTTCTTCTTCTTCTTCTTCTTCTTCTTCTTCTTCTTCTTCTTCTTCTTCTTCTTATCCCCATTCTCCTTTTTCGTCTTTACACTCTTTTTAACGTAGCAAAAGAGAAGGGAATAAGAGAAGAGGTAAAGTAGTAGTAGTAGTAGTAATAGTAGTAGTAGTAGGGAGTTAGGAGTTAGAACGTTAGAAAAATGACTATAACATTCACCGTGAAAGATCAGGTTAATAAAACGATCGGTCAATGTTGCTTACGGCTATCCGCGTTGCCATTTGTTATGGGTGTTATAACGTATATAGGAGGAATCGAATGATCGCTACGTTTTCTTTCTTCCGAGACTCCTCGATCATCGAGAACGTATCTTCTTTTTCATCTTTTTGTCTTTGTCCTCTTCGTCTCTTTTTCATTCTTTATCTCTTTTCTCTCTCTCTCTCTCGATATTATTAAGATAGATAGATAGACAGACAGATATATAGATACTACTGTTAATACTGTTATATAATATTTGCTGAATCATCAGTGTTTCCAGATAAAAACATTTTCATTTATAATCAAATGCAAATGTTAAATAAGTAATCAATCGATGAAAGATTCAAGAAAGTACAAGACCTTCTTCCTATCTATTTCTTTTTATATCTCTCACCTTTTTTCCTCTCTCTCTCTCTTTTTAGATAGAAGACTTTAAATTGGTAGTTTATGATTCTTAATGATGCCCATAAAAAGTAAGCGTTGGTGAGAGAAAGAGAATAAGGTTGAGGGTGCTCTCCGTTTGATTTGTAGAAATTGGATAGCTTATCGTTTGAATCGATCTTCTCTTCTCTCCCTAGGAAAAAAAAAAAAAATAAGGCAAATCCGTTTAAAAATAGTGCTCAACTCTCGAAAGATATGGCACGCATTCGTTCATCCGTTCATCATCCTTAAATCGTCTTATTCGATCTCACTTAACTTTCTTATCTTTTCTACTTTCTCTTTCTTTCTGACAAGATTGGGAAAGGGAAAGAAAGAGAGAGAGAGAGAGAGAGGGAGACAGATTGTAGGAGAAAATTTGTGATAAAGATAAGTGTGCGTGTGTGTTGTTATTTTACGAAACTATGCAAAATTGTATGTATGTGCATGTGTATCATCCCTTATTTATTTAATGCTAAATATTATAACTCGTAAACACATAATATGTGAAAAAGAATACTTGAGAGAAAGAGAAAGAGAAAGAGATAGAGATAGATATATTTAAAGAATGCAAACACAAATGATAACACTTGCTTACGAAGAAATTCCTTTCTCACGTATCGTCGCTTATAAACGTGCGAGAAAGCAAGTCGACACGTTCCACGTTCCGTGCTTGGAATATCTGCAATCCGGGTGATTTTATTATCACGTTATTCCTTTAAACTTTAATCTTAAAGATATCACTTCTTCCACTTTTCCTCTCTTTATTTTGTTTCTATTTCTAATTAATTGATTCAATTGTGAATCGATTTTTATTATTAAATTTATTTCCACATTTTCTAATTTTTACAAGAGAAATGATAATATGGAGAGATTAATATAATTAAAGATAAACTGGAATGTAGCAAACGTGTTAATATATAACCACGGTCAACATTAATTACGATTCTTAATTAGAAGAAGAAATAGGAATTGTCGGTACATATGTAGTTCTATCTTTTTCTTGTACCTGTATTTCTGTTCGTACTACTTGGCCGAGTTTACAAGGCCGAAGGTGAAACGATTTTCCACGCTGCCCTGCTCAGTTCTACGTGTAGAATTTCTGTTACGTTTCTCCACAGTGTGTATATGTGTGTGAGCGCTCGAGCGCACGAGTACTACGAGCACCTGGGTATAGCAGGCAAAAAGTGTCGTGCTCCGTAATTTTCCGGTAATTAAATTTACGAGCTCGGGC
Source organism: Polistes dominula (assembly GCF_001465965.1). Next base: position 2,406,081 of record NW_015148984.1, read on the forward strand.
CCAGCGTTGCGGCCGCTTAAGAGGATTCTGGGCTTGGTATATCGAATATCTCGAGTAAAAAAAAGCGAGAGTAGGGGTTGAGAAATAGAGAGTGAGTGAGAGAGAGAGAGAGAGAGAGAGAGAGAGAGAGTAAAAAGGGTGAGTCTGAAAGAGTTGGAACGAAAGTTGGACGCGAGATCGCTCTTCTCATTTGAACTTTCGAATGTTTAACAACAAAAAAAAAGAGAAGAAAAAAAAAACAAAACCAACACGCGAAACGCGATCGTACGGATTTTTCTATATTTCTGCTTGTTAAAACAATAAGTGCACATTGCGTTTGAGATTTCGAGTTGGTAGAAGTTCTCCTTTCGTCCTTTTTACTTCTTCTTCCATATTTTTCTTCTTTTTTGTTTTCTTTATTTTCCTTTTCTTCCTTCCTTCCTTTTTGTTACCTTATCCAAGAGACGAGTCGACGATCGTACGAAGAAAAAGGTTGAATTATTATTATTTTTTTTAACTCCTCTTTGAATGTCAACTATACTACGATGTGATATGTTGAGAAATGAAAAAAATTTTAAAAAGATATAGTAGGATAAATGAAAGTATCGTAGAAACAACTTAAGAGGATATGACATAAGAGCTTAAAATCGTCACAAAATGCGAGAAATATTTCCGACTAAATTTTTTAGATCGCTGTGCGATGTTTGTTTGCTTTCTCTTGGTCATTTTAAAAGATGAAAGTAATGCGAAAGGTGATATCATTGTATAGGTGGGGATACTCGTATTTTCCAATAACGATAACACGCTCGTCAACGTCAACTCTTCTCCTTCCGTCAATATAAAATTTTCTTTTTCATGCAGCGCAGGCGCATAATACTTTGGCTCGTATTTTTATGTGTTCTATATCTTGTTTCCAGGGATGCCCTACTTATTCTACTTATCATAGAAAGGAGCCGACAAAGCTTTTCAACGTCACTCGCCACCTATATACAAAACGCGAACGAATCGTACGAAAGCTTTTATTTTTTCTCATTCTCTTTTTCTTTCTCTCTCTCTCTCTCTCTCTCTCTCTCTCTCTCTCTCTCTNTATTAATTTTACTTTTCTTTTTTTTTTTCTTTTCGATTAATTAAATTGACATTTTTATATTAAATGTACATTTCTTTTTATTTTTTCTCATTCTCTTTTTCTTTCTCTCTCTCTCTCTCTCTCTCTCTCTCTCTCTCTCTCTCTTCACTCGAGTATTACGTAAACATTTTGCCAGAAATAATATTACTTTGTTTACGTGTTAAGTATAACGTGTGCTATAACAATGACGATTCTGAATCGTTCCATACATAATTAACATATAAGTATACATAATTAAGTGTCGGAATGATTTCATTAAATATCACGATGGGCATTATCTGCTTGCTCTTCCACATTTCCATTTTTGTAACATTTAATCCCTTGCTTTTCAATTAACATTGGGGACAACGTATCGTTCGTATCGTTTTACAATTGATATCAACGCGATACGGGAAAATTAGTAAGAATTTATCGATACTCGATATGTAATTTAATCGTATGCGTTTCCAATGTCCACCTGCACGTATCGTCTTCTTTATGACAACAAATTTATTTAATTCGATATCCATTCAAACGAATTTGCTATTTTTATACTCTTATCGAACACATTCAAATATTTCTTAGAAATGAAAATAACAAACAAACAAACAAACAAACAAACAAAAAAACTAATTGCAAAAGGCGTTAATAAAATTCATTTATTATCTTCGACAATATTTAAAATCTATTCTTATGATTTAAACACACACAAACATTTATATTATCCAATAGATAATTTGTCATAAATAAATTGATTACTTTAATATTATCCGAACGTAAATAGCTACGATTTATGAGTAACTAAAACAAATATGTGTATAACTGTAGATATAACACAATTGAGCAGGATGATTAATAACGAATAATGCAAACTAACGAACGCCGTGCATCTTATTAACAAATATCATGCAAATTATTCGAAACAACCTGCTTTCGCAATTGTATTGATATTATAAATCATTTCCCCCTTACCTCTTCATCAGCCAGATGGAAACGAGTCTCTCTTTCCCTTCCTTTCCTCCTTTTTGCGAATAAATATCACTCGGCCATAAATATGTTAATTAATAAGATAATAATAATTATTATAATTATAATAATGATCAAAAAAATATTCATTGAGGGGAATAAAAATGAACGGACATGATATTACCTCGCCATTGCTATGCCTGATAAATACACGTGTGCTTATTCGTGGTGCAAAGCTATAGATTTACAAGCTGATTCGTTACGAACACGATTACGAGTTCCCATCTGGCTTTGTCCGCAAGAAACCGATAGTGAGAACCGCAATTAATTCGGTGTTCTCGGTCGATCCTCCTTCTCTCTCACCCTCTCTCTATCTTTGTCTTTCTTTGTTAATTTCATCCTTCCTTTTCACTATCTCTCTCTCTCTCTCTCTTTTCCTTTCTCTCTCATTTTCAACGACGAGGACCGATATCTCTCTCGGCAGCTTTCGCGAGGATTCGTGGAAAGGATGGGGGAAGGGTGTGAAGGGTGAAGGGGAGGGGGAGGGAAAGAAAAGAGAAGGGTAGAAGAGGCGAGTGTTAGTTCCAAGATTCGTCGAGCTTTGTGCTCGCACCGCACGCGTTGGTAAAAGCAGCAAAGCTTTTGAGAAACGAGAGAGTGAGTAAGAGACAGAAACAAAGAGAGAGAGAGAAAGAGAGAGAGAGAGTAAGAGAGAGAGAGAGAGAGAGAGAAATGTTGTGGGGGATATATATTTCAAGCTTTTGCACCGAATGCTTTGTGTTTGCGAAGCCAGACATAGCTAGCCGTTGCAGACAGATTACCAAAAAGGAAAATAAAAAGGAAGCCTAATCTCCTCGCGGCTTAAAGCGTCCATCATCGTCGCTTTTCCTATTTCTTCGAGTCCTTTCTCTTTATTTTATCTCTTTCTTTCTCTTTCTCTTTCTATTACGCTATTTATTCAGCCATATTCTGTATCGACTATGACATATATTCTTTTCAGTTACGACCGCAGGGAGTGTCTTATATTTCATATTCTTTTTTTTTTCCATCTTTTTCTCTTAGGGACCTTTTTCCAAAAAAAAAAGATGAGTAGTGGAAAGGTCACGGTCGGTCAAGGTCAGGAATTAATTCCCTAGGTTCGAAAAAGGAATATGGTTCGAGGCATCCTATGTATATATTAACAATAAGTCTTTATTTTCTTGCTTCGTTATTTTGTGTGAAGTTTTTCTTTTTATTTATCTTTTGTTTTTTTTTCCATTCATTGTGTTGTGTTCTTGATGATAATAATTACTATCCTGGATTTACTCACGATGGGATTAATGGTTACGTAATCTATTTTGTAATATTCTATGGTATTGTACAATGCTAATTGGATACAAAAGTGAATTGACCTGATATCAATTGTTTTATTTTATTCAACGATAAAACGTAAAAAGGGTTATATATAAAGTAAATCACATTTTGAAAACGATTTAAAAATGTTATCAAATTATCTCGATTGAGATATCTGATACAAAGGAAAATAATTTGGGAAATTTATATTTTTTATATTTGTTTGTTTTTGTTTTATTTCTTTCGAACCAATTTCAATATTGTAGGCGATAAAATTAATATGTAGTTGTTTCTTTATTTTATATTTCTTATTTAAAAACGCTATCTTAGACGATAAGATTAATATTTAGTCCTTCCTTTATTTTATTTCCTGTTTGAACACGCTATCGATCTTAGTGAAAGGATACTCCACTCGGAAACTGGGGTGGGGGGAAGCGATATTCCGTTGTTTAAAAAAACGAAGTTCCGTTATGCATGATTTCACTACGATTTTTATCGAAAACAAAAGCTGTACCCATTAGTTGGCTATGGGGAGTGGATCCTTTTGCTATTGGTCGATAGTGTTCAAAATCTCCTTCCCTCTCCAAAAGGGGTGTTGCTCATTTATGATATAAATATGTGAGCGTTTTTTTAGTTTTCGAGAGTTCTTTAATCTATCAGTTCTTAATCTGTATCAGTCTGTATATCTGTATCGGTTCCTTAGTCCTTAGTTCTCAGTAATTATAATTTTAGTCTGATATATTCATCTGCGTATCTTATCAGTCAGTTTATCAGTAAATTAGCTAGTCAGTATTCATACCTTTTTGTGTTCTGTATTTTTGTAACCACGCCACTTTTTTGTAAACCTTTTGTAAATACCGCTCAACATCACATCATCATAATTTAATAAACTATACTATATCATCATCTTCAGCTCAGTTTATATATTTCTCTCTGTCTGAACCCCACAATATTGATATCGATTATTTATAAATTTGTAAATTAACCCCTTGCAGTATTAACCCCACAAGTATTAACTGTTTTTAAATATTTTTCTACTTAAATTGCGTGTAATTCTTCATTAAGTTCACACGTTTAGGCTATAATTCCTTTAAAGGATTAAACAACCTTTACAGTTATCATATCAGTAAAAAGAAAATTAAATATTTATGATAGTATTTTTTTGTTTATTGTTGACTGACAAAACGGAAGTTAGTGGGTAGGACAAGGGATTAATAAATAACAATGGAAATGATAAATGTTATAAGATGACACCATTTCTCTCTTAAATAAACTATTTTTCAAGTGAACAAACGTTTCCTCAAGGTAGTCGCCATGTTACATGACGTTTTCCAATGTGTGGAGAGTATTCGAGGTACGAAGTGTTTTTTTAAAAGACTAATCCGGTTCTTCGTGGTTTTTTGAAATGGACCCGACCGATAAGGTCTTCCCGAAGGAGCACTGAAGAGGGTCGAACGTTTTAAGGGACACAGTGAAAAGAAAGCGTGCCTTATCGTATTATCAAACGTGCACAGGAACTCGAGTAAAAAGGATAACGCTGCTTTTCTGCTTTCTTAGATAATTTTCCTTTTTTTGCTCCTTCCATCCCTGAAGAAAGCTCATTTATTTTTTCTTTCTTAAATATCGTAACCGGTATCTGACATTTTTCACAACAATATTTTTCTCTGTTTGACTATTTTTCGTCAGAAAAATGTATACTATATATATATATATTTATATGAAAAAAATTTAATTAAATGTAATAAATTAAAGTGCTTTTATTTAATTAACAGACGGTAATATTCCATAAAATTTTCTAAATGGTATTTGTTACATTTACATACACGGTATATATCTACGCAAGGAGAAAATTTCCGATAAAACAAGTCGAATTATCGATTGGACGAGCTTGGAATAATAGATCTCGCCTGATTCTCTTCCTTCCGATGCACTTGTTCGGAAACTCATGGAAGTCTGCCATTTCAAAGTTCGTTCTCACCAGTTTACCCTTCCACGAGAGTCACTTGCATGCATTATTCATATCTATGGTGAGATTCAGCTATACTACACCATTCTTATATGTATCAATATAGGTAAATCAAAATCGCGATACCCAATAATAGCGAAATGAAAATGTTAAACTAACGTAAATACGACATAAAGAAAACTTCGGAATAAATCTTTTCAAATTGAAAAACTTATGATAAAAAAATATAAAATATAATAATATTATATAGATACTAATGAACTTTACTTAGTTCCATAAAAATTGTGTTCATAAATCGATATATCCAATGATTTTCATTTATCCCGCTATAGGATTAAATTCGTATAATGGATTTGCAAAGATTGTTAGGCAAAGATGCTAAGTCGATTATTTAAATGCAAACGCAATGGGTTTAACGGTATAACGAAGTAAACTTGAACGAGTAGAAAGAAAACTTTGACTTTTTGTGCTCCTTTTCTTTTCCTTCTACTTTCTTATTCATTCTCTTTCTTTCTTTCTTTCTTTCTTTCTTTCTTTCTTTTCACACGCTCCCTTTTCGGTTGAGTTTACTTTAAGGAAGCATTAGCTGCGAAACCAAGGGAACAATTACCAGAGAGGAAAGGGACGAACATTAGTCTAGTTATCGCCTAACTAACGAAGAAATACGAAGTAGTGAAATGATTGTATTGAAAGTAAGTTTCGAAGGTTTATGAAAGATTGGAGGATTATTAAATGGGTCTTAGTTCTGTTTAAAAATTCCCAATTGACCGATATCTTATTTAAATGGACCAACCAAAGAGATAAAAAGATTTTCTTTCTCTTATTTCTTCATTTCATCATCTCCATTCTTGAATATCTCACTATCGATCGTTCGTTGCTCGCATCGTGAAATTCATGAAATCGATATAAATATTTAGTTGTAGAAATGTCTCAAACGTACTTGAAACCTAACTGCAAGTCCAACTTTCTTTACAATATTGGTCTCTATTCTACTTTTCCAGATGTTATCTCTCTTTCCATTTCTCTCTATTTCTATCTCACTATTTCTATCTCTCTCATTCTTTTTCTCTCATTTCCTCTTTCACAATTTTCTATTCACTTAACTCTATTAATTGTCTTATATTGGCAAAGTTTCTACTCTGAAAAAGAAAGAGAGAGAGAGAGAGAGAGAGACAGAGAATTATATTGAGAAAAGGATTGAAATCGCAGAGCGTAGTTTGGTATTTCCAGGTCGAAGATAACAATGAATAACCGAGCACTATAGTAATACGAATAACTCTAATTTCTTGTTAAACTTTTTTGATCTCTTTGAAGTATTTTTTAATAGAACTTTTCTCTAACTATGGCAAATGTTTCTTTGTTTCAGGTGAGTTGTGCTTTCGAAAAAGATAAATCTATCGATGTTTAAGGCTAACTCTCCTTTCAGTAAGTAAAATCAAAATTGATTTATTACATTTCACATGTAACATTGCTACAGCATGCGAAAAATAAATTGATAGAAGAAAAAGTTGGATATTTTTAAATCAAGGATTCGCGAAGAGGATAAAAAAAAAATAGAAAATGCTCGTTTTTCGGTTATCCACCTTTCGGAATAGGTTGAAATGACAAGGGCGTAGTACCTTCTCCGAAAAGTCACGTTCTGCCTTCCGGTGTGGTTTCCTTTACGTCTCGTACATCACTCTGCCGCGTCGTCACAACGAAGAGAGCATTATGCTAACGACGTTTCCGGAGATACGTTTGAAACGATAAATTTGCTATCTATATTCCCAGAATATATGATAGAAAAATGAATCACTCTTGAAAGGAAGCGTCCCACGTCCTTACTTCCCACCTCTCTCTCTCTCTTTTTCTTTTTTTCTCACTCTTACTCTCTCTCTCTCTCTCTCTCTCTCTCTTTTCGAAAGGAAGAAATAAAAATGAAAAAATAAAGCTAAGCTTTTATACCTTTAAAACTTATGAAAATGTTGGAAAAGATCGGTATCAAAGCTGCATAAGTTGTAGAAACTTTATCTTCCTGTGTTTGTATCTTCTCAAAGAAAATAACAAAAAGAAACAGAAAGAAGAAGAAAAACAGAGAAAGAGAGAGAGAGAGAGAGAGAGAGAGAGAGAGAGAGA
>NW_015148985.1:7803-21847 GCF_001465965.1 Polistes dominula
GATTTCTAACTATTGTTACTTACTTTTCTTTTCTATCTCTTTATTATTATATTAAACCTTAATAATTAAACATTTGTTCTATTATAATAAATACTTATATTTTTAAATTTAAATAAATCTTACATATATATTTATTATAATGATAATAACATGTAATAGTATTTATTTATGTAATAATTTCAAGTATTAAGTTAGACATATGTACGTGTGTATTTTGCAAATCTTAACAATAAAAACTAAAAAGAGACAAACTAAAAGAAGTAGAAAGTATTTGAAAAAGGAATTTTATTCGGCGTCGTCTTATGCATTCAAGGTGCATACTTTTATGTGCGTCCTCACTTTTACGAACTGTGAAGCGACTTCTCGCATTGCAGTTGAAAAGAACGAAAGAGGGATGTATGAAACTCCGTTAAGAGTTAGAGAGAGAGAGAGAGAGAGAGAGAGAGAGAGAGAGAGAGAGAGAGTAAGAGAAAGGGTGAAATGTTGGATATAGTGACTCGGCGTAAACTTTGTCTTCATCTTTTGTCTTGTGTGTTTTTACTTTTACGCTTTCTTGCGGGTTCGATATCTTTCGCAATAATCACGTTGTTTCTTTTCACGATGAGGGTGAATTTCACCCTTCTTCTTCTTCTTCTTTTTCATTTTCTAATAGAAGAATGAAAGAAGGAAGAAAGAATTTTATGACAGAAATGAGATTGATGATAATTTTTCTATGCGACGTTTAAAAAAAAAAAACACGCACAAAAACGGGAAACTAAAATATCGTTTAAACTTATTAGCGAAAGTTTCGTTGAATATTTCAAAAAAAAAAAAATAAAAGGAGAAAGAGGTAATCGTATAGAAATACGATTTACGGATTGTATTTAAAATGTAATTATCTTTATTCCCTAGCAAAAGAACGAGAAAGAAAATCAGACAAAGAGAAAAATAGAATTTTCGAGATAAAGTCGATATAGAAAGGAAACCAATTCATCGAGGGGTGATTCGATACGATTACGAGTTGAACGCATTGAGGTTGAAATATCGAACACACCGAGTCATTCCTATTTTGCGGCAAATAATAAAATTACCGGAGATATTTACTGGCTTAGATAGAAAACGGGGGATGAAAGGGAGGGATGAACAGAGAAAGAGAAAGAGAAGGAGAGAGAGAGAAAAAGAGAAAGAGAGAGAGAGAGAGAAAGAGAAGGGCATAACGTCGTAAAGCATCCTACGTCTAATCGATCAGCGAGCTTCAATATCGACGGTGGTGCTTCGTGAATGCTCAAATGGTCGAGGAACGATCCGCTGCGATCATTAAAACTACACCCTCGAACGATCGTAGTCTGAAAATTTATTGCGTCGCATGCGCGACTCGCATGCGAAATAACAGAGAGAAAACCCCGAACCTAGGGGTAGCTTCTCTCTTTCTCTTCTTCTACCCTCAAACCACCAACACTACTCATGGCCGATGAGATTTTGTCCAAGGTTTTTTTTGTGTGTGTTTTCTCTAAACGTTTTTCTTTTAATTTTTCTTTTTTATTTTTCTTATGAGAATCCTACTAATTTTGTTTGTTAATTTTAAACAAACCAACGGGGGTCAATATTTTTGGTTCGTTTATTTTTTTTTAGTAATTCTTTTTTATGTTTTAATTATCATATGAGACTGTATACTTACTTTTCATTTTTACTTGAAGTAATATTTTAGTTGAGAGATGTTGGTATATATAGATGTCGTATTTTATATCCTTATTTTTAAAAGAATCGAGTTACTTTTCTTTTCTCGGAGAACATAGAACAGAAACCCAGATGGGAACCAACCGCAAAAGCGTAAATGTATACTTTTTGCGTGACCGATAACGCCACTTCCGGTGCCTTTAGGTTTCCTCGTAATGGATCCCTATTTATTTCTCGTATAGGGGTTTATATATATATATTTTCTTTTTACTATGTTTACTATATTGAATTCTTTTTATAGAAATATTTCATATTTATTGTAAAAATTATTTTAAGTACGTCGATGTGGTAATTAATTCGTAGTTGTTTTTATTTTATTTTTTTTATTTGTTGATAGAACTAAAATAACGAAATGAGAAAAGGGTTGGTAAAAAGGGTAGATATTCAAGAATTATACCGAAAATATCTATGATTTCTTTTCTTTATGAAATTTAATATTTAGAATCATTCTCAGAAAGATGAGAAATTTTTCTAAATTTCATTTTTGTCCAATTGCAATCGTTTTATCAATATTTTACTTTCCACGAACAGATAAAACTCTCGTAACTTTTTCTCTTTCTATCCTACGTTCGATAAAATCATAAAATGGGGGAAAAAAATGAAATCACGTCCAATTAACTTGGGAACGGGGCAATATTTTTCAATCTCGAAAATAGCGAGGATTTTACGCAAACTATATGAAATTTTATCTATTTTTTTTTCTTTCTTTCTTTTTAACATTGGTTCACAAGTTTTGCGGTAGGATTTTGTAACAAGAAATAAGCAACTATTAAAAAGGTTTTCATGATGAAGGAAGAAGAAGAAGAAGAAGAAGAAGAAGAAGAAGAAGAAGAAGAAGAAGAAGAAGAAGAAGAAGAAGAAGAAGAAGAAGACGACGACGAAAGAAATAAAGAAAATAATGCGTAGACCGAGAGTTTACGTGAAACGAGAAGAAACCAAGCGAAATTTTTTTCTTTCCTATTTTTTTTCTTTCTTTTTTTTTTTTTGTAATAGTTACCGATCAAATGTGTCGATTCCTATCAGCTTGAATGATTTTTCCTTCCTCGGTAAAAATTTAGCTACACGAAGATTTGACGTGGAAGAGATCATTCTTCCCATTTCTTTTTTTTTTTTTGTTCTTTTCTTCTTTCCTTCTACTCCATTTCTTTCTTTTACTTCCGACGATTTTATTTTCACCTGCGTGATCCGACCTCGTTAGGACGATGAAAATCGTTCTTTCTACGATCACCGTCGTCGTCGTCTAACTCACCCACCGTCACGTTAACCTGTAATCTCGTGCTGCTGCTGCTGTTGCTGTTGGTACTGCGACTTGAATATAATTTTTTTTTCTTTTCGCGAACCCGAGACTAGGATTCAGATAAGCCACACGGTCGTCGACTTTTTTATGAACTTAATCTCACTAGAATGATTATCTTCAACATAATTATAATATCTTGATGACGATTTCCCATCTTAGACGATTATCTTCGTATATATTTTACGAATTAGAAAAAAAGAAGAAATTGTGAAAGCAGCTTAGTCAGAAGAAGAAGAAACACACTATCATTACGATTAGCCCTTTTGGTATTTCAATAAACCCAAATACTTTTCTACAAAACTACCATCTTTAACACCTAGTCGAGACCTTCATAGGCGGTTTCAAGTTCTTCGAGCTTACTCTTACTCTTACTCAGTTTCTTCCTTCTTCTTTGGTATATACTTTGTGTATATATATATATATATATTGTATACCTATAGGTATAGCCACGATAACTCTCTTTCTCCCAGCGAACAAGTTAAACGAGGAAATATTTCCTCGGAAAGTGGCGTCTCGGTGGTAAAGGAAATCCATTAAAGGGACTCCTTTCGAAGTCGTGGAATAAGCGCAAAACACGTTCGAGAGGCGTCCAAGTTCTATTCACCCCTTCCGATACCAACCTTTTAGCACTTAACTACTATATACATTTTTTATATATATATATTTCTACCTTCTTTTCATATTTTATTTGTCACAATAAGAAAATAAGTTGTAACTTTTCTTTTTCTCAGATAATTCCTATCAATGAATTATAAAATATGTTTGTAGAAAATGTGTCCGTATAATTTTCTACCTGGTCCAAATTACGAATGAAATTGAAAGAGAAAGTACGAATGATGGTGGTAGAAAAAATGGGCACGTTGGCTGAGTGCCGAGGGCACCGAAGACACCGAAGGCGTCGGCAAAGAAAATGGCCGTTCCTTTTCTCTTCCCCCCCCCCACCTTTTTCTTTTATCTATCTTTTCTCTTTTTTTTCTTCTTTGTATCTACTTTCCACGCGAAAAGCTCGGTAAACTTTACCTGTATCCACGTATGCGTTAAACAGTGCCTTCGAGGGAACGAACGATACTTTGCCACAGTTCTTCCGTTTATTTTTTATTTCTCTCTCTCTCTCTCTTTCTTGTTCCTTATGTTTTTCTTCGTCTAGTACTAGTAGTAGTAGCATATAATAGTCCAGTAGTTCTTATTCTCTTATTCTATCTTTTTTTATGTCTTATAGTTCATTTTCCTTCAACTCCTCCATCTTTTCCTCTTTACGTACGACAACGTTGCCCTACGGGCATTGTTAAGCTTTCCTCTTTCCTCTTACCCTTTACTATACTCCCTACCCTATCCTCCTACTCTGTCCTTATCCTAAACTCTTTCTCTTTTTCTCTTTAACCACTCTTATCCCTTTTTCCATGTCTGCGTTATCTGTTATACAGTGACTCCTCTCTAACATTCCCTTTTCTCTTCCACTCGTCGTATCCCTTTGTCTCTTCCGACCAAACACGGTAACGTCCGACAATCCAGTGGCTTTCTCTACCCCCTTTTCGTATTTTAGTCTAAAACCCCACTCTTTATCTACACGTTCATACCTCTCTCTCACTGACAATGAGTATCCCTTTGTCCCTGCTCGGTCTACCTTTTTCATTTATATTTTACAATCGACTATTTTTTTTTTATATATATACTTATTTATTATACATAAGATATTTTTTCCTTTAAAGTATCAATGGGAAGGCTAGAAAAGGGAGGTTTTTTTATTTTCTTTGTTCGTTACTTCTTTTCACGATAATTTTTTGTTGTTTGCGATATCTACTTTTTTTTAATCTTCTTCTCATACTACTTTATAGAATTATTCCTATGCATGTAATCGTAATATATTTAGTAGAAAAAAAAGAAGGATATAAATAAAGTAAAATAAGTAGATGCACTCTAGGTACGTTAAATCGAGCGAAAGTTAGGTAACTCGACTTACGAATACATTTCTTTATACCAACCCACCAGAAACCACCCCTCTTGTACGTACTATCTTTTTCACATGGTTCTTTATATCAGTCAGTGTTGTTACGAGCTTCTACTACTACTACCTTATCTCTCCGCCTTTTTTCATCGCCACCAGCTCTCTTCCACCCCCGTTCGAAAAAGCATCGACTTATTTATGAAACCCCGATGGTACAATAAAGCTGCTGTAGAAAAAAAAAAAAAAATTTACGTAACTTTAGTAACCACGTTGATAAAAATATTATAAATAGATATTATAATGGTATAATGGTATATTGAAAATTTAACGAGTCGTTTTTAAGGTAGAATATTATTTCATAAAATGAGAAATAATTGTTGCTTATTACTATACAGGACAATAGAATAGATTGTAATGCAAAACAATGAGGTAAAACGTTTTCATCCTCTTTTGCCTTTTCTTTATTTCTTTCTTTCTTTTTTTTAATGAAAATTATAATAGAGAACATTGTAATCAAGCGGGGGTGGGTCTGAGAGAAAAGGGATAAACGGTCGCAGCTGGAACGACACTAGTCCCTTTTAATAAAATCGTTGACTCGTTATTCCCCAAACCGAAAGCGCTAACGCGAGTATGACGCGAGCTTGCCCGACGGTGAAATCAAATTACGTTGATACTCGACGCGTTTTACATTTATGGCGGTCCATAACGTTCACCTAGTCTTCCTCCACCCTTTCCCCCACCCTTCACGACCATTCTCCTACAGCACTTAATTACAAATTATGCCGCATTATAACACGTCGACTATAAATTAACAGAGATTACTTGCGTCGATCCATTCGGAAGGAAGTTTACGGTAGATAGAAAAGCTCATCCGATCTGTTCGTAGTTAAAAGAAAGAAATCGTGAAATTTACGGGATACATTTGCTACTACTACTACTACTACTAATTCTCTCTTTTTCTTGTTCTTTTTCTTCCAACAAAAATAATCAAATAGATTTAAAAGAGAAATTAAATAACGAGTCTGTAAAATGTTCTCTTCTTCTTCTTCTTCTGTTTTACGGATAACATTTATTTACGTATGTACGTTTAAAGTTTATCGAGTCTATAATCCTCGCGGAAATCTTCTTTAAACTTGACAGACATAAATAAAGAAATAGAGAGAGAAAGAGAGAGAGAGAGAGAGAGAGAGAGAGAGAAGCAGGTTATTACAATATGGAGGAACAATTCCGAGAATCTAAAATCCTTTATAAATCTTTAAGATGCAATCGTAGGAATCGAGGAAAAAATAAAATGTGTCTCACTAAGCATATTTTCAATACCCGTAGTATTCTCTCTATCTCTTTCTTTCTTTCTTGTAGATGTACTCTACTCTAGGAGGATACATCCTAATTCTTTTTTTAAGAAATAGAACCTTTTTCCTATACGAAAGACCTTTTTCAAATATTTACTTGGTCGAAAGAATGTTTGGTTCCTCGTACGAAGACGAGAAACTATCCTTAAATATATAACGTGTATATATATATATATATATATACACCTAAAGGACCAGGATGATGGTGGTTCAAATTGGTGGTGGCATGAAAATAAAACGAGTAAACAGGTCTCTCGCGTAAACATCCCAATTTTTTTTTCTTGGTTTAATTATCACCGAAAGACGGGATGTTGAAAAGACACAAAAATGTTAGGAAAATAACTGAAGAGTCTGGATTATATCACATTTTGTTAAGTAACTTTAACATGAACTTCTTAAATTAGCTTCTTTGAAAAAATTTCTCGTCTTTTTTAAAATCTTCCTTGAATTGTCAAACGTAGAAAAGTTGTATATGTGTTTGTGATCGAAGAAAAAGGTAAAGGTTTTCTCTCTATCACGATATCATCTTGAAAAAGTATCTTTTCCGTAAGATGAATCTAAAGAACGAGGAAGTTTGTACATATATGTATGTGTATTGTGTGGTTGTATGTGTTTTATATACACGTAGTCGTTGTTTTCATGGCAGACAGAAAGATAGAAGGACGTTGATGGTGAGGGACGGCTGGTGGTGGTGATCCGAGTAGTCGGTAAGACCAACAACGGCTTCCGCATCCCTTGGGCATCGTTATTCACAACTATCAACCGACTAGTCGTGTACTCGGAAAAGGGTACCATAGTAGAGTAGTAGTAGTAGTAGTAGTAGTACTCTAGCTGCTCGACCTTCGACTAGCGTGACTCTATTATTCAAACGTGCTCGAAGTGCCACGATACGGAATATCCGAGATCCTTCCTGGACCTAGTGTGTCTCCTATAAAGCCTCTTAACTTTCCTTTCGACTTTTCTTTATTCGAACATTTTTACGTTCTCCATTCGTTTTCTTATTTTTTTTTTCTTTTGTACAATGGACGAACGTCAGTGATCCGAACATTTAAATTGTAATTCTGATAAAAAGAAATTCTGATACGGGGTTGGTAAAAATTTTGTTGATACAACACTTAACAAATAAAAATCTTGTTTTGAAGAAAAATATAAGGTGGTAATAATTTAGTTCTTAAAAAATAAATTTGTCTTCCAATATAGGTAGAACACACGTTAACGCGTTTATATATATTGTGTTGATAGATAGAAGGGTAGTAGTACGTTTGCCTCATTTGTTCGTCTGTAGAAGTTAAAAAGGAAAATTCGTTTGGCCTCAGGAGGAATCGATTTTTACCCAGTCCGACAAACACTTGTACTGTTTTTCTAAGCGGTCTACGATCTAATCGAAAACGAAGCTAATATTGGTTCGACTATTTTTCCAATAACAAAAACAAACTCCATCGCGCGCGTTTACAGGAGGGTAAACCCCTCTATATATATATATCGAGAAAGTATAGAGGGGATGTAGGAAACAAACGAAAAACGCAAACATACGAGAAGCGTAAGAGGCGAGTTCGCTCGGCAAGCATGCAATCGTGATATCAAAGCATAGTCGAGCGAAAGTTAATTTCAGTCTCGACATTTCGAGGTTGGATGAAGGGGTGGTACGGGACCAAAGAAAGAAAGCTACGGTGATTTTTTCTCGTTACGTGGGAACAACGGGAACGATAGGGGAAAAAAAGGAAAAAAAAAGAAGAAGTATACTACAATGTGGACAACAACAATTTCGGTATCACAATGGACGGGTCTTATTCACATATTTTCGGCCATAAGGATAACAGTCACGTAGCGTAAAACCCGTCACGGTCAGCGAGCATCTCCACAACGACTAGGAAGAGGGTGGGTTAGGTGAGGGTGAAGAGGTGGCAGTAGGATGGTGGCTAGTGGTTAAGGCTGGAAGTGATATACATGAGGCCATTGCTACTGTACATTCCATCCAGGGGTTACACAGTTTCAGGGGTGAAATATCGTACTCGTGTTATTCTCATGAGTATGTGTGTGTATGTATGAACATACACTCCAAATACACTCGTAAATGTATATACGCTTTTGAGCACGCACACACGTACCATTCGTACATATACGTTTCTACGTTCATCGTCGTTGGAGTCCTGGCCGAGGATAATGTCCGCGTGACCTTTGCCTTCCTTCCTTCCTTCCTTCCTTCCCTCCCTTCCGTCCCTTCAACGCTTTTCCGATTTCCACCATTTCGTATTTTTTTTTCTTTTCTCTTCTTATTTCACGAGACGAAACGAGTTAAAAATTTTCTTTCGGTTAGAATTTCATTTTATACATTCAATGGTATACAAGGTGGGATGATTTTATTCAAAATCGAAAATTGATAATCTTACCATTTAGATGTGATAATGAATATTAGAAAAAATATTATATGTTGCATCGAATTTTTCTTCGTAATCTCTCGGATGTTTTAATCTAAATATATTTGCTTTTTTTTTCTTCCAATTTAAAAATACGAATATTCTTTTCTTTTCTTTTTCTTTTTCTTTTTCTCTACGAATCTATGAGTCTATTTATTTTTTTTTCTCCGCTCTTACCTATTACCTATATATCTTTCTGTCTCTTTTTTCTTCTCCCTTGTCTTTCCTCCTTTTCTCAATACACTTCTCATTTTACTTCGATATCTCTGCGTCTCTTTATAGACTTTGTTAAATCCCATTCGAAACGTACTTCGTTATATTTTCTTTCCGCGAATGGTGGTGGTTCGTTTCTATCTCAGCTCGTCTTACCTATTATCCATTTCTTCTTTCCCTCTCCCTCATTCTTTCGGTTTTTACTCAGCTTCCGTTTATCGAAAAGCTCGTTTGTATTGATCTGAAGCTTCGTTCGTAATGTCTACTCGATCTCTCTCTTTCTCATTCTGTCTCTTTCACCTATACATTCATATTCTATCGAATTATCGAAATTCGAATCGTTTTCCATGCAATTTTATTGTGCATTTCGACGTAAATAAGCCTCTTATGGGACACGATTTAAAAACAGATCTCATGAATTCGATGTAATTACGCGTACGAGTTTTGATCATACATGGAGAGTTCAAATGAAATTGTAAACTTTAAACATTAATCATTATTACTTGTTTCCTATTTAAATATTGTACACAGTAACGCTTTCAATTACATTATAAGAGTTCAATTTTTATTATATTCGATTAATAAAAAAAAGTTTTGAAGGAACGAACAAATATTTTCAAGTAATATTTTCCACTTACTTAGAATTATTAAAAAAAATTGAAAACAGTTGTTAAATATAGATGTGCAATTAAAGTCGTGATTTTGATGCAATTATATTATTGTACTACTTTTACGTACTCTTATTATATCTATGTAATACTAAATGTTAAATTGTTTGAAACTACTTGAACTTTTTTTTCCAAAGCTAAACAACTGTTAATGTCCAATTAGAACTTTTTCCCATTTCTGAAAAAGTAGAAATTTTTATTATTTTTTTTTTTTTTATTTATTCACAAATATGTATACGGAGTAAAAGTTTCAATGAATTTATAATTGTATATATTTTTTTTCTTTTTTATAAAAAAAATAAAAATAAAAAAAAATAGTCAAACAATAAATGTTTCATCAGAACCAAAGAGACAGTGTTTTTTCTTCAAGCCCTAATTTTGTACAAGTTCAAATTTATTTTGATTAAATAAATTATCAAAAATCAATGAAGTTTTGTTCTTCATACAACTATCATTTTTGTTCTCTTTCCTCTAGTCTTTTTTTTTCAAAATATAATAGATATGCAAGGTAAAGTTTACACAGCGGTCGCATAACCATAAAAATCTCGCGATAGGCTCGAGATTATCCAAGGATTACGAGAATGGGCTCTCTCGTATTTCAAAAGGATGCTTTGAGAAATAGAAAGAAAAAGGAAAAGAGAAAGAGAGAGTGTAGGAGAATAACGGAGAGAATGAGGATGAGAGGAAGAAAAAGGAAGGAAAACGATACGGTGGCGAGAGAGAATTTAATTTAACTTTCTCGGATGGAGCCCTTAAACCGTCTCGGGCCGAGGCCGAGGCTAATCGTTCGACATGATCGAAAAGTGCGATTTTTGCTATTCTGTTAGAAAAGAAAAAAGAAAAAAAAATAAGTAAAAATATAGATAGAAAGATAAACACTCAAGTTTTTGTTGAACGTTCAAAAAAATAAGAAAATAAAAGGACTATATTGTAAAACGTAAAGCTCATATACGCTCGGTTCACGTAACGCCAAGATCGTTAAACGTAACGAGATGTTTGCAATAACGATAATGGGGGATGAAAATAAAGAAAAAGAGAGATGAGACGATGATGGTGTAGGATGGACTGGAATACATAAAGTCAGGTGAATTTCTATGAGAAATCAGTTGAAACATTTTTTTATATTCTATTCTTGGTATCAAGGATTGAAGTACTTTCGTCCGTCCTGGTCTTTTGTATGGTCACCCACCGTCACCTGCGAATACTGAATGAGTAAGTGAGTGGTATCTATAGAAAAAAAAAACAAAAAGAAAGTACGGTTACACTTGACTTTGTCTGGAGATGCAGTAGTAGTTCGTCATTGTACAACGGAGCCAAACGCATAGGGGTGCATTTCATCCCTTGGTAGAATTTGATTGTTCGGGACGTGTCCTTCCTGCGGAAGAGTATATACAATGTCAAATGGGGTTGCATGCAAGTAGTATTACGTGTGTATATGTGTGTGTGTGGATGCCGCAGGCAAGAGGAGACATCAAGAACCCAATGGTTTTTGTTCGACCCCCTTGAATCGTTTGAAAGCAGTGAATAAACGGCAGGTCGATCCTCTTCCTTCTTCTGTCTATATATATATGTATATCTATCTTTCTTTCTCATCCTATCTTCTGTTATTTTAACGACCGTTCAGGACCCCTTTTTTTGCTGAACGCGTGGGTGGAAGTCGAATGACGATGCGCATCGTCGTCGTTGTCGTAGTAGTAGTGAAAGTCCATCGCGAGTTAATACAGGATGGATCGTCCTTTTCTGAAAGATACTGCCTGGGAATCGGTCTTCTTTCAGGTGTACGAAGGCAATTTTTCAGTGTCAACGTTTTCTTTTTTATGATGCTTTCAGCAACGTCCTCTGATCGACGGTGCTTTTCTTACATACCATTGGTTACGATGAATTCATACTTTTCGTATATAGAAATATATATACGGGTGATTTATTTTAGAAAATTTATCTCTATATTAGGATTATATACAAACATTTATATTCTTTTTTCTTTTTCATTGGTTTTTGTTATTTTCTTTTTATTTTACTTTGGTAAATAGATTCAATTGAATATTATCTTTTTACTTAAAGTGAATACAGTTTTAAATATTTGTATATCCAACGTTGGTCAACCAACCCCTATGTGTCCCTTACGATCCACTTCTTTCGTAATACAAAACAGGATTGTTCAATTTGCATGCAAGCTGACCCCGATGTTCTATTTGCGAAATAGAAATTGTTTCTACGAATGGTCGAGCTCGCACGGTTTTACATTGGATAGTCATTTTTGTTCGTTGGTTGGAATCCAATGATAAAAAGAAAGAGAGAGAGAGAGAGAGAGAGAGAGAGAGAGAGAGAGAGAGATAGAAAGAGTGCATTAAACGTTTAATAAGTAGAAAATGTTCGATGGAAGGGCAATAGAATTTTATCGCCTAAAAGAAGAAAATCCTACGTTTCTTCGAACATTTTGAAAGGGAATAAAAGGGGTATTGTAAACTCTCCAATGAATGTAAATTATTTCTATTTCTCTTTACCTATGTAATATATAAAATAATTCATCGACCAGGAAAAATATTGCTCGAATCTTCGGTAGGAACTAATTATTTCTTTTACTAGTACGAGTCTTGAATTTTACTCGAGCCGATAACTGCAGCCAAGTGCAGGATGCAACCTAAGCGATTTACGGTCGATTAACGTCGTACAATGAATGAAATAATATCAGACGCAAATATAAAAAAAAAGGGTAGAAAGAAAGAAGTTCGATGCATTGTACAGGAATGAAAAGCAATGCTATTGTTTTTCCTCTTTTTCTTTTTTTTTTTTTACATTCACATTCCGATTCAACGTAGAGTACTTCTGATACTTCGAATGCACGAGAGGAAAGAACTAAAAAAGGAAAGAAAAAAAATTCGACTAACTCATGCAAGAATTTTTACGTCCAGCTGTATATATATATATATATATATATATATATAACAAGCTTGTGTCGACAAGGTTTTTTTTAGAAAATATTTGTGGCAGGGGTTGGAAAATCGAAACGATTTGTAATATTGCAAGAGAACGAACAGTCGCTGCTCGATTTGAGGACGATCGTAAAGCTTACGACGTTCATAGCACTTAAATGGGTACCAAAGGTAACACGTATATTTACGTGTAGGTATATATATGTGTACGTGTAAGTAAAAGAGATAGAGAGAGAGAGTGAGAGGGAGAAAGACAAATGTACGTTCGTTGTAAGCGTGGGTGGATTTCTGAACTGTGCGAGCGTCCCCCAGAAACGTCGCATTAAAATTCGAACACGATCATGAAAACGGTATAATACTGGCAATATAACCCTGGACCAAACCAACCTAACGTTATAGAATTCGGTAGTACAGTCATTAAAATCTCTTGACTAAAATAGAGGGATGCTATCGGATTTTCTCTTTCTCTCTTTCTTTTGCTTTCTATTTCTGTAGCTCAGCAAATTCACCTGTAAAAGCATTCAGTATACTACTCACGGTATATACGCCGATAGGGAATTATACTGGGATATCTCGTGTTGATCTTTGAACATTGAAACCACCGATCATTGAAAATACAAAAAAACAAAAACTCGTTTTATTTCAATTCTCTTTACGTCATTGCATTTTATTATATAGTAGGAATCACGTATTTTATCGTGTTTATGTTTAATTATTCTTACTTTAATTATTTAAGCTTTAGTTTCAAATCATTTTCTTTAATTCTATGTTATATTATCGATAAATTGGAAAATGTCTCAGATTGGATTTGATTGTCTTGCCTATTCGATCGTCGAAGAATGTATAGAATTTTATATCGTTAAAGGTAGCATCTCTTTCTCTTTATTGTAAAAGCTTTTTCTCTCGAATCGCAGAGCAAACACTCTTGTAACGTTAACTAAAGAGACAAACAAAATTGAAAGAGGGATATTTGAATTTCCAAGGATCCTTTCTTTCATTATAATCCTTTCCTAATCTTTTTTTTCTTCTTCTTCCTCTCATTTTGCAGTCTTTCTTTCTTTTTTCCATCTCTTTTCTCTGAATCGCTTTTTTTCCGATATCCTTTCGCGATCTTTTCCTCGCTTCGTGCTATAAAAGCCGAGCCGAACTGAGCTGAGCTGAGCTGAGCTGAGCTGAGCTCGCTCTCGCGGACGCAATCAAATTATCTTTTGAAAAGAAGTGCATCGTGACCTCTCGCACGATTCTATATTTTCACCTCTGACCTTTCGCGAAACGTCAGCACGAGACCGCAGCGATATACGTACGGATACGGACGTACAGAGTTTGCGGTAACTGTGGAGTATTTAAAAGCTCCGGCCACTCACGAATCGGCTCGAATTGCTCCATTTTCCCGGTTCGAGAGTAGAACATATTTTCACCTCTGACCTTTCGCGAAACGTCAGCACGAGACCGCAGCGATATACGTACGGATACGGACGTACAGAGTTTGCGGTAACTGTGGAG
>NW_015148985.1:21857-58523 GCF_001465965.1 Polistes dominula
TATAACAAATCAAATATTACCATAATAATAATAATAATAATAATAATAATAATAATAATAATAATAATAATAATAATAAGGATTAAATACTAATTATTTGTTCATATTAAATTTGTCATTGTGTTATTAAATTTGAAAATTAATTTTAATCGATTTTCATTAAAAAAATAAAATACAAACCACCAGAAAAAAAATATTATTTATCTATGATTAAATTTTCTAATACAAGAAGTCCTTCCCCCATGCATGAGAGGATAAGCTTTAATAAATATACGCGTTGAATACCATGGATGCCTGTTTCGCAAATTATTTCTCAAATTTCTAAACCCATGTCTCCTCTCAACGCATAGTTCGACGAAGCGGGAACGACTAGGGTATACTAATCGTATGGCAGTTATGCGCACGTTGTTGATCGATTCGCTTGGAAGAAGAAGAAGCATCGACGTGTTGTTGAACGCACGCCTACTGCTGTGTGCTTCTTTTTTTTTTTTTTTCCTGGAAAATATATGGGAGAGCTTCAAGTGGATAGGGTGGATGAGTGAACGGATATAAATTATCCTGCTAGCAAGAAACACCGTTCTTATATTTTCTCTCATTTTTTTTTTCTTACCCTCTTTTCTCTTTTTCTCTCTTTCGTTTTTGGTTTTGCACAATTTTGTTTATATTATTATATAAAATTGAATATTTTTCCTGGTAAACTAACTATACTGCTAGTTATCTCGTACAAACCAGCAAATGTTTTTTCATCGTTAAAAAGATACTCTCTCTCGCTCTTTCTGTCTTGTATACATCCTATTCTTTTATAAGAGAAATGTTTGATGGAACTATCGTTAGAATCAAAATCGATCTAACGTAATCCATATTGGCATTCGCGGATACTTCATTATCCCTTGCTTTCGATATAAAGTAAACAGATATCTTTTGCAACGGAACGAAATATCGTAGTTAGATAGCTTGAGCTCCTTTTATTCTCTTCTCTTCCTTTCACGTTGGTGTTCAGCTTTGACCAACCGGAAAGAGATCATCCTCGACGTTGAAATCCTGCCACGCGTTACAATCTCTTTATCGGGAACATAAACACGCGGGTCCCGTTTGTATTTCAAAAAACAATTCGTTGTGGTTTCTTTTTTTCCATCATCAACACGAATATTTCTTCAAACGTAATATCATCAGCTTGCAACAAATAGAACAAAAAAATAAGACGTATTACTATCATCAATTCAACCATTTTTGTTTCATCGAGTCTTCCGTTTTATTTTTTTTACCACTCAGATTCGCACCTAGGTCTACTAGTGTTGTTACACACATAGAAAAAGTGTCTTCGTACATTTTTAAAAGACCAAAACCGAGCCAGGGTGAGACTCGAAGAAGGGTAAACGTGAAAGAAAACTAGTGGTGGTAGTAGCAAACGACGGGGGTAGTAGAAGTGAGTCAGGGGCTGCGAGGGGTCCACGGAGATTAATCAGAAACACCTCTCTCGTTGAGAGAGCGTGGACGTGGAGTGGGGATTTCAGCTGAGTTTCGTTCTCTCTCTCTTGAGTTGCTGCCAGCTACCCCGTCGACAATGCAGACGCTCCTTTGTGTCCGCTACTGCTTTGTTTAATGGCTGATGAGATGGAACCTTCTACTACTACTACTGATGTAAGAGAGAAAGAGAAGGAGAGTGGGTGTATGGCGCCTCGATTCTTTCCCAACGAAATCCTCGACACAGTAAAAGGGAGAGAAAGAAAAAGAGAAAGCAAAAGAGAATGAGAAAGAGAGAGAACGAGACTCGTTGGATGACCGAAAGCTCGATCGTCCATACCTATACACTATCACCACCTCTTCTTCTTCTTCTACTTCTTATTCTTTTTTTTCTTCTTCGTCTTCGTCTTCTTTTCTCTGTCTTTCCAACTTGAAAGCATTGTTCTCGCGTGAAAATTGCACGAAAATGTCTGGTACGGTGGGTGGATGGGTGGGTTGTCTTCTATGTTACTAGGAGACGTCAGTCAATCTTTTATTTCTTCGTGTGAGCCTTTTCTCGCACTTTTCTCAATTCAAGATGGAACCCAGTTTCTTCTTATGTTAGAATGAAATAAACTGTTTTATAGTATCGTAATATAGTTCGATCGGAGGAATATGAGATCCGCGAAGATCGTTGTCTCGTGAATCGCGCTTATTTCCAATACAGAGAGAGAGAGGATATTGTTCGAAATACACGAGAAAGAAAAACTTCTTTAGGAACGTATAAAAATCTCTCTATCTTTGTCTTTATTACGATCAAGCGAAATAAGATAAGGGATAAATAAATAAAAAGAAAAAAACGGTAGATTGATGAAAGAGAAAAAGAAAGAGAAATAAGAGGAATAGCAATGAACTTTTTTTATCTTGTTTGTCATGCTGATACTGAACTCTATTAAAGGTAAAAGGGATTATTTACCGCACCGCTGCCGGTCCATTTCGTTTTACGTCAGTGACATTAATTTTATCACCCGCTTAGAATTTTCCTCTTCTACCTCCTACTTCTTCTTTCTTTCTTTTTTTTTCTTTTTATATCGGTTATTTCGATGGAACCTTTACGAGACTTTACTCCTTTTATTTCGAGAAAGTGTATCATCGGTTACGTCAACGATAACTTGCCAAGATTCTACACGTCACTCAAAGTTGAAAGACGTGGAATCAATTTGGTATGCTTGACTTACCTGGAAACGTTTTCTTTTTTTTTTCTTTTTAACATGTTCCTAGATAACGTTAGATCGAAATTTTGTAACCCTTGTAAAACGAATCAGTCTTTGATTCCTTGACGATCGTTCCTAAACGATCGTCCATTTTATTCTGCCACGATAATGCGCGCGCGATAATACTTATTCTTAGGATCTTAAATTTCAACCAATAGTATCCATCAAATAAAATGAAGCAATTTGAACACACAAGAAGAGTATCTTTAGTACCTTCGTACGTTTTCGCGATCGGTTCTTGTTTCAAGGATGGTACGTTTAGGTACGATCGTATTAGAAAAAAAAACGTAAATTGCAGTTATATATAAACTCACGGAATGAGTTCAAGTATACAGGGTTCGTGTAATGGGTTTCATGTATATACAGAAAATAGTTCTCTCTCTCTCTTTCTCTCTTTCTCTTTGTCTTGTTCGCAAGAAAGAATTGACGTTAGAAAACGGTCGCACGAATGAACTTTTACGTCTATCCTGTGTCTGTTATGCGTTTGAGCTTGGGGTTATTTTTATCTACATTGAACAAAGTCAAAGCCATCTACGGATTCACGTGTACAGGCTGCTTTTCTTGCACATACGACGTTACAAAGAAGTAACATCGACCATTGAAGTATCGACCGTGAGGGCTCTTCATTTCTTTCTACAATATGCTACCTGTAATCCCTTCCAGCAACCACCAACCCTACAGTTGACTCCAAAGATCGAATTTATTGGACCATTGTCTTGAGAAAATAGGGATATAAGAAAATTGACTAATAAGTTTTAAGATAAGAAGTGAAAATATCTTTCTAAGGAAATTAATTAATAATTATTATTTTTCATCAAACAAATGAGCCCTTTCGTACGTAGGATAAAAAATAAACTTGCTTCGTAAACGTTAATGTTAATTTAAAGAATGTTCAAACGAGCGTTGTATTTTTTTTTTAACTTAATATTTTAGTAACAAACTTTCTTATATATATATAGAGAGAGAAAGAGAGAGAGAGAGAGAGAGAGTTTAGTTCTTTTTTATTTTTGTTCCCTCACTTTTTTGTGTGCACATCTCGTATGTTCATTTTCTTCATCGCAACAAACTTATATTTGTTTTCCCTTTCGAACGAATTGAAAAGTAACAACTGACATACAAACAAACGTTTGTTAAATAATTTATTTCGATACTTTTTTCGTAGCTTTATAAAACGAACGATATAATAATAATAATAATAATAATAATAATAATAATAATAATAATAATAATAATAATAATTCGCGTTCCATATTTGAAAGACCGATATTAATTTGACAAAGTGCATCATCGTACGGAATATATTAAATTACATCTAGATTTATACGTAACGTTCGATATTAATCGAATCCACTTAACTAAATGTTCATCGAGAGATGAACGGATGAATCGCGAATAAAATCGTTGACCATCCTCCCCACCTTCCATCCCTTACGAGTTTTGAATATTCTGAGCGATGGACAATTTAGATTCAACGGGGAATGTCGCTTCAAATTGACAATACGATTTTCCAGCACGGTTTTGTGGTTTTTTTTGCTGAACGACGAAACGAAACAAAAAAAAAAGAAAAATAGACCAAAAAAAATATATATATATATGGAAGATTTCTGTCGTTGTCATTGGGTGCATACTGGTAAAATGCATGTTGTCCAACGCGATTAATTATTAGCAACGTGGCACAGAGTCAGTATACCTTTTAACGAGACAAATGTCATCAGCGCGTTCTACGAATTTCGTTCGTGGTAAAGTATGGTATGGTATGGCATGGGGGAGAGGAAAGGGAGAGGGTTAAAAAACGCACGTGGCGAGGGAGTTAGCGGATGAACTTGTTGATTACGAAATGCGACTGTGTGTCCATATTCGGTTAATTACGTCGTGTATTGCTGCTGCTGTTGCGTATACATATGACGGAAGCTTACTCCGAAAACGAAAGGATCCGAAATTTACGGCTGGATTAAAAAACAAAAACATTTTGTTTTTATAGTGTGTTCAATTTTTGTACAACATTTATATACACGAGTACGAAATAATAGTTTTTTTTTCGTTTGTATTGTGTAATACCATTTGATCTGTAGATATATATTCTTTTTCTCTCTCTTCTTTTCAGCATCGAGTTACGTTTGTTGATTTTTCATGTCAGAAGCTAAGAAAACATCTTATACGTCAAAGGAATGATTCCTTTTTACAGCGTTAAAGTCAAATAAAATTGTCCTTAGCTTAGTCGTGAAGTATTATAAGATATTTTTTATTTTTTTTTAAATGTATATATGTATATATATTCATTTCATTTTCATTTGAATGTAATATCCACGTTTGTCCACGAAACATTGTTTCTTAAAGATAAAGAGCTTTTCGAGTGGATCACGTAATCCATTTTTCAAGGCAAGCGTCGTTTACCAGGAAGCGGAATCTTATTTGCTTCCAAGACAAAGGCTTTTCCCTTTCTATTACGATGACCATCCTTTAAATCCCTGATCTCCTTCGAACTCTCAAAAAACAATATCCTTCTATAATCATAAGGACAAAGTAACCCTCTTATTCGCGAATCAATAGCGTGAAATTTTATTCGAAAACAATCACGAGAAAAGAAGTAGAAGAAGAAGAAGAAGAAGAAGAAGAAGGATGAAAAAGAGAAAAAAAAGAGAAAAAAAGTAAAGAAGTAACCTTTCCTTTCGCTCTCGTGTACGCAAGAAGAATTAGGCTCCCTCGGGAGATGTAAGAGGTCGACATCAAAAATACCTTTGATTCTTCTACCTACAAGATTTCTACAAGTCAAGAGTGCTTCTTCTCTTATACTCGAGATAGATAGAGAAATAGAGAGAGAGAATAAGAAGAGAACACAACAGAGAAGATGAACGTTAAAAAAAAATGATAAGAGTACTTTTTACTCTTCAGAAGAATACAAGAAAAACAATGCAATTTGTTTCATTAACGATTAGGGTTGACCGAGTAAACAAAATATCGACTAATTACTAACGGATAATAAATGCGATCAAAAATAATTACTATGGTCGTAGGAAGATGCGATTGGTGTGACATTAAGGGTAAAACGAGAGAGAAGAAAAAAAAAAGAAAAAGAGAAGAGAGTGGCACGCGAATCTGTGAGAGATACGCGCCTCCGCGAAGCGTTCGGCCGAGTTCGGGTGGCTTCGTGGATCGTCGGCGGTCGATAGAGCAAACACGGCCGCGCCCCAACCCCCCGGGGGGATCACTAGTGGCGAAGAGACGAAGGGGGTAGTAGGCAGAGAGGGGTAGCATCCGCGAGAGTGGAAGAACGTTAGCGTTGCTCGAGTGCTCGGGGTGGCTTCGAGCTACCCTGCTGAGAGACGAGAACCATTCACCCTTACGGCATATCATAATTATTACAGGTGTTACACCATTAGGCCCTTCTCTTGGGAACGTAACTCTACTACTCTTACAATTCCTAAAACTTTATTCCTCTTCTCTTGTGGATGCTACTTGTTCTCTTTCTCACTCTCTCTCTCATTCCCTCCCACCTGTGTTATACCCTTATAGGGGGTGATTTTCCTAGCGCCACCTCGTAACCTCCACGTGATAGAGCACTATGACGCATTCCTCTTTTCCAACCTGCTACCCTGATATCCTGTTTACTTCACGAAGTAGGTATGTAATTGTACATTTACGTAACTTTGTTTCCCCATTTTATATGCAAGATTTGACATTACAAATTGAACTAATATTCTATCTTACAAAAATTTGTATTGCAATTTTGTTGTTGTTGTAGTTGATCTGGTATTTATTTTTTTTTTTATATTTTTTTTTATTCAAAAAAAAAAAATCCTCTCTCTGTATATTTGATTAACGCGTCAACGATGTGCGCATAGGCAGAAAGGAAGAAAAGCGTTTCGATATCGTGCAGTAAGCCGGCTCGCTAAAGTGCCTCGAAACAGGATTCTGTAAGCCTGTGGTACAATGGATTTCACTGAATTTAGATAGAGGAATAATACCTGCTTAAACCATTCACAGCATAGTCGTTCACTATGAATGGTAAACCATTTAATTAAACAGAATCCGGATCAAATGGGAGTGACTAGAACCGGCGAGTATAACTTAAACACCGTCCGACAAGTATATTCCATTTACATGCTACCTGAATCACTCGATGGGAAACATTCGAATAAATAGGAAAAATTAACTAAAAAAGAACTTGGGCTGGAGACGGGGCTAGAGGGATGAATTTGATAGCGTTTTGAACAATCTTCCTATAGTCAATTTAATCAGTGGTTCTCATGCATAACTTTTATTAATCAATTTAGATCATTATAATACATGAATTACATGAATTATTATTTTTGAATGAATTATTTTCTTTAGTTGGGTTTTTTTTTTTTTTTTGATAAAATTCAAGAAAGTGAATCTCATCTGGAAGTATGGATGATGACATGGAATTAGTAAACTTTCAAGAGACACGCGTTATCTCTTTAGGTTCTTTTTAATCCTTATATAAATAGAAAGAGAGAGAAAAAGTGAATGAAAATGGCAAGAAAGTAAACAATATGAAAACGCGCAGGTGTGACGATCTGCTCTAATAAATTACCGAGAAACAGTGTAACTTGGAGATGTTAAAGAATCCGTAGACGTTGAGATGGGTAGATCCTTCAAAGAATTCGAAAGCTGCTAGCCATCAGCATCAGCATGCCTTGGCTGCTTTCTCGTATTCACTTCGTCGTGGAGACTAAAACTTAGGGAGTAGAGGAGATCGCGAAACGAAAGGCAAATGGGATTGCCTCTGGAATTTCTCTACGATTTTCCAACTCTGGACCGAGGAAAGATTCCTCTCTCTCTTTCTAACACATACATACACATACATATATATACACTCTTTCATACGTTTGAAGTCTTGAAGAATTTCCATAAAATACCTCGCAGAAGTCTTTATCGAAATCTTGTGTATTTTCGTTTAACCAACAATTTTTCTTTTCCAACTCATAGCTATACTCATTCAAACACGTTTTACAGATTTCGAATAATTGAATTTTTCTTTTGGTGAACATGATTGAACGAGAAGGGATTAAACAAGTCGAAATTTGGAAAAGTTTGGGTTTTAATGTAGATCGTTTCTACACGTTATATATATATCGTATCATATACCGTATATATCGTATCGTTTTCACCGTATATATCATATCGGTGAAACATATTTGAAATTTTTGTAAGTTGACAAGAACGAAAAATCGTGGATCGAAGAGTTAACCAAAATGTTGGCAACGTCAGGTCACTGTCGGTTGCGTTGACCAAAACGAGTACGATTCAATGATATCTGTCGTTTACAAGTTTTGTTCAACGATCGGCTTACACAAACAAAAAAATTATATATATATATTATTTTTGATTTTAAATAAAATAATAATGACGAAATAAATAAATAAATAAATAAATAAATAAATAAATAAATAAATAAATATATATATATATATAAACGAAAAAATGAAACTATGGTAAAAACCATTTGAAATCGTACCGATCGGGGAAATAGGAAATTAATTCTCTCGTCTTGGGTTTTACGATCTTTGGGAACACTTTTCGCGAGAATCTGTATGTCGTTAAAGGATAGGTTGAACGAAAGTGCTGTTATGGTGGCTAGAAAACGACGATCCAGAGACTCCTCGGCACATATTAGAGTCGTTAAAATCGATCACCCCCAATGTCGTAGTTCGATATCTATTCTTCTCATGAATAGATCCCCCCTACCTTTTTATCCATTTAATAAAACATATTGGAACAAAAATTGATCGATAATTTACCTTTATTGAACCAAAAAAGAAACCACTTCTTTAGCAAAGTGCAAAAATCCACTCGAAAATTAATCGTTCGAGGAATGTTTTTCATGGTTAACATTTTCGTTTCTTTTTTCTTTTTTTCTTCTTCCATTACGCATCGAGGAAAACGTATGCGAGGAGAGTTTCTTTTCTTTTCTTCCTTCTTTCCTTCTAAGCGTTCTTCTTTCAACCGATTCGAAATAGTTCAGCCAACTGCATTGATGACTGTGTTCCATAAAAGAGCCGGATAAAAGGTAGAGAAAGTTACTAGGACGAAGAGAGTAAGGGATGTAAAAAGAAGAAAAAAGCTTTTTCTATTTCTCCGTGTTTCGTTTCATCGTTCATGTGGTTGGTGGTACCTATTCCCAGTACAACACCTTCATATCGAACTTATATACACTGTTAACGTCGTATTTACAGCTTTCCCATAACGAGGGAACAATGTTACCCTCTTTTGAACGACTTGTAGATGGAAAGTACATTCTAGGATATGAGGGGTGGTTCAGGGGGTAGAAAAAGAAACGATAAGATCCTTTATCGAAACATTTTCTTGTCGTATTCCTTAGTTTCTTTTTATTCCGAACGAGTCAAACGAACAAAATTTATTATTTCCACGATTCTTTGACTATTCTATTCGAATTATGATATTTTATTTTATTTATAAGGAATAAATAAATTCCATTTGTACAAGAATGTATTCTTTATCTTCTTTTTTTTATTATCCTTTTTGTTTTGTTTTTTGTTTTTTGTTTTTTCATTGCGTCGAAATTGATGACGATCGTAAATCAAGCGACGATGCACATTTCTAATAAAAAACAATGTTTCAGGATTTTATGGTGTCGTCGTTTACAAAAATATCATCGCGTAAAACCGATACCGATACACCGGTTGGTACATTGAATATGCAGTTTTATTTTTCTCCATGTATATTCGTAAAAAATATGACGAATAACGAAATTTTACATAACCGGGTGACACTCGCTATGTGTTTAGGTGTTTTCTATGAAAACTATATAAGACGTCGTTTTATACAATCTAAAAGTTTTCCAATATTATTTCATGTAATAAACATTCGGAGAGAGAGAGAGAGAGAGAAAGAGAGAGAGAGAGAGAGAAGATAATCTTTAAAAGCAATTTTAATATTTAATAGAAAAAAAAGGAAAAAATACCCCAAAATTTTCTCTATCGTACAATTTTTATAAGTTCCGTTTAAAAAAAAAAAGATAATATCTTGCAATAATCGATCGTTCGTTCCCATAAGCCTCTTTTAACGAATTGACGTAATCCCACGATAACGAAGAGGGGAAATATCCTGTACTTTGAACTAGCATAATCTAATCCTGGATATTTTCTTTCATTTGCAACATTTGGTTTGATCCATGAATAAATTGACGAGTTTTATGATGACTCTTATTTAGTTTCAAAATTGTATTTATATTAAATTATGATGTATTTTAAAAAATTGATGAAAGAACTTTCACACATATATGAATATTTGATTAAGTATTTCTTTTCTTTAAAAAAAATATATAATATGTTCGAAACAATAGTTAACTTGATAAATCTATTTTTGTCAGTAGTACAAAGGTAAATAATTGAAGCGACAAGAAAGTCGAAGAACTGATCGATAATCCTCACTTCTAAGTCGAGGACAGCTAGTGGGTAATTCAGTCGGAAGTCCGTAATTCTAGAATCGGAATCCTCTAAAAGGACTCGTCAAGCAAAGGCCTCTACGTTTCTGCCATTGCTCGTAGATTTGAACGTTTCTCGTTCAATGAAGGTGAGAGTAGAGTCTACCTCTCTTCCCTTGTTAAGGATTTCGCGTTTGGAGTAATCTGCATCTTTCCTTCCTCTACTACTCCTAACTCGTTGTCCTTATTCAAAACCACAGCTTCTCGTCAAGCTGCCGTTACCTCATGGACGTAGTAACGTCTAAGCTTCTCTATTGTATCCTCTTGTGTCGTACATCTCTTCTACGGTAAGACGTCTTTCATCGAAGCTTGCTTTAAAGACAATTGGATTTTCGTATTTTCGATTTGCATTTTCGATTTTACC
Source organism: Polistes dominula (assembly GCF_001465965.1). Next base: position 32,407 of record NW_015148985.1, read on the forward strand.
ATGACTAAAGTAAGATTCTTAAGAAAACGTTAATGACAAGTACTCGGTAAGCTTTCTCTGTCTTTGTTTCTGGAATAATCAATGACGATGAATACGATCAATCGATTAAATAATCTTTTCTTATTTATTTCTTTTTGATTAATTTTATATTTACAATATATGTATTGTATGACACGTGGAAAAATTGAGTCTTGGAATTGATGTCTCAGGAAACTCAAGATCCATTCTAACCTTGGAGCTATCGTGAACCCCTATGGGGTCAACTTCCCCACAAATTTTATTTGGATTGGAACAGTTCGATTCCCACAATATTTACAATTGGTTCTAATCGAGCCAATCAACGAAATCTAAGAAATGTGGTATCGTTTGCGTGTGAATGATACTAACGATCGGTAATACACCTTCATTTCGGTTAAATAATCATTTTCCTTTTTTTTTTTTATTTCTTATCTTTCCTTTTTTTTCTTCTTTCTTTTTATCTGGTTAAAATGTTCGACACTTAGTAAATCGAAGTTTTAGGTAGAAAATTAATCAAGAATAAAAGGAAGTTTTCTTAGGAGGAACTTCGGAACGGATGATTTACATTCTCGAGGGAACGTAGTAATTCGTGTTCTCGTTCGGTCACGATACGGGAACGGGCTCGGCTAATTTCGCGGAGAGCGCTTCCTGATAGCAGACAGTAACTGCTTCGAAGATGTAATGGGCAATCTGCGAAGTGATGTTCCAGTCAAAGTGCCGGCTTAATCGATGCTTCGTGCGCAATTCGAGAAGGAAGAAGAGACTGAGGGAGGCTTTTTCGTCCTGGTCAAGATTCCATCTACATTATCGAACGATATCATTAATTACGTGATACTTTAGACCTTGTCTGATGAGCCATTAAAATGACCGAATGATTTTGTTAATCTTATCATTTAAATGTGCACTTATACACGGACGTGTCAACTTCAAACATTCATTTTATTCAAGTTGATATATTAAAAATGTTTACGAGTAAACAATTGCAAAAATAAAATTATTGTAAACAACAACTTTACAAAAAAATAATATGCAAGTAGACACGCAGAATATATCAATCACTTTATCACAATTCCTTCAGATTTTTCATAGGTTTGCGATAATCCTTGACATGTTAGAATTCATCCTTTACGCAAAATCCGTCCTTCCGATAAGACACGCTCAACGAATACTCAAAGACAAACTTCTCTAACGCTGAAATATAGTCGAAGATAAATTCCACGGTGAAAAGGAAGTTTCTCTCAGGTGGTAGGAGTGAAATGAAAACTGGGTGGGGGAACAAATAGGGAGAGAAGAAGACTCGTTCCTCGTCTTGCTTCGAGCTAATCCGCGAGCTACAGAACAAGAGAGTGAAGGAGAATAAGATACAGAGAATGAGAGAGAAACAGAGAAAGGAAAAACTAGCGTGTTAAGTTCGTGCACCCTTAGTAGTTGCTGCAGGTGCTGCGTGAGGTCGTTGGACTCGTCTTTCGTGACCTAGACAACCGGTTGCACGGGACACGTAGACGAAGCGGAAGTACCAGGCCACATCAGGCTGCTACTTCTGCTGTTACTGCTATGGTAGCAGTTTCTGCGAAGTCTCGAAGGTCGTGCTTGCGAGTGTGACGGAAAGACAGGGAACACACAGAGAGAAAGAGAGAGAGGAAGGGAGAAGAGAATATGCAGAGAGTGCAACGTCGAGATGTGTACCGCTCATTAGCAAGTGTCTCAACTTTTGTCAAGTTTAGCTGATGGCTGTATACTGGCAACCCTGTTGACGTCCCTACTACCGTCTTTCCGTCTACTATGTTAAATGCATGTGGCGGTTGCCGCGTTGTTGCGTTTTCCTTCCCCATCTCATCGTCTTCTTCCCTTTTCTATCTTTATCCTCTAGATATACTCATTTTCCTTGTCTTCACCGATCTCCAACTTTCATACCATCCTCCTTCCTATATAAACTCTTTCTCGAGAATGAATGGTGTTGCTTTAATTGTTTAATAAGCCTAGACCCTTTCTCTTTTTATATGTTCGGCCTTTATAACTATATTTTCTTTAGATTTAAAATAACGATATCGTTGATGATATTAAGTTTAAAAAATTCAAATTTTCTTCAAAAATATGCTCTACATTAATCATTGTTGCTTGAAAAGATCTTCCCTCGATAAGAGAAAAGGATTTTTCTTTTTATTTTTTTTTGTCCATAAAAAGAAAGATCGTTTTTATAACGAAGAAAAGTAATAAAGATAAATCGTTCGATTTTGTCACGCCATGAGATAACAATATTCCAGCAAAGGACTCTGAGGTAGTAGATTGCTGCTTTTACTTTAGCAATTTGTGGATGTGGTTGCATGGTCAGTTAGTCGTTTCATTTTAAACCTTTCCCTACTCTCTTCTATTCTATTCTCGAAATCGTACGCATTTTCTGTTTCAAACGCATTTTCTATTTCTCTTTCTTTTTTTCCTACCCCATATATATACAAATGCTTGTACAGACAGTGTGTGTTAGAAGAGTGAGAGAGAGGGACACAGTGTCGAGAACGTCGACGAATGAGAGAGGAGGGAACCGCGCGGTGTTTGCACAGTCGCCGGCAAACATTGTAATCCGGTAACACTCTGCCTGCGAGGATTGGTTGCGGCTGGAGAGGGGTGAGGTGGTAGCGGGTAAAAGCGTGGGAGAGAGGAAAATGTGTTCTCGCACGTAGAGATATACATTTGTATGTGTTTGCTCACGGTCCTATGTGTAGAATGTGTAGAACCTTTACACGTGTGTGAGTGTTTGTGTGTGTCTGTCAACGTTGAGAAAAGGTGGGGGTGTTGGGTTGGTGGATGATGTAAAAGAGAGGGGAGGAACGAGTCGATGTCAAGTGATGGTCCAGTGACACTTTATAGGCCGAATGTCAGTCTCTGCTCATACAAAGACAACACAACGGTGTGTGAATGGACGAACAAGCACGGTTGCTCTGTGAATTCGCTTCGAATTACGGTTTTAATACTAAAAACTACTATTACTATTACTACTACTACTATTATGATCTTGTTCACGGAAATATGATCTGGAATTTTTTCAAAAGTATCCTCGTTTTCATATATTTTTTGATTTTATTTTTACCTTCTCTTCTTTTTTAGTCCATTTTATTATTTTTAAGAAACGTTTATGAGAGAGGAAGAGAGAGAATATTATTATATTAAAATTTAAAATCTCGCTTATAAATGGGGAAGTTTGTATATCGGAATATATTTAAAATTACGAGGAGAAAATAGTTAATTTTGAAATGTTTGAAGGAAAATTTAACGAGAATGTAAGAGAGGAAAATGTTTTACACATCTTATATATGGGATAGATATTTTAATAAATGCATAAAATATATTCATAAAACAAGGATAGATAAGTAAAACAGAGAATGCCGAGATTGTTAGAGAAAATTGATTGGTAAACAATTATTCTATAAAGTCCTCCGTTAAGCTATAAGGAAAAGTTGTTTTATCGAATAAGGAACAACAAGATGAACAGCAACCGGTCTTCTCTCTCCGGTACACCAGATATCCTCCGGTACCTCGTCGTTTCGTATTCATTGACTAGGTGATGAAGGAGATGGACGCAAGAGAAGCGGAATAAGGAGAGTCAGAGAGGTAGAGGAGGATTACAGGCGAATTAATCCAGCGCAAGGGAATTCGGCTCGACTTATGAAGGAGGAAGGAGAAGAGAGAGAGAAAGAGAAAGAGAGAGAGAGAGAGAGAGGGTTAGTGGTTTCTCGAGAGACGTTTCGCTTAGTTTCATCCAGGCGTTAAGGTCGCTTCTGGATCGGTCGATCTGCCACCAAGGGCTGCTACCCTTTCTGCTGTTGCCTGTCTGCTGCCTGCTGGTAATGGTAGTGGTGGTGCAGTGCAGTGCAGTTAGTACTGTTGCTGCTTCACTGCAGATAGCGATACGAAGTTACTCGGAACTCTGGTCGCGACTTGATAAACTTTTGCTTTTGCTAATAGAAGAAAGTGTCTGTGTGTGTTTGTGTAAGAAAGAGAGATAGATATATCTGATATAAGACATGTGTTTTACTTTTAATGTCTACCCTTCAAATCTCGTTATACTATCGGTAGATATCGGAAATTAGAAATAAAGGGATCTCTTTTGGTGATAGACACATCACATTTCTTATAACACACCAACACTTTTCCATTCTCATCTATTCCTTTAGTCTGTTAACGAATCACAATGAGAAAGTTGAATGCTTCTACTGCGAGTAGTAGTAGTTTCTCATTTAATTTCTCCATTCGGATTTTATTCGAGAAGTTCGTTTGACTTCGCCATGATAATAGCTTTTCTTACGTACGCTTTTTAGATCAATTCACACTAGACTCTATCCGTCTATTTCATTCCTTTTCGTAGTTCAGTGTCTTGTCTTACTTCTATTTCTATCTAATTCTTTGATCCTTTTCGATAGTATTCATCATGTTCGTTTGAAAGGAATACGAGTGTGATCTTGAAATTGAATAATATTCTAGATGTGGGGTTCAGACAGAGAGAAATATAACTGACCGATGATATATGATATGATATGTGATATGTGTGATAGTTTATTTAATTAATTATGTGATGTTGAGCGGTATTTACAAAAAGTTAACAAAAAAGTGGCGTGGTTACAAAAATACAGAATACAAAAGAGTTATAAATATAAGACGGACTAACTGACTAATAAACCGATAAACTGACTGATAAAATACGCAGACGAATATAACAGACTGAAAGTATAATTATTGAACTGAGAACTAAGGACTAATACAGACGGATATACAGACAAACAGATATGCAGACTGATACAGATTAAGAACTGATAGACTAAGGAACTCTCTTTCTTACTTTCTTTCACATATTTAAATTATAAAAGAGTACACACCCCTTTGAAGAGGAAAGGAGATTTTGAATACTATCGACCAATAGCAGAAGGATCCTCCCCCCATAGTCAACCGATGTGTACAGCTTTTGTTTTTGATAAAGATCGCAGTGAAATCATGCATAAAGGAACTTCGTTTTTTTTTTTAAACAACGGAATATCACTTCCCCCCAATCTCCTAGTGGAGTCTCCTTTCACCAAAATCAATAGCTTATTCAAACAGAAACTAAAATAAATGAAGAACTAAATAATAATCTTATCGTCTAAGATAGCATATTTAAACAGAAGATAAAATAAAGAAAGAACTACGTATTAACTTTATCGTCTACAGAGAAGAAGAATTTCCACATAGTCAATGCATTTATTTTAAATTAAATACTTCGTGTTTATTTTACTTCTTTATTTATCAGGATAGATAATTTCAATGAAAAAAAAATTACATCGTGTAACGTTTAATAATTCTTTGTTTTAAAAACGTTGTCCGAAAGTTGAGTAAAAAAAAGAAAAAAGTTACTTATTTCTATTTTTATTTTTTCGAAAGGCAAAAGAAAAAAAAATGCGAAGCTTGATGACATATTGACATAACGACGTCGTAAAAGGTATTTAGAGGTCGCTTATACGAGGGTAAAGAAAGAAAGAAAAGACTTTTAGAAAGGGGTTGGTGGTAGCCGAATAAACCAGACAGGCACGGGCTGACGCGAGAAACGAATGGCTCGTCGTAATCGCAGAACCTAAACGCCCGGCATTTGTTATCTTTAAACCGTGTAGAGACTAGGGGTGACTCGGACAAACCGGAAAAGATACCACAAAAGAGGGTTGGAGGTAGTAACGGTAGGAGAAAGAAGGTTGAACGAAATGATTAGCGACATTTAATGCGAACTCACCGTCGTAGATTTTATGTCTTCTCTTCCTCGTTTTTTCTTCTTTTTTTTCTTTCCTTCTTTTCTCGATGTGCAAAAAATAAAAAAATAAAAGATAAAAAAGAAAATAAAAAGGGAAAGAAAGAAAAGGGGGAATATCTTTTTTAATTACAACGGTCTGCTGGAATAATTTCACGTATAATTTCATTAAAAGTCCGAGCTTATTAATTTTCAGAATTCGAAAAAAATTCTTCCCTCTTATTATTTTAATGAATTTAATTTTCTTTCTTTTTTTTTTTTGCTTTTTTTAATCAACGTTGTTATTATTATCTTTTCTTTTTTTTTCTTTTTTTAGTAAATTAAGACACTTCAAGGTAGCATAGGCATGACTGGATCTGACATGAAGGTATGCAAAGAGAGTAAGAAGAAGAAGAAGAAGAAAAAGAAGAACACAGAAGACATACAAAGTTGAGTGAAAAAAATGTCGCTAGAAAAGAAGGAAAAAGAGAGAGAGACAGAGAGAGAGAGAGAGAGAGAGAGAGAGAAATAGAGAAATAGAAAGAGAAAGAGACAGAGAGAGAGAGAGAGAGAGAGAGAGAGAAGGGTCACCAAGAACGGTTTATACACAGAAGACAGTAATGGACCAAAGAGAAAACGCCTACACTGAGTATATAGCGGGTGGAACGACACAAAGGAATGTGAAACTAAGGCAAACATTTTTTTCTCGCACCGGCTCTCTTTCGAAGGCGTACTCCCACTACGGATATACTGCATATATTATAATGAAACAAAGTGCACTCTCCGGTAATGTGAAAGGAATTCTTTTGAATTCGACTAAAAACAAGTAACCTCTTCGAATTATTCAAGATTTCTTTTATTTTTTTTTTTTTTTTAAACATAGTAGCATCAGTTTTAAATCCATTTCAATGATTCTCAAATAAATTAGGAGGACAGTTTTATTTGATTATTTTTTTGTTAACGTTGTTCATATCACCGACAACGTATTACGAATGATTTTCTAACGAATTATAGTTAGTCGTATTCGATGCAGGAATATGCAGAGATCATTAGGGATAGCTACTAGCCTCTATACATAATCAAAAATCTATTGTTCGAATGATACACTGGAAATAATTTTGTATCCAAGTCGTGTGTACATCAGAGATGTATTATATATTATCGAGAGACACGGTGAGAACAGTTTGCTACGAGTTTGCATTGATAATTATCTCGGTGCAGATATCCAGTTAATTTATGCTTACATCGTTTGGTGGACGTCAGATCGTACCGAGTGTTAGAAGCACTCTGGAGAACATCACACCATCGTGTATTCGAGCATTCGAGTGCCCAAATTAAGCTCGAGTCGATGTTGAATCAGACGATGCTCCGCTTGTGGAAATGCGAGAAACGCGTTAAATCAAATTATTCGGTACGTTTGTATCGTCTGAGGAATCTATTTCCTTAGAATCTTGTCTTACTGTGTCTAATGTTCTTATCGTAATTAAAAATAAAAGAATAATCATATCAATTTAACAATTTTTATTTAAAAAAAAAAGAAACAAAAAATTATTGTTTTATATATTTTAATTTCGTTTTAATTATTCGGTACTTTGAAAATATTTATAAGGTAATATTTTGAACTAAAAAGGAGGGTGCAAGGTCTTGCCCTCTCGGATTTTGTTCAAATTTTGCAGGATGATAGATTTTGCTTCCCTGTTTACGAATATATATGGTTATACGGGCCACCACTCAATAATTTTTGAGATATTTGCAATTAAAAATGTTTATGATACCATCTAGTGCTTAAATTTAGTTCTGACGTAACGTCGTATAGTAAAACGTACGTATTACGACGTACGTCGTAAATAAAACTCTTATAAGGTTTCTAGTCATATAAGTTATTTTATTTTTAACTTATTTAAACTCAATTATGTATCTTTACATATAAAAATCGAAAAAAAATTTACCTTCCCAAATTCGAACCCTAAAAGACTCGGCTTTTAGCGGCACGGAACGCTGAATCGTTGTAGTTACACTAAACCTATTACATGCTATTGCTCTCTTCAGAACTAAATTTAAGCATTAGATGGCATCATAAGCATTTTTAATTGCAAATATCTCAAAAATTATTGAGTAGTGGCCCCTATAACCATATATATTCGTAAACAGGGAAACAAAATCTATCATCCTGCAAAATTTGAACATAATCCGAGAGGGCAAAACCTTGCACTCTTGTAAGTATATAAAATGAGGTTAGGTCAGACTGTTAGGTCTATTTTTCGTTCGATCGGCAAGACAAATTCATAATATCTTCCTAACCTCAAAACTCTTCCTATATGGTGTACCTAAAAGCTTCCTTCTCGTACGTTCTACCGAGATTATGGGTTTATTATAAAACCCATATCCCTGTTGCATTTTAGTCAGGTTACCAGAGTGTGTATATATACCTACTGTCTAACCCTCTTTTTATTCAACCTCTCTTACAGACTAAGAGGGTAAAGCATGCCCTAAACGAGGTGGTAGAGATATAAAAGACGAGAATATTAGTTGCACGTGACTTACAAAAAACTATTACTATTTACAGCACGAACTTTACTGGCTTAAGCTACAGAAGACGTTAGTATAATGCAGTGCAAAAAGCTTCATGTAACAATGAGCAACATAAATCGTAAGGAGTTGACTACGTAATTCTTTCTAAGTGTCTGCAACCCCTTCTTTCCTAGTTTTTTCTTTCTTTTCGAATAGAAACTTCTTTTGGGTGGATACCCCGAATATTTTTAAGGGGAACGAAACAAATAAAAAATGCAAAATTTTAAAGGGAAAACGCTTTACATTGATGGTGGTAGAAAAATGTGAAAATATCGATCGGTCAAAAACTTGCGAGAGATACGCAGAAAACCGCGCAACTGTTCAACAAACAATTTAAAACTCAACACGAAAAGTGAAAGGCTGTGACCGTATTTGTCAGAACTGGTGACAGTGCAGGGAAGGCGTGGGGACCAAACTCATTGTGTGTCATATGTGTTTGTACAGATACTTTTAACAATTTAAGTTTTAAAGTACCTCTGCAGATAAAAGAATAATTTAATAATGTAATAACTTATTAAAGTTATCGATATAAATAACATAAGAAGTTTCATTTTGGTTACGTGTGAGTTTTAAGCTTTCTTTTTTCTTTTTATTTATTTTTTTTTTTATGATAAATATCTGCCCTTTATAATTTCAATCGTTTACTTCAATTGAATAATTTTCATCACTTTGTTTTACAATTGTCGTGTTTGATCTCTCTGCTTTTTGATATTTGCAGAATTTTCAAATAGTGATCGTTTTAAACGAAAGTATTCTGTACGTGCTATAATACATACGTTCATGATTCACGTGGAAAATACCATATGTGTCTCGTTGTTTTTTTTTTTTAAACAATCCGTTAACATATATATAAATATATATACATATATTTGTCTCTTATATTTTTTAATTAATCTGCCTCCAAGCAAAAAGAGAGAGAGAGAGAGAGAGAGAGAGAGTAAACGATGTAACTGAACAGAGATATTTCAATATAGTTTCGTTAGTTTACGTACATAAAATGAAACAGATCGGAGCATTCGTTTAGTGAGACGTGAAAGGTGCAAATTTGTAAATATAAAAAAAAACCTTTTTTTGAGCTTGTTATTTATTTTTTAATTTGCAAAAAATAGAAGAAAAAAAGAAAGAACACAATTCTGTCGGTATTTAATTGTTTTGTTAATTATTTGCGAATATTACTTTATTGTGATAAAAATAAATGTGAATATTGTTACGTGATTACTTCAAAATGTGTATCTATAATTCCTGTATTCTGCATGCACATAAATATATATATGCATACACACGTGTATAGGAATATAGAAATTTCCATAAAAAAGAAAAAATTAAAAAAAAAACGTAACGAGAGGAAAGAAAAACAAGAGAAATGAGGTCACCGACAGAACAAAAGGGCAGAGGGCTCGTTGACTCCGTTATAACTGGCGAACACATAAATTGGAGGACTTTCGGTGTCGGATTGCCAAGAGGGGTTAGAGGGAAGAGTTTACCAGAGGGGGTTGGTAGTAGAAGGAATTGTGTTGATGATACTGATAGCAATTTGTTTCCTTTGTTTCACTTCGCAATTTCTTTTCCCGTTCCTTTTCGTCTAACACCTTTGCTTGTGTTCATTTTAAAGTAATGATAACACAAAAGCATTGATAACCGAATTCATTTCGTAAAAAAAAACGGATGTACTAAATTTCAAATTCTCATAAGGGATTTAGTTTTATACGTGTAATTCTTACACATATAAATATATACATATATATCAAATTTCTTCATACGAATTCACGTTAAATTACGTTCATCTTTTGCAAAGATAAATCGAAGATTCGTTGGTGCATTAAATCTTTAAATAATAGGATAGTAGAGAGATGGAAAATAAATGGGTTATTATACGAATCCAACCTTCTTGGGGGCATCATTCTTTTTTATTCATTTTCTTTACCGCTACGTGCCAGTTCAATTGGATTTTATAGGCCGACTGTTAATTATTCCTCTACAACCCTTATCCGACCTTTTCTTTTTCCTTCCTCCCGTCCGTTTTCTTTCCTCCCAATTCTTTTTTTTTCTTTTTCTATCTTTCCTTCCTTGAATCCGCTATCTCCGGTTCGTAGAAATATTAATTTCTCGATTTCCTTCGAACCGTTATTCTCGACTCTGTCTTTCCCGAGTAGCCGAAGGAAAGAAAAGAAAAGAAAAGTAAAAAAGATGGAGTAGTAGTAGTAGTCTTAGTAGTAGTAGGAGGAGGGTTGCCCTTAATTGGCACGATTAAATTAGACATCGACGATTCGTAAGAGAAGAAGAGAACGAGACGAAAGGACACGGTTACGGGCCAATAGGAACGTAGGCATCATCCCCCATTTTAACATTGGACTGTATCAACACCGTCTCAAATGCGGTCGAAAGTGCGCTTCAGCATTTTCCTTCGTGATAAATGTTTGTCGACGGTAGTCATTGTATAACGAGGGACTCACTTTTTTTTTTAAACTTCACCTTTCGAGGAATGAAAAGTAGTCAATTAAAACGGGTTATTAATTGAATGCCTTCCGATAACGGTATTCATGTTTATTAATCCATTATAGGGTTTTTACAGTTATCAATATTGTTTCGATAATGGCTCAGCTAAAATATTTCCATTGCTCGTGTTATACATATATATATATATATTGTATATATATCAAATGTTAATCAAACAAATTGCGTGAGGTTTGCTTGGGGAAAATTTCGATGAATATTTTCTTTAGTAAAATAACATAATAGGTTACAAATACATTAACAAATAACAGAGGACGAGGGTGGGAGTGAGGAAAGGGGCATTTTGAAAACTCAAATGAATTATATAACAGATTCAATATGGGATAATAAATATAAGTTTATATATGTATACATATTCTATGGAAAACATTGTAACCAAGTGTGGAAAATCGATGCAATATACGCAACCAATATATAACCAGGACGAGTGCCTATTGTCGATCGATCACAATACGCGATAATATCGGGCCCCGATGTATTCGAAAGCGATCCACGTTTCTAAGTATCTCATATCGGAAGCCTCGATTTTATCGGCGAGAAGACGTTCTTCTTCTTCTTGCTGTTCGATCGCACACCAACCTCTTCGACTTATCGCCAAACATCGACAATTCTTCCTGTCCTATATTTCAAAGTGATTTATACTTCTTGTATTCTTCCCCAACCAAAGATTCAAACATTCTTATCTCATCAGACGTAAACATCGATATCGTTTAATAACCAGGTAAAATAAGACAAATTTTTTTATTTTAAAATAATTCATTAAGGTTTGTTTTACAATCTGTTTTTTTTTTAACAATTATGATTGTTACATTTTGAAATATAGTTGTTGAATTTGTTCGAACAAACAAATCAATGAAATTGGACGAACTTTTTATTTGTTTAATAGTTTGTTTGTTTGAGTGCTGAATACTTTTACCTAAAATGTTTTGTAGGAACGAAATAATTTATTATTAACCAAATTCTAATAATAAATTATATTTATTAATTACAATTGTTCTTTTTGAATATAATTTGATTTAATTAACCCCTTAAGAAACAATTTTGGTTCAATGTAATAAAACGCCGCTCGAGTTAACTCGAGCGTGCAACTTAAGGGGTTAACATAAACATTACATTATTTTACATTATTATTAATAAATACGTATATGAGTCGAACGACTACGCTAGTAATTTTTACCAAACGCATATATGCGTCCATAGCACACAAAGGATTGAAAAAAAAAAATACAATAGATTGAAGGAAACATCATGTTGGAATATAACCGTAAAATTTAGTTGCTCGAAATCAAAGAGAAAAGAAATAAGAAACAGATAAAGAAACGATAATTGACGACGCACGTTTGAAAAGATAAAAGATAAAAGATAAAGATAAAGAAGAAAAAGAAGAATAGGAAGGGAGAGACAAATGATCATGTCGAATCGAAGGGAAACAACACGGTCACTCAGCAGTGAATTCGTATTTTGCACTCGATTCGAGTAGATTTCAAAGTCGATGCACTGATTGGAGTTTCTACTCTAGTCTTTCTTTCTGTTCTTCGATCATTATCCCTAGAAATAGTAAAAAAGAAAGAAAAAAAGAAAGAAAGAGAGAAAATAAAAAGATAAATTAAAGGAAAGAAAAAAGAAAAAAAAAGAGAAGAAGAAAATGCGAAGTCTTTCGACCGATTTCATTCACCTTCGATTATTCCCTTCATTTTTCGCGTCACTGCTGTGTACTCTTGGAAAAAAAACGAAAAAAAGAAAAAAAAAAAAGAAAAAGACAGAAAGAAAATGATAGAAAAAGAGAGAAAGAGAAAGAGAGAGAAGTGCGATAGAAAATAAGAAAGGAAAGAGAAGACTCTAAGATGACGGAGGTTGTGCGAGGAGAATGGGAATCCTGGCGTGGTATTAGCTAGGGAATTTTCTATTTCAGATTCCGCGAATCCATTTTATCTTAAACTTCGTAATTCCATACCGCCTGCCTACCTACGAGCACGAAGGAATTCAGCCGCGCGACCTTTCATCCTCTCCTGGATAATCCACAGCCGTTCCCTCTTTACCTTAACCACCTATCTCCTTCGGTGTCCAACTGTGAGAGATAGTGAGACAAAAAGAAAGAGAGAGAAATAGAGAAAACCTAGATAAATAAAGAGAGAGAAATAATATTCTTTATATTCTTTTGGTGGACACGAAAGATATCACCCAGTCACTGGGTTTTTAGATTTTTAATATTACGATATCGTTTGCACTCTCTTTCTCTTTTGAAAGCTTCTGTTCATGAATTATCATGAAATTGTTCTATAGAAATGAGATTGAGTTAATCTTTAGCATGACTAAGTTTTAATCTAGTTCTTGAAGTTAATTCTAATGATATGTAATCTGTAACATTGGTATCAATAATTTAGAAACTTTTCAAAAATAAAAGTTTTAATGAATTATACATACATTTGTTAAGAATAATATTTATTTAAAAAAATATTGTATAGTGTGACACATGTTAATAGTTTCAGAATTTTATTGTACCACTAGGATTGTAACAGAGAACATCAATTCGACCACCGAAACGAATATTTAGTCGACGTTGTAGGAAAAATCTCGATTGAGGTATATAAGGGATGCATTTTTTTTTTCTGACAATGGTAAATACGTAGATATTTAGACTTGTACATATATGAAAGTTGCATTCGCAGTTAGATAGCCGCTTTGCATACACACTTGACCCATTGATCGCTGTACTATTTCGTCCTTCCGCATGTGGGACTGACAACGTAGCAGTAACGTTTACGATATCACTATACCCCCTTCCCCACCCCTCCAATATTTTCGACCTAAAAAATAAAACAGAGATAGAGAGAGAAAGAGAAAGAGAGAGGAAAAAAGCAGACCAAGCGAATAAAACTCGAAACGATTTTCCTACGTGTTTTGCTTATTAAACTGCGAACACAACCTACTTTTTTCACCGTTTCTTCATATTTACTTTTAGTTTTATTTTGTATTAATTTTTTCTTTGTTTATCCATTCTCTTCGAGTGTTTTAAAAACTGACGCCTCAAATATTATTATTTTAAATATACCACGATAATAATAACAATAGCTATCAATTTGAATACGCGAGCATAAAATTTCACCAGTCGTGTTAGCGTTTGTTAAATAAATATTGCAAAATCCTTGATAAATTTTAAATACCGAAATCCCATAGGATTAAATCGAGCAAGAAACAATATCATCGCTTACCCACTAATATCATTCAGTATTATTTAACGTTATATTAAATATATAGAAAAATGACTGAATATCTTTTGTTTTTTCCCTGTACTGTATTATCAGCTGTTTGGTATTTTGTATTATATAAAAAAACTTCCAGAGTTTAGTACTGTTTAACCATTACATAGTTGAACAGGGGATAAGTATTTTATATAGCTTTAAAACTGCATCATTTCACCTACTACAATACTTTCATAAACATGCCGACGTTATCGTAAGTCCTGGACGGAAATTAATTTTCAAGTTGGTCGTTGTCAAAATTCAAAATTCAGCTCGTGCACTTTTGCGCATTTTCATCGTCCTTGCTCCTTCTCTCAAACGAGCTTTCTAGCTACGATACAACACCTTTATTCCATTTCGTCACACATACATACATATATACATATACCTACCATATGTAAGTGTACATAGTGTATATAGTAACACACACACACACAAATGTAGGATCATTTGCACGTTTAGGAGAACTGTAGCGATCTCTCGTTTCCAACGGTCCTAACGTTTGCCAGAGGGGAATTGGACAAGGTAGGCTAGAAAGGGTTGAACCTGCCAGTTTGTGTACACGCGTATGTGTATGTGTGTATGTACAGGACTTCGACACTAACAACCACCCCACATCCACCCTCTCCTACTCTTCAGGCTTCCCTTCGTAACGTAATTGAATCACGCTACCCGGCTAGCGAGGCGTAAAACGTGGATTAAATACGGCGCATACGTGGAACCGAAACTGGTCCTCTTGCACAGAGGGACACCGTGAAGTACAAAAGAGAGAGATAGAAAGCTAGGAAGGGTTCCTGAGTGATTTGAAAAGCTTTTCCCACAACGGTTACGAATTCCAGGCTTATAAAAGGTAGAAACGATGATGACGATGACGATAAGTTGAGCTTATGTGTTTTCTTTTAGCCAATGTCGAGGTCGCTGTTCGGTGATTCGTCAACCCTTTAATTTATCCTTTCCACAGTCCTTTGATGATCCATGCTTTATTTATTTCTTTTTCTTTCTGTCAATCTTTTACCTTTTTACAGTCGTTGACGCAATTTCTCATCACATAGTCCCACTTTATAAACGAAAATACATACACGAAAGGAATATAGTGAGTTCGGAAAAGAGAAAAAGATAGGTAAAAAAAAAAAAAATAGTAAAAAGAGATATGATATCGATGGACAGGAATGAGGTTTGCGTTTTACGAAGGGCTTCTGATATTTATTTATAAAGCAACGAGAGAGAGAGAGAGAGAGAGAGAGAGAAAGAGAGAAAGCCCAGTGTATTCCATCTCTTCTATGGTTGCGCGTGTATACCTTTCAAAATTGGTACACATGAGTTTCTTTATCTATCTCGTTTGAATAACTCTTTCTTGTTGTTATTCTTTCTATTTTGTTTTTGTATTTTTTTTTGTTATCTTGTTTTTTTATCATTCTTCTTCCATCGAGTGTATTTTTGTTTCTTTTACTCACTTTGTGCATTTGTAAAGCTTTGGTAACATTTCTTCTTTTTTTCGTTGTTTTTTTTTCGAATCATCAATTTTACCTCTCGCGTTTACCTCAGGGTAATAATACATACCACAACGCCGTTGGTGGTAACCGAAAGCCTGGACGACAGTAGTGAAATTACGAGAATACTAGATACAAGTTGATACTGGCTGAAAATTGGACAGATAAAGTCGGCAATGTGATTCTATGAAATCACGCAATCCGAAGAAGGAAGGAGCTTGCGCAAAAACCAAATTGCTATGTCTCATAGTCTCGACATTTTTCTCGTTATTTCAAGCTTACCATTCATTCTATTCTATTTCTATTTCTTTTTCATCTTTTTTCTCTCACTCTAATTTTTTTGCTTACGCGTTAAAAATAACACTTATTTAAATATTAATATCATTCTCGGAGAACAATTTTACCGTATATTTTTTTTTGCATTTTTTTTTTTTTATACCCCCTCCTGAAAAAGACGAAATTTTTTATTTCAAATCTTTCCTCCTCGCAAAATACAAATGTTATTCATCCAACATGTCTTGTTCACTCGACAATGTTTACGAAATTTATGAATGTCACGATTATTTCGGGAGGATCCTACGAGAAACCATCAATCTCTACGACCCAGTTTCACTTGCAAGCGAGGCAGACATGGAGAAAGAGAAAAAGAGAAAGAGCCAGGATCCTTTCGTACCTAGCGTACGTTTATGACGGAGTTGCTCTCAAACTGTTTTGTAAGAAAGATAAATAGGCTACTTCGATAAAACTTACTCTACGCTCTTTCTTTCTTTCTTTCTTTCACTGCGGGTAGTGTGCCACCATTGAATTATATTATTATACGAGCATTGATTTATTACATTTAACATGAGCCTTCATATTTTTCAAAACGTACAATTAAATTCATCCCTACATTGTTTAATAACTCTAACATATTATTTTGTTTTTATTTTTTATTTTGGTAGCTAATCATCAAATAAATTTTACTAATAAGAATTTCAATCATGTGAGATAATAAAGCTTAAACAGTTTAAAAGCTTGAAACAATATTGTTTATTTCCAATGTGTATAAATTAGTTTCTAATTTTATAGGAAGAATATTTTGTTTAGATTCGTTGTTAATAGAAAACTTAAGTGACATTAAAAAGCTTAACGCGTTTCCCCGATTCTCGTTTCGAACACATTGGCAACTTTCGATAGGACCTTTACATTCCCAGCATGTACCTTGAGTTAAGTAACTCGCACGTGACAGGAAGATACAAAGCACCCTTAAGGAATTCAAGAGCACCTTTTGCCGATGCTTCTCTCCCACCCTATAAAAGGTCTAAACGATTATATCATAGATTTACTTTCTCCCAAAGGTGAGGAATACAAAACCTCCTCCCAAAAATAGAAGAAAAAGACAAAAGATTCGAGCTTTTGATGAGATGTTATTAAAAAATAAAAAACAGCTTTTTTTATTACGAAGATACGCAAACTGATGACAAACGTGAAATTGTGACAGGTAATATGATAAGAAGAATAGGGTGAGGGGGAGGGGGTGATGGTGATGGTGGTGGCGTTGAGATCAGAGCCCGCGATTTACCGCAGTAATTACCAAAATTACTGCACCGCATAATGGCGGTAATTATCACCGTAATTCGTGGTAATTGCAGCGGCAGTTACCGAATGCGAACACCGAAGCCGCTCCAGTGCGATGGGGGTTAAAGGTTGTAGGTATCGTTGACTAGCGACAGCGTCTTCTTGGATTTTCCTTCCTTCCTTCCTTCCTTCCTTCCTTCCTCTTCTAAACTTTGATTCTTCAAACCTCGTTATCGATCTTTGGTTACCGAAAATGATCATGGTTTAAACACGTATATCTTATTTCCTCAATTTTTTATCTTTTATTTGAAAAGAATAATAAGAAATTCTGTAATAGTAAAAGAATCAATCCTTAGATTATCTTTCAACTGTAAATTGATAGTCATCGATATAAGGAAACTCGTTAATATAATATTTCAAGTGTGGTTATTATAGTATTCCGATACGAAATAAATCAGAGAATTTTCTTTTCAATCTCGTTATTCATGATCATCTTTAAAAAATAAATCTAGATATAAATCGATAAATGTAATTGGTGTTAAGATAAAATCATTGTTGTTACCAATAGGAATACTTATATTATTGTTATTGTCTGTTACAGAAACGAATCCTGTTAAGGAAAAGAATGAGGATTCTTGGCACGGGGTGAGTTTATTCAACAGATAGATACTATTGTAAAAAAAAGAAGTATAGAAAGTAAAGGCTCGAGAAAGTCTCGGAGAAAATCGGGCCGATAACTAGCCTAGAATTACGGTTATCACGGAAGCTAGTGCGAGCTCTTGCATACTAAACTAAACCCTACCTACCTAGTGACTTTTGCTCTCTTTTACCTTCCATCCCTTAAATTCTCCTGTTAAGCTTCTTCTAATTATCCTGCCTTCTTCTAATTGTCTCTTGTTAGTCCAAAGACAAACGGGATGGAAAGAAGGAAGGAACGGCTCATGTATACCAATTATCCTTGAACGAGACGTGTTCATTTGCTTTTTTTATCTTTCCCCGTCATTTCTAAAAATTATCGAAAATAAGAACGCGAAAATCTAATCGATTTTTCGTGGTAAAACATTTTTTTACTTTTCAACGTTACATTAGGGTGTGGGTGGAGTTCCGAGGAGTGAAGGGGTTGTGTTCTTTAAAATTAAAAAGGGTCCGTAAAACTCGGATGGAAATGCAAAGTAGCAAGTTGAAAATGAGAGAGAGAGAGAGAGAGAGAGAGAGAGAGAGAGCTGACTATTTTTAATCTTGCATTGACTCACGAAAGTCCCTACGCGTCGTCTCGCTTCGAGTTTAAGAGACGAAAAGACGTCGATTTAATGGCGGACGATGCTTCTCTCTTTCTCTTTCACTCTTTTTCTTTTTTTTTTCTTTCTCAGCAAGGGAAAGAGAAAGAGAGGAAAGGAAAGGAAAGGGGATGGTTGTGAGTTCTTGCACGGATAGGAGTAAAAAGGGCGGCGAATCCTCGAGGCGTACGAGGATAGGACCGAATCCGAGTCTTTTTCCTCTTAATGACTCGCGAAAAATTTTCAATGCGTCCCGACGGCCCCGTCTTTTCATGAGGAATAATAAATGGCGGATGGCATCGGGATAGCTGAGAGTAGAGAAACGCTATGATGGTTCTCGACCAACGAGGTGCCATCGTTGGAAATGTGCTAAGCTTAGAACATGTTAGTGGAAAAGAGAATGAGAGAAAAAAAAGAAAAGAGAGAGAAAAAAGGAAGAAAGAAAAAACCGAGGTGGGGCTGGGTAAGCCAAAGAGAAAAAGAAAAGAAAAGGGAAGGGAACATCGGTGCTTTCCAAAGAGGTTAAAAAGGAATAGAAGGGAGGAGTTGGGAGGGTAGTGTGGACGGTGTTCTCTTGGCAGCCATAGCGCGGTTTTGTATATTTATCACTCTTTGAAAAATGTCGTTGGAGTCCCTGTGAGTCAAGGGAGATGATACCCACCACCTAAGACTATTCGTCAAAGTAACCGGAGAGTTTGTCACGGCCTTGTCTTTCTTCTTATTTTTTTTTTCTTATTATCTTTCCCTTTTTGGTGATAAGGGGTTTCTTTTAAAGAATTAACGCAAAGATGTTCCCCTCAAAGATCGCATTATTCTAACATCTTATTTCATTTCTTTGATAAATTTCTTTCACCGCGGAATTAGGACTGTTAAGCTTGAGAATAGGAAGATTTTAAACAAGAGAGTGGTTAAGAGAAAGGGAGGAGGCAGTTTACAAAACTTGATCCTTGCTTACCGATCAAGCCTCGCAAAGTGATCCTTCGAAAGTTTGTAAGGTATCGAGAGTGATCGAGCAAAATTTATCCTTCCGTAAGGTTTAACGCTAGTGGTGTGTGGTACACTACTATAGTGAGGCCCGAAGGGACTTAACCCGTGACACGATACCAAGAAGACCACTCTGAACTTTTCCTTAAGACAGATCGTTTCTCCTTAGAGACGATCTTACACCCTTCCGGTTCTCTCCAATGTTCCTTTCCCCATCCCGGTACTCTTCCTCCTTCGCTTTTATCTCCTGAGAGGTTTACCATGACTCTGAGTAATAGTTTCCTTCGAATAAATGTATTCCGTGTGTTTCTAGAAGAAGGAAGTAATTATTTGGAAAAAGTAGAAGGATGTACTCTATATAGTCGAACAAATAGAGAAAGGATTATGTTCGGTTTATATAGTCAGACTGTAAAATCTTCAAATAAACTGTATGTGTGTATATGTGTCGGTTTGAACGAAGTAGAAGTAAAACCGAGAATGAAACATTTACGAATGTAGTTTTGAAAATTGACGTACTTACCAATGCTGCTAGTTAAACTCGTATAAAACGACTTTTCTTTAATTGGTCATAGCAATTAACATTCGAACTTAAAATCTCTAGTGTAATGTTGGTTAAATATCGGTCCAATGGAAGTCCCACCATTCAATATCCCAAAAGTGGGAGGTTAAAACTGGAAAATATATAATCTCGTAACAGAGTTTTATTAAGAGCACCACTTGGGGTTGGTTGTAAGAAAGTTTTGCTAACTCTCCGCCGGCTCTATACTTTTGGCGATTTAATGAAAGCTATTGTTCGACTTATTCGAAATTGCGCGTGCTTTCACGAAATTTTGCCCAGGAGTATCGCGTATTCTCAGATTGAAACTTTTACTCCCTCATTTTCACTGAAAATCACGGCATTAGGAATATTTTGTCAAAGTGACTACTATTCTAATTTACATTTTTACCCTATTATTCTCTTCCAAATCCGTTAATGCTTTTATCACGAATCTAAACGAGTTAAATATCTTCCTGTGAAATCTAACGAAAAATATTAACGTTCTCTAACGTATTATTTTCACATTATGACTCGTTCAAAAATACAATATTATCTCATTATTCAAGATTATCATCTAACTTCTTAATCCTTTTCAATTTTCATACACTATACAAAAATCCTAAAGTCGCGTTATTCTTTTCACGAATTTCAAAATACGTTATGATACATAAAATTGAAAATGAAATCTATCTATATATATATAAACTAACGTCGACGTGCTTCAAACGAAGAAAATATTTTTCCTAGCAAGGATTTTGAAGGAAGAAAATAAAGAAGGAAGAAAATAAAGAAGGAAGAATTTCAACTCTCGCAACGGGATACCCAATGTGATACGACTTTATGCGCCGTCATGTCGAATTCTAAAGTACGAAGGAATAAGAGAAAGAACGAGTCTTTTTACCATCAAGAAAAAGAAATAAAAAAAAAAAAAACAAGGGGGAAAGAATCGAAAAGTAGAAAAAAAAAAAGAAAAAAGATTTAGATAGGGGAGAGTAGTGGTAGTAATTCGTTAGTCGGATAGAATATTTTCAGTATCCCCATCGATTTCTTCCTCTCTCTCTCTCTCTCTCTCTCTCATTAACTCTTTTCTAAAACTTCGTCGAATTTGTGCACCACTCCTACGTACGAGTCTAACAATAAGTGGATTTTCTTTCGACATTTAATCCTGTACCTCGTTACTCGTACTTTCGGGTGAAAATTTGTCTTGTTAGCGTTAGCTCTGTACACGTGGACTCATTGCGACTATTTCGACGATGAATTTTTCAATGTGCTTTCTCAAGGTAAATAGTTGAACGATATTACCTTCTTTCTCTCTCTCTTTCTCTCATAATTTTTTTGTTTATTTTTTTTTAGACAGATCTCGAAATTATACGTAATATCAATTTCCCGTCGATGTCCCGAGAGGATGAAAAATTAACGAACGTGAGTAACATATTTAAAAAAAAAAAAAAAAAATAAAATAAAAAGGAAAATACATAGAATAGAAAAACAATGAATAAAAGGAAGGCAAATGAAAAAGAGAAAAGGTATTATAATCCCAAGAGAGGGAAAAGGAACGCCAGGGAATAAGAAGAAATATAGTTTCTTTAAAGAATTCGCAAAAGGTCGAAATAAATCCAGTCTCGTTAGTTTTTCAACGAGAGAATATGTCCTTATCTCGGGAAACCATACGTTATAGAGCAATATGTCGTGCACGTATATACAAAGCATGTTAAAAGTAATGGTCGGTGTCTTTCAAACGAAACAATCGAGCCCGTGGCCCGTGCCATAAGCGATTTTTTTTTCAACTGCGAAACATAAAGGAAAGAAAATAAAATAAATACATACGCGTACATTTAAACGAGATCGAAAAGCTTCGTGCTTGATTTTAAACATCGTTCACATCTGCATGCGACGCTTTTCATTTCTTCTTCTGCCATATCACGACACGTATATACCTCTATATAATATATGTATGTGTATACAGTATGAGTATGTGTGTGAGTGAATATATATATATATATAATATATTCTCTAGTCTCGTGTTACGCGTAGCTATAAACGTTTTTAACCCAATTACGTCGTTGGTCGACGTTACGAAACATTTTTCGAGAGTACGACAGTGACACTAGATAGCTCGTTTCACAGTTTATAACTGTCGAATTAATGTTTCTATTTTCCTAGTAAAAGAGAAAGATAGAAAGGATTATATAGATATATACATAGGATAGATACATAGATAGATAGAAAAAAAATCAAAGTACTCTTCGTTATCCGTAACTTTAAAGCTTAACAATTAGTTTTTGAGAATTGCAAAAAGTATAGAAAAAAAAAAATAATAATGAAAGAAACAAAAACAATATAAAAAAAGAAACAACTAGAAGTAGAAAACACATATATATATGTATATTGTATACAATAATAAATTTGAGTAGGTAGTGTTGGGGGAATATTTCATAGAAATTCTCGATAATACAGTGACACCAGCTGTCATCGGTGATGTTACGTTTAATGAGAGGAATCAGTGTCGACTATGATAACGAGAGATTCGAGCGTAACGAGCACGCTGGCACACAACGATTGCCTTGCGAGGCACGCTCGAACGACATAGTCACGTTTGCAGGTTACGAGGGATATTCGATATTGTACGACATAGTTTGTCGCCCAAACAAATTCCACTTGATTGTTATAGACACATTATAATGATTAATTACATATCCTCGACCGCTTTATCACGAATATGATAAACGATAGAACAACGATTCAAGACACATTAGAAATTATCCAAGATTATCAGCAACAATTCGCCTCCAGTTCAACTATATTTCTGAATTAATTAAATTCATACCTGTTCGTACCTCTTTTGATAAGAAAATACATTGAAAAAGGGCAATCATCACAAAGATAACAAATGATATATCGTATTAAAACTTTGTACCTTGTAAAGGGATATAAACGATCGATCGTCAAAAGACAGTGGAGAGTTTTGGTGAAGCCCATCCAGGAATCTCTCGAGCGTATCTAATCTCTTCCCAACTCCGCGTCATCTAATCTTCGTGAGAGATTCGGCGGAAGGACGTGAAACGGTTGTGCCAACACGTGGCTGCTTTCCAATTAGAAGCCGATTACGTCAAACACTGGTCTATGTAATGAGAGACCGCGAACTCGACAAATCGAATTGCACGAATTTTCGATCTAAATTCAACGATTTGTAATGTGACAAAAAAGTAACACACCTATGTTACCTTTACTCTCACACCTTTCTATACTTTAAATTCTCATTTCTATTATACGATTTTAAACTGTTTCGTTAATTCGTTGCTATTCAATTTAAATCAGTATCTTTCTTAATCGTAGATATATATAGGTATATATATTTTATTCGTTTTATAAGATGCAATTTATTTTCACTTTTATTTAAGGTTCAAATGTTAAAACGTCCAATAGAACCTGCAGGATTCTACTACCAACATAGTCCGTAATTCCCGCCCCCGACCTATTCGATCAGACCATTATAACTGTTTAATGGGTGTTTCTCTTAATTCCTACGCTTTAACAGCTCCTTTTGTAGAGGGTAAAATTTACGGCATTGTAGGTAGAAAATAGAGAGAAAGGAAAGCGTTCAAAAAGAATAGGAGAGAGCTCGATTTGACTGATCGAACGTCACAAACACAGTTCTGTGTAATCGATCCTATTCTTGTATACACACTGTACCTTTTTAAGTTCATTGCAATAGCAACGAGTTATTCTTTTTTAACTTATTAAAATAGATAAATAAAAGATTAATATTGTTTCTATTGTATAATATGCTTTGTACAAATCTAATCAGAAGCTTAATGTACAATAACGTGTAGAAATAAACTTGTTGTAAATTATTCGCTCATATATTGACTGATTTGTTCGTAAAGTATCGATGCTCATCGTTTATGAGACTACATTCTATGATTGCGTTCTATCATCAAACACGTGTTACTGATACGCTTCTCTTAAAGCTGCCAACTTGTGTTTGTGTGTGTTGTTGCGTGCTATACATGAATAACGAGGTATGGAAGATAACGATCTCGATACCGAGATGATATGAGAATAGTAGCATGTGTGTCATTGCTGATAACGCTCATTATTCTCCCCATATATATTCTCTCATAACGTATATATGTATATTCACATATCTATATATGTATATGTGTAAATATCAGATAAAAGAACACACGATGATTTTGTATTCTTCTTTCTACGAAACAAACTACAAATACCTATATATATCTTCTTTCTTCAGTTTTTTTTCTTCTCCTGAACCGATTCAAATCGTAGTTGATTAGAGGACGCGTTTTCCCACAAGATAATTACTACTACATACGTGATATCGACCGGAAGCTTTGACTACGGAGGTTTCTCTATCAGGATGCGCTAGAGTATCTACACATACACACAAACATATGTGTGTATATATATAGTCACGTTTAAGATCACTTTAACGAGCCGTGCTTTTAGATAATTACAGAAAGGAAACTGTTTCTACCATGGAATATAACGAAGCGTTAAGCTCATCGTTAGTTTGTGATTATCATCCATAAAATCTATTTTAGATTTGTTCATTTATTTATGATATTTAAGTAGAATACGTTTATCCACCTATAAAGGAAAATTTATTACTGATGTTAAATGTTATTCGAATAATTGAAAACTTTAATATTAATTATTACTATTATTTTTTGTATGACGAATTGTCATCAAGAATAATCGAAGGAACTTTAAAAACTTGAAAAAGTAAGCTAATATCGAGCGAAATATATTTTTCTTTTTCGTCACGCAACCACATAAGGAGTAGTTCGCATAGCAAACGATTTTAATATGCAACGAACGGACTAGGGGGTTGAAGTAAGTAAACTTTACATGTAGCAAAATAAAGTTAAGCCTACTTTTAACTTAGAAATAATCCTTGGGACAAAATATATCCTAACTTCGTATTTTTCTCTCTTTAGTTACCCTTTTCTTCTTTCCCCCTTCTAGAATAGATATAAAGAACTCGAGAAACTCCGTAAGTGAACTTACGAGAGTGTAAGTTAGTGGTAACTCGGTAAATTTTCGTTCGGTTCATCTCGTTAGTTTGTTCCCTCCTAAGGGATGAGATCGCACGTGAGGATCGCTAAGAGTAATAGCGTGAAGGGAAACAAAGGAGCTAGAAAAGAGTCTTCAATACTCGGAAGATATTTTTACGACGTTTTCCAGAAGAACAAAAAGCTTCCGATAGGGTTCATCGAATGAGGAAACCAATTGCTACTGACCGTTTACGGTCTAACGTTTGTCGTAGATTCGATTGATTTTTTTTTTTTGGTCAAGACAAGGTCACCAATTCAAGGAAATTAATTTTATTCTTTAATATCAACATATGAGCTAGCAAAATCGTTTTCCTAATGTATCTATGACCACTAAATTTCACGATATAATATATCGTATAACATGAAAGGGGGAAAAAAAGAAAGATTTCAATCAAGTTAGGGGAAAAGGAAAAATGATGAAAGTTCTCTAACCACATCATAAATTGATTGCACTGATATAATAAGATCTAGGCCACGTATAGCTATTCTCTCACGTATAATAACGTCATTTCTAAGATACTAATCTCGTACTATTAGAGAAAGAAAAGCTTAATACTACTATATAATTTGTTAGAATTTATCTAGAAACGAGAAATGATTTCAGATGTTTAACAAATGCTTATATAAAATAATTATAAACGAATATATATTTTAAGAAGAAAAATCTTTTAGTAGAAATGATTGTTAACGATTAGCCGTGTTTCAGGAACACGTGTGAAAGGTAGGCGTGACCGAGGGGTATGTTCAAGCTTGGAAAATAATGAACAGATCGGGTGGTCTCGCGACGCGACGGTCCTTCTGCCTCGTTCATTTACATCGTAATGATGCTAAAGTGTCAGCCCTGTCAGGCGCACGATAACACGAGGGTCGGTCTCGACGGGACGATGAGAAGGCTCGGGGGTGGAACTTTGGGGGTGTGTAGGATGGATGGAAGTAGTGGAAGCCTCGAACAATATTGGACAGAGTGTAGAGACTGAGTGAGATATATGGATAATAAGAGAGAGAGAGAGAGAGAGAGAGAGAGAGAGAGAGAGAGAGAGAGAAAGTGCTTTCGTGGTTGACTAAACAAATTATCGCATTTCGATAACAAGCCCACTCATAAAGT
>NW_015148985.1:71516-102327 GCF_001465965.1 Polistes dominula
TTATTATTATTATTATTATTATTATTATTATTATTATTATTATTATTATTATTATTATTATTATTATTATTATCCCTGTGAGGGGGTTTCATTTAAAAATTATTTTTTATTATTATTATTAGTATTTTTATTATATTTATAAAAAATTATTTTTATTATTATTATTATTATTATTATTATTATTATTATTATTATAAATGTTATATTATATCGTCGTGCGGTTCAAGCTTTGTCCGTGGTCGAACGAATTAGTTCTATTCTACAAAATTACGAATGAAGAAACAAATACAAAGAGCAAATTTGCCCTTTCTCTATCTGAATCTCTCTCTCTTTCTCTCTCATCATTGTTCGCTAAAATATGTACAACTGTTCTCGCGTACATATGTATATACACACGTCGGGATCTCTGCTTATTCTACCATAAAGAGCAAACGAGCATGAACAAAATACGGAGGAATTTGAAGAGATAAAAGAGAAAGGGAAAGAGAGATAGCGTAAATAAAAAATAACGTGTCATTTAATCTTTTATATTTTTTCTTTTTTTACAAATATTTTTTACAGAAGCAATATGAAATTAGATCATTGCAATTTACTCGTCGTTTCATTTGAATATCGTGCATCGAGCAATGGTCTCGAACACATGTAAAACTCTGACATAAATTGCTGATGATTTTGTAGTTTGGTATTACAGTCACGATAAAATACACGGGTTTATACACGTTCTATATATTACGGACATGCGTGTATCGTAGATCTACAAATCACTCAATTAGTATTTCATACAATATCATTTTGAGAATGATTATTATTGTTTTATCGAATTTATCATACGTGACAACACATTTATATTTGATATTTTAGGATTATATATTTTTTATTCGTTTGTACTTCCATTGTATTTTATTTTAATTTATTTTATATCTCTTATTTTTTTTTTTATATATAACTTTTCATTACGCATTACAGTATTTAGTTTTAATATACTTTTAATGGTGTACAATAAAGATCTGTAACTTTAACGTTAGGATTAGTACGGTAGCGAAAGCGAATGACGACAACTTCTCCGCGAATGGCTTTGCCAAAGTTTCTCTCACGATAAAGCTTCCTTGTTTTCAGGCCAGAGATATTATTCTACTATATCTTCATGGATCACACAGTGTAGTAAAAAGTTTCGGACGATCTCGATGCAAATCCTAAACGTAAAAACAGTTATCGTTTCTTTCCTTCTTAAAAAATCAATATTATTTATTAACTCACTTCTTCGCACATTTAAACATTTAATATTTCTCTCTATTATAAAGTTATTATTTTTAATCGTGAACCGTCGTGGATTGTGAAATGCAACAAATAATTTGAAACAGATAAAAGGGATAAAAAAAAAATTGGACGTGTTTTATCTCGTTCTCGATAAAATATTTGCATTCGTTTCACAAAGCTACGAAAATAGAATTAATTCATAGAAAAAATTCAAGTCCCCGATAATCGATACAATTAAACGAATACGTCATTGGTGAAAACCGCTTTTTAATCTTTTCTTTTCTACAGCATCCAATCGTAACGTAAAAACGCTAAAGCATATTTTTACGAACAATTCGAGATAACCGGTGACCAATAAATTCGCTTCACGCAATCAAATCAGTAACTGTATCGCATTTCGTTCCTATTACAGAGTGACGTTCCAATTTAGAGAGCAATCTACTATTTCTCTCTCTCTCTCTCTTTCTCTCTCGTACGTTTATATGCTTGGCTTTATATAGCACGTCATCAGGTACATGGAATGGAATAACGCAAATTCTCGATTATATTCTAATGTGATTTAAATTCTAAACGCAGGGATGATTTTACTATTTTCTAATAACAGTTGCACCAGCTGCAATACAAGTTACAACGCGTAGAAACCATGTTTCGTCAATAAATTTACTCTTTCCCTCTTCCCCTTTTACCCTTCTGTCGTTGGCTGTCGGTTGATCGGCAATTTTCCGCATTTCACAAATTTACTCTTGCGATACGAAATTCGATAATTTGCAATTGATCGTCGATTCAAGCGTGTACCTTTATTGATATCGCCCTCGTAGTTATGCATCAATGTCGTGCTACGTTAATGTGTGTATTGAATAAAAAAATAAATATAATAATAATAATAATAATAATAATAATAGTAATAATAAATACAAAAAAAAATAAATAAATGAAAAATAATAAGAAATTATTCTTATCAATATGTATATATGTATAATATATATCAATGTAAATTTTTCCGTGTCATTTATAGTAACCGATGTTCTATTATCAAGCTTGTGTTCTCTACGTCTAACATACAAAGAACCTTTCAAGAACGTATCGCAAACCTTTATTACATCTTATGCCATTTAACTTGTTCTCTCTCATTGTCCCGCTTTAGGAAAGTCGAATTTCCCTTCGGAAATGAAACTGCAACGTCGCAAATGAGGGCATCTGGATATCAATGACACGGCTACACGGTTCCTGAAACATCTCGGTTATGAACGAACAAAGTAACGAATGTGTAATGTTAGGCGAGTCACGTCGTAGAATACTATCATTTTTCAACGATTAACATTAGTTAAAATATCGAATCGAATCGAATAGAATCGAATCAAGTCTCGAAGAAGAAGTAGAAGAATAAGAAGAATAATAAAATGAAGAATCAGAGAATAAGAAGCTCGTAGAAAACGAAAAGGATTTCTCCTTCTAACACCCTCTCTACCCCCACTTACCCCTTTGAAAGATGATAAACGCGCCGCAAACATTCGATCTCCATTTATCGTTCTTTCTACGAGCTTACAGTGTGGGTACCACCACCTATACGTCGTAGGTAGTATGGCAATCGTAAAGTAATACATATGCATAAACGTAAGTGGTACGATCATAAAATGGAGTTCGATTTTTCAGTAGTACAACCTTTACTTTGACGTCGTGCTCGCTTTCTACGAAGAAAAGAAAATTGATCGGTCGCTGCCACTTTTATTTCCTTCTCATTTTTCTTCTCTTCTTCTTCTTCTTTTGTTTTCCTTTTTATTTTTTATTTTGGGTGGAAGGGGGGGGGCTTTCTTTCTTTTTCTTTTGTTTCTTTTATCCATTTTTCATTCGCTTTCTTTCTTTCTTTATCTTTCTCTTTTCTTTTTCTCTTTCTCTTTCTCTCGCGTCGATTCTTTCGCACACGGTTGGGCTCGTCGTTTAATCCGAAATCGCGGTGAAGTAGGCGTGGACCGGCGATAAAATTTGCCTTTCAAATTCTTTAACCGAACGTTTTCGGTCGTTCATCGGGAAATTCGATAGAGAGAGAGAGAGAGAGAGAAAGAGAGAGTCTCGAAAACTTTATTCGTGTAACAACTTTTTTTTATTCTTTTTTTTTTTCACTGAGATGGTAACAACGACTACTCCGATGCTCTCTTTCAATCTCTTCAAAATGCTTCCCCGTTTTTTCTTTTTTATTTTATTTTTTTTAACTCTCTTCTTCTTCTTCTTTTTCTTAACCAATGTTTTCGATACAGAAGTGTACGTCTTTTAGAATTTTTTTATTTTACGTTTTTATAAAATAACATTTTTAAAAAGCTTGGAAAAAAATTTCAAAAGCCATTGCTCGATATTTTAATTTTTTACCCTTTTTTTGCTTCATTTGTGTGTGTGTGTGTGTATGAATATATTAAAAAGAAAAAATCTATAGAACGGATTTTAGTGAACTATTCATTGCTTTTTAACGACTACGATAAAATGGATATCGATCGAGTGAAATGTCGATTAACCGCTCGGCAATTAACTAAAGTTTTGATTATATCACGCGCTTGGCACGCTTTTGAATTAATAAATTGTATTAAGTCATTTACATCGCTTTCGGTCCTCTCTAAACGGTTGTTCGAAGCCTCGATAACGGGTTAGTTAAACTTATTATTATCAACAAAATTAGCGAAGAAAAATATATCGCGGTAATGTTATAAAAAAGTCCTTGGTCTAAACTTACAATTAAAAACATATATTTTCATCTAATTATTATTTCATTAAATGGCTAACAAATTATTAATTTCAATTACAATAATATTATATATACAATACACATTATATATAAAATTTATATAATATATAAATTAATATAATAATATAATATAATAACAAATAATATTATATCAAAATATATAAATTAAATATAATATTAAATATTAATATATTATATATTACAATTCATTACAATAATATTATAAACACACACATAAAATTATAATTTACCTTGCGATTAATTTCTATGTAAAACCTATAGAAATGGTAAGAATATTTTTATTCGGGGATTGTAGTAGAAGGGGAAAGGGAGTTGGGTGCTTCATTCGATAAATATTAGCTTTAAATCGTTGAAATGGCAACCCATTCGAATTATCCGATCAGGAAAAATTGTCCAAAGCTTTCTTCTCGTTCGTTCAACCGTTGTTCCCTTCTATCGTCTATAATGTGAAAGAGAGAAAAAGAGAAAGATAGTACTATGAAAGAGAAAGACAAAGTACACCAAAGAAGATAGAGTGGTCTATCAGGGGCAGAAAGCTTTGATCTATAAAGGATTCAATCGACCTGAGCTTTTTTTTTACTCATCACCAATCGAAGTCTTCGTTCTATCTCAGCAAAGTATTTCGTTACACTAAACTTTCTCTTATACAATTTTCACGTTAAAAGAAATACGATTTTAGACAGTTCCATTTTTTTTCCTTTCAAATTAAAACTGTCTTGAAAATTATCAAACTTTGTATAGAAACTATAATCGGTAATAAAGTTAAACATTTCTTTTTTCAAATAATCGAGTATATTTTACTTTTGATCTTCGAGTTATCTAGTAAAGAAAACCTAACTCAGGTTTCATTCGTAGTATCTGTCTTACCCATCCACGAACACTTAGATTTAATGTCATTCTCGCGGGCCAGATGTCTTAAGGATTACGATCTTTTTCTTTATCGTTATACGAGTCGTTCGCGGATACCGTGTTCATTCGAAAGCCAGGAAATGCTTCCGATTTTCAAGACCAGAAAAGAAAGAAAGAGAGAAAGATAAAGAAAGAAAGAAAGTATAAAAGATAGTCTTCTGAACGAGCAACGCGTGACGTAAGTGTCGCTTCCGTTTCTCTTTTAGTTCGACTTGGATAAGCCAATGTAACAGCATCATTCTCATTTTATCTCTCTCTCTCTCTCTCTCTCTCACTATTCTTTTTCTCTTTCTTTTTCACATACTAACACATCGTCTCTTAATCGTTCAGTTTCACCATTGCTAAGTTCGCGTAGCTTTATAAGCTTTATGACCAATACGAAAAGCCAAGCCATCTGAGCTTTACGAGGCTTGTTTAAGACCCTGCTAATTCTACCCCAACTTCTTCTTCTTCTCTCTCTCTCTTTCTAATACATTACATATATATCTAGGAATAGTATATACTTACATAGAAAACGTTAATACCAGTAAAATACCTTTACCTTACTTTTCTTGCTACAAAGATGACGAGAAAGTTGGATATGCGTTTTCCCCTTCGGCGACGTTTCGAGTTCGCAGTTTCTTTCTTTCTCTTTCTTCCTTTCTATCTTTATGTCTTTTTTTTCTTCTCTAGCTCTCTGTTTCTCTGAGAGCGTCGAAGTCGTCGTCATCGTCGTCGTCGTCGTAGTTGTCGTCGCTTTGGTGAATTTCGAAAGCCAGCACGTTTTGACGTGCGATGTAATTTCCTACGTGCCTCCTACACGCTCGCCCAACCGGAAACACTGGTGCCGACGACAATGAGAACCGCCGCGACGCCCTCGTACACCCATCACCAACTTCTCCCTCTTACCAGTCTTCGCGTTTAACCTAACCCTTTCCCATCTCATGCCAACCCCTTTTTCCAACCCATTCCTCCTTTCCTCGTTTTTCCATCTCTCTTTCTCTCTTTCTTTTTTTTTCTTTCTCATAGGGAACATTACTGCTTTGCGAGCTTTTACAAGTGCACAGCAATCATCTGCAACCTCTGATATTTTTTTCAAACTTTGCACACGCTTGTAACGGTACATGAGAAATGTACATTGCAAATGGTTGGCCACGATCAATTTTTAAAATGGTGCATTGTATTATATTACTCATGGATCATTACAAGTGTGGAAAATTTGAAAAAAAATCAAAGGTTGCGTGTGTTTTTAGCTTTTTGTTTGTTTGGCGAGAAGAAACCTTTGGAAATCTGTTTTTGAATGTAAAATCTTATGCTTCATGAATGTTCACAGTTCTATCGCAGTATCAAGGATAAGTGCTGATACACGATTTCTCTCTATGTGTATACATATATTTGCGTGTGTGTGGATGTGTTAACACCAAGTTCGTCGCGTTGAAACAACACAAATGTACGGAACGTCGATTGCAAAGAATGAACGAACCAACAACGATTGTTCAAGTTTAGGGTTCTTTTCATCTCAACTTCTAAGATATCGATTTTGTTTTCTATACAATGAAGCATTTTCTACACGTTTACACGTAATAATTGTACTTGATTTATATTGATTTAATTAATTATAAAAGATTTAGGTATCATTTTTAAATTAGGATTGATCGTTTAAAGCTTTGAAGCTTTGAAGCTTTGAAAGTTTGAAGTTTGAAAGCGTCCAAAAAGGTATTGCATTACGTAGACAGATAAAAAGTGACATAAAATTGATAACGAAAGGAAAAAGTGTATAGAATGCGTTAATAATAATAATATATTTGTGTAAAATAATATTATATTACATTTTAGAGTCGACTGATAAACAATCCATTTCACGTGTTATGATTATTGTTTTTTTTTTATTTATTTTACTTGCACAACGCGTTATATAAATTGCTTTGAAATATTTTTCATGGAATATGATAAATCAGTTGATAAGCAGAGGAAAAGAATTGAAGAAAGATATGATATAATATAAATATAAATAGTAAATTCAAACGTTGAGACTTTTGAGTCGGATATTACAGTGTTAGAGTTATCGATGAGATTAATTTCCAAAACATTTTGAATATCAGCTATTCCATGAAATTGTACTCCACAAAATTCGCTCTCTCTCTCTCTCTCTCTCTCTCTCTCTCTCTCTCTCTCTCTCTACATTGACGTATGTATAGGTTTATAATATTCAAACAACCGTCTCAAATTTTCATGGATTTTCAATGAATCGGCAGCATGGAAGTAGTGATTAGTTTCTTTTATTTACGTACATAATATGAGACGTATCGATCAGATCGAGAATAAGAATTTTGATTTTAACGATTCATTTTTTTTTTTCAACGAATCATCAAGCCGAAAAATTTCTCAGAAAAAATTATTTTTTTTCTTCTTCTTTCATAAAAGACAGTAAATCTATAATGGCAAACTTGATAGGAAAGTCTAAAGTAACGGCAAAAGAATTCATACAGTTGGAAAATATTTCGAAAGTTTTACCCTGGCAAAACTTGGAAATACTTTAGCGAATGTTTTCTTTATTTTATTTTATTTTTTATTTTTTTATTTTTTGTTGGGCTTTTTTTTACCGTTTTGTTTTGTTTAAATCTTCAAATACGCGAAGTGCTTTGTGCTACCACGTCCGCAAGTAGAATTTTTCCAACAACGATCCTCCTTACTTATTGATCCACCGAATTGTTTTCAACAACGATTTATAAAAGTTACTCTTGAAGTTGAGTTAGAAAAGCTGAGCTTTTTACGTAAACTTTCGTAGTACCACAATACTGGACAACAAAAACATCTCAATGTATCTCTAAAAGGTAAAAGTCTCTTACTTCGTTCTAGTGGAGTTTGTAAAGAGTACAACGCGACTTTGGAAACTCACAGACGAGATCTTTGTATCCTATCCGATAGAAATTGAATTGAATTACTCTTTAATAAAAAGATAAAGTCAATTTGCTTGATAAAGTAACCACCAAATTTTCTTCAAATATAAATTTAAAATTATTAGATGAAAGAATAATATATATTAAAAAGAGATCAATGATTTATTACGACAAGTATGATGATTTTTATCGAAGAAATTAACAAGGCAAACGTATAGAACGTTGCATAGTCATAACGATAAAAAGCTTCAAATACGGTTATTATTCGTTGGTCTCGTTAATGATATCGTAGAATAGAAATATAAGGTTAACGAGTACTTTCGTGTAGAATAATAAAAGGGTAGTCGCATATCGGTCACGTAGAACGAGCGTGTACTATAGTCGTAAGCGAGTGATGATAATTTCCAATTGCAGAGAAGAAGTGCGAGTAAAATTGTCCCTCTTCACGAGGGGGGAGGAATGATGTGGAAAATCGTAGGCGGGGCTACCTTTTCGTCCTTTCGTTGGTTCAGTTTTCCCTCTGCTTTCTCTCTCCTAACACAGTAGTCCTGGTAAAAACAGCAGCAGCAGCAGCAGCAGCAGCAGCAGCAGCAGCAGCAGCAGCAGTACCAGCAGCAACCAACCTCGAAAAGCATCGTCCATTGCAAACGTAGAAAATAGAGGAAAAGGAGAGTGTCATTCGGAAGGGATGGTGGGGTAACTGGTGGTAGAAGGGTGTGTTTCGGCCAAGCCTCCAACCTGCAAAATGAATGTACGAGCTGGCTCGGTAATTAAGAAGAAAGGTGGGCAGGTCAGGCTGACAGATAAAATTCGACTTCCTCGTACGAGAGAACGTGTTCAAACCAATTCTTCCTCTCTCTTTCTCTCTTATCTTCGTGTGTTTCACATCCCTCGTAGAATTATTACCGTTCGTCCAAACCGATATACGAGCTCTCACTGAAACATCCTGATTCACCATTTATCTTTTGAGAGAGTGAGAGAGAGAAAGATAGAGAAATAAAGATAGGAAACATAGGAAATTTGGATCTTTGATTAAAGTCAAAGTATTTCATGTTAATTAATCATGCAAATTTGATAACGTTTTATGGTCGAGATTGAAGAAAGAGTTAATGAAGCGTATAATTGTTACGAGATGATTTTAACATGACGTCAAGGTTTTGCTGTTAGTTCAATTTACTAAGAGAAAGTTTTCGTTTGATGTGGAACACACGTCCAGTATTATTTAGTCATGTTTAGTTGTGAGACGACGTGTTTATCATAGGAGTTTTGTAATTAAGCTTACTAGAGAAGTCCGGATCTCGTTATTAATCCGCGAAGTTGTGTTACTTCAAGACGTAGGAACAAGATTAGGCGTGTCAGTAGATTTTGATAAATATCAAGAACGTAACGAACATACTTAACGACCGTTGGACAGGAGTTTAGTTAGGTATTATCTGATCGATGAGCGCGCTGTTCATGTTAGTACGACTTTCAATGCTTCGTGCATTTGCCTTTGTAAATCGTGAGCCTTTTCTTCATTTCTAGATAACATCATAAAGACTCGGTATAACGAAGTATTAGGATAAAAGAGATGGACAGTTTATTGTTCTTTGTTATTTTCTAGACTTCTTCTCTTTTTCTATCTCCATTTTTCTAGAGGCGAAACGAGAAATTACATTTGCATGAAAATATTTTCTCACTTTTGCCGACTCTCTTGCAAAAATAAAGAAAACAAGAGACAGGGAGAACAAATCCACCGGTCTATTTCGAATGGAAAAGGGATTAGAGTATTTATCACGGGATATATATATCCTGATGAAATAAATCAACAGTTTCAGAGTGTGCGTGTCAAAATAGGTGTATACCTAACCTTCCTGTTATTCCGCTTTTATGTTAGATCATTATTTTGTATTAAGAGTGAGATATAAGAGAGAGAGAGAAGATACGAAATATACGTACGTCCAAATTCTGAATAATTTGGTGTCGTTAAAAAACGAATCAAGTGCAAATCTTCTTTTCTGTTTTATTTATTTATTTACTTAGTTTTTCTTTTTTGTTCTTCTCTCGATCCTAAATGACTCGTGAAAAATGAATATTCGTAGTAGCATTTATTTTTTTTTTGTTTTTGAGGAATATACTTTACATACAAAACTACGTATGTTTTTTTTACAGAGAAATCATATTTTCGTGCTTCCATCTTTAATTGTCCCATTTAGTCAGCCGGGTATATTTACACGAAAGCTTTTTCCATGCTAGACGTATGTTTAGCCGTAAACGAAAAACATTCTCCGTTTGTGAAAAAACGTTGTTGCGAGTGGGTAGTGGGTGATGTTAGGACTCGTAAATGAAAATTGGCTGTGTCACCGGGCTACAGAAGAGGTGGATGAGGTGGTGGAGGAGGGCTATTGACTCTCAAGTTCACAAAACCCATATTCGACTTTCAACGAAAATCATTTCTCTTTTTTTTTATATTTTTACTTTTTCGAATATCATAGTTAAAAAAAAGTTATAATCTCGAGCATTTTCTTTTTCATCTTCTTAGAAAATTTCTTTTTGAATTAAAAGATCGTTGAACTTTCTCGACTTTTCATAAAACTTTAATAGTATTCTCAATCAATGCCACAGTAGTGACTACTCTTATCTAATTAAATGTCATTTGTAATTTTTCAGATATATTTATGCTAATGTTTGTTAAACTTTCTTCATATATTATTTAGTAAGAAGAAACAAATCATAGAAATTTCATTTTCGTTTGCTAGTTCTCTCATTTGGTAAGAACATTTTTCACTAGAAATAGTAATTCTCGAGAAAGGAATATTTATCGACGGTAGTGAAGTTTAGTTTATTGCAACTAGCTTTCTCTCTCTTTATCTTTCTCTCGAAATTGTTGGAGAAAGACAGAAACAGGGAAGTTTTTAACGATGTGCGTTACGCGCCACGTACTTCAAACTAAGAGAGAGAGAGAGAGAGAGAGAGAGAGAGAGAGAGAGACAGAGAGAGAGACAGAGAAACATGAGTTGCTAGCTTTAGCATCATACGGGTAGACACATTGATAGATGGACCAAGAACGTAAACTGGATATATGCAGAAACCTTAAAGGACGAAGATAAATTAATATGCTGGAATTTGGGTGAAGTTAGAAACAAACTCGCTAGCCAAAGCTCTTCGTATTACTTGTGTCGAATGATCTCCACCCACTCCATTCATCCTCTTACCTTTGATATTCACCCCCATCCCTTTATCGTGGTTTAGTAAAGTTCGAAAATCAGAGGAACCATGAACGGTCTCGCTCGATTAATTATTTAAGATGTTCTCCAATACCGGCTGTGTAATTACGTGAACATCCGATTTAGAATTCAGCTGGTAAACAGAAGAATATATCACATGGAAAGTAAGCTTGTTATTCCTAGAAAAGTTTTAAATTCGAGTTTATCAAAGTTTTTGTCTTCTAGCCCCTATGTTTCTTTATTTCTCGTTTCTTCTCATTCATAATAATATCCCAACTTGTGTTGTTTCATAACGAGTGCTCTAAAAAATTGTCCTCAAAGTAGATGTTTTTTTTTTTTTAATTTAAATGTACGTATAAATCTATATAAATATATGTAAGAAATTGATTAAAGAAATATATTGCATCATTTGAAATTTAATAAAAAATCTTATAATTTTGAATAACGACGAGTAACGTTTACATAGAAGAAAATTTGTCTATGATTTTGTATATTTCACGTGATAAACTGTAAAGAGAATTATTCAGTAATATACTCTTGATATATCTAAAACGAATGGTAGGTAGATAATTATAACTCATGAAGATGGTCGCGAAAAGTTGTAAGTTTCTCAAAGAGAAAATGTCCAAAGGTAGAAGCGATCTTCTTGCTCCTTTGACCGTTTACCATTTTCTCCGATAGCCTTGATCAATAATATTCCGGTCGTGAGAAGTTCGTCAGTCAAGGAAGTTTTGCCTCCATTAGAGTATAATTAACGAAGTAAAGCTTACGAAGTCGACAACGTCTAGGTCATTACCTTATCTTTCTCTCTATTCCTATCTTTCTTTTATATTCTTCATTATATCCTAGTTTTGGAAGGAATCAATGTAAAGATTCTAGATTTCAGAGAGAGAGAGAGAGGAAGAAACAAAAGTAAAAAAGAAAAAAAAAGTTTCATCGTATTCATTAATCCCACAGATCGATGGCTCTTTGTGGTAGTCTTTAAAATGAAATTTCCGTTTCTACGGAATCCGGAGAATCCTTTAGCAGTTGTCGGTTCTATCGGTCTCTCTCTTTCTCTCTCTTTCTCTCTAATAACTCGATCAGCAATTACTTATTGAACTAAACGTATCGCTTTCTCTCTTCCTCTTTTTTAACACAAATTTTTTTTCTTTTTGACATGATCATTCACTTCCTAAGGATTAGTGAAGGATTATCAATTAAGAATATTCAAAGACATAAGAACGTTTTAATCATTTCGTTTAAAATCGAATTCATAGTATCCTAAAAG
Source organism: Polistes dominula (assembly GCF_001465965.1). The sequence continues at coordinate 83,793 of NW_015148985.1, forward strand.
GTTTCAAGAAATCAACGACCTTTTTCCCTTTCAAAAGAAATAGAATTTAAAATAGATAAAGAATAAATATATACATATATCTACTTGTATATCTACGTATGTTCGAATTAAGTGGTAAATGTCAATGGTATGTACCAACAAGTCAGACACTTCGTCGGAGCGTGCGCGTTTAGACGATCTTTGTTCAGTCGGACGTGAGACGTGCAACGGGCCGCACGTATTTCTCTATATGTACGCTCTACAGGAATCCCTGGGCTCTTCGATGCATAGAAACGTTTAAGGGAGACCGCACCGAGAAACTTGGTGGAAAGAGGAATCATTTGCATTTCAATGCCACCTCGTCGTCGTCGTCGGACTGAACCGAACCGATGCTCGGTTTACCGTTTCAGACGGCGTCGAGTCGTTGAACGTCAAACTCCGATGCACCCAGAGACTACAGAGTTTCTCGTACCACCTTTCTATTCCTTTATATCTCTCTTGGATTTCGACCCTTCGGACAAAGCAGCACAGTGTTCGTGCAAAGCTCTGCTTTACTTGTCTTTCGAAGCACGCACAAGAACGTCGATTCGAACGTGGATATTCGAATAAGATTGAAATCGTTCCTTGAAATCTTCTTATCTCTTATCTACATTCGATTAATTTTAATTCACCTGTCTCTCTCTCTTTTCTTCTGTTAAATATTCACAAATGCAACATTCCCTGTAGTGGTTACACAGTTATTTTAATTTCTACGAATAATCGAATTTCACTGTCCTTCGAGATGATGAAAATCGATTTGATCAAATCGAACGAGCCTTCTCCGATAAAATAGTTGTTTTAAGGTGTAACGATAGATACACACCAGGTCGTGTTTTATCCCATACATATATATATATATATATATAACGAGGTACTGGGAATAGGGGTGGAAATCATTCGGTTGGTACTACGTGACGGATTATTGCTTCGACATGAAACAATTTAGTGCGGTCTCACTGGATACTCTCTGTTCGATAAAACTGAACGATTTCCTAAATTAAGTGGAGTACCTTGCTCGATCTTATTCGCTTATCTAGTGTTTTTTTTTTTTATTTGTTTAATTCTACTTTTTGTTTTGTTTTTAGTTTACGCGATTCGATCAATACCAAAGCGAATAGGACGATTAGAACAAATCCACTTTCCCTTACTCCTCCATTGGTTCGATTTTGATTTTTCTGTATATTCATTTTTCATCCTACACTTTAATCTCTTTATCCTATTCAGAGAGAAGTCTAGCTTTTCTTCAATAAAGTACATTTACTTTAGCCGAATAATATTTTTCGCTAAGGTGGGCACGATACATGTCAAACATTTATCTCGTCTCCATTGGAAATCTCGTTCAGCCATCTGTGTGCACGTTGAAACCAACTGTAACATATATATACATATACATAATATATACAGATGCACATCTGCAGATATATATATACACACATATACACACATATATTTATTTGCATCTTCGACCTTTGAATCGTTCGACGAATATGTAGACGACGGTGCTTGGTACCGAGGTGCACGGTCGAAAAGGGGTTCGAGACGTAGAGGGAAAAAGATAGATGGATGGATGGATGGGAAGAGGGAGAAAGAGCAAGCAAGCAAGGGAGAGAGAGAGAGAGAGAGAGAGAAAGAGGGATACATCGATTTCTCGACGAGCAATTCGATACTCGTGCAACGGGTCTTCGCATGGGCATCGTCGATGCATGTGCAGAGTGTATACACTTCCACGTACGTTATTAGGCAGTCGTGTGCATACACCTATCACTTCCACACACAAAACACAAACACATACATATACAAGGCGTTTACACGAAACCCGTCTACCATCTATCTATGTACATACGTGACACAACGCACATAAACACAAGCAACCCATTGTACATACATACATGCATACATACATATATATACCGAGTTTAAACTGATATCGACTGTTGGATGGATTTATCTAAAATTAGACTTCAACCCTCCCCCTCCCACCCCCCTAGCGTAACCCCTCCAATCCCCTTCAGCTTTTACCATGTATCCTTTCGCGATTAGTCGTATCTTTTCGAAAGGAGAAGGTTCGTCGTCGTTACGGGATCACGCGTGGAAACGTTAGGATCGTTCATTTTAACTAAAATTAGAATTACTATAGATGAATATCGTTTTCTCTGTGTATGTGTATCTAATTACGAATTGGCTTTTCATGGATGACGGATGTTATGGAAGCCTGATTCTTGCCCAATCGATTTTTCCTTTTTCTCTTTCCTTTACCTTGCGAATTAGTTATTGGATATATAGAGAGAGACGAGGTCGATGCACCTGGTTGCAATATGGCTTAAGCGTAAAATTAGCTTCTTTAATTAAACAAACTCTTCAGATATCTCAAAGATTTTCCAGATCTAGATTAGCATTTGTATTATGCATATAACGTTATGGACACTATCTGATGTTACTTAATTAAGGAAAGGTGATATCAATTAATGGAATATCGCGTTCCATTTATTTGTTGAAGATTTTCCATTACATTTCGAATTGTTCTACATTTAATTAAGATAATTGTTCCTGGTCTATTCGTTTTTCTTCGATTTTCTTCCTTTTCATTTATTCATTCACGATTCTTTAATTAATGTTGAATTTTTAATAAGAAAATCAAAATTAAACACGTACGACAATCTTATTTCATTCGTTTATTCATTCGTTTATTATTACGTTCCTTTTTTTTTTTTTGTTTCTTCTCACGACGTAGAAGATTTTATTTTAAAAGTTAATCTTTCAGTCTTAATTCTCAACGATCGTACGCAAAGTTAACGCGAGTTTCCTTTTTCTTTTCTGGTCTGTTCTCTGCTAGCATCCTGAAAACATTTTATATATTACACACGCGTGTTGAATTAATGTTGATGATGGATGACAAGGGAGAACGTTGGGGTACTCTTCTCGAGAGAATAATAAAAATTTACACGACATCGTGCTCTATACATTCTAATTAAAATGCTCCGTGGGTTTTCGTAAGCGTGTAGAAATAGAAAAAAGAAAAAAAAAGAAAAGAAAAACGAAAAAGAGAGAAAGAGAAAGAAAAAATTGTCTGCCAATGACAGGACACGAACCGGTCAAACTCTTCTCTGTCATCGTAATAAACATATTCAATTACAATTTCAAGTTATTTTTTTTTTATTGAAACAAGACTCCTTATGTTAAAGTACAATAATAATAAAATTTTATGAACGATAATTATTGAGGAATGCATTTATTTATGGAAGAATAAGTGGAGATGAATCATACTTTGAAAATGTTGAACATACAATTAATTATTGTTAATTAATCGAAAGAAATGTATATATTGTAATTTGAAAGCATCGAGTATATGTTTGACGTATTATTTTCTACAAAATCTAGCGTTAAACTTGCTCGTTGTTTTTAATGAAAGTTAATTTCAATTTTCTTATTGACTGTTATTTATTTGCAGAAGAATAAATATTATTTAATGTACATATTTATGTAATCTTTGAAAATTCATATAAACAACAATCAACAGAAGAATTTTACATGACTTTAATAGGAAACAATTAATTAGTTTACTGTTAAATAATGTCTTATTACTAATAAAATAATTTAATGTATAAACAATACTTCGTATATTCAAATGATGTTAATAATAAAATTATCAGATGTATATTTTAATCATTATAACTTGTTGCAACTTTGGAAAACAAAAAAAAAGATTTAATAAGAAAATAAAAAATAATTGCAGTGAAAAGAAAATACTCGATTATTTAGTAATTAGATTTGACTTGAACAGATTTGTGGCTTCTTTCCGTTCGAAAGTAACTATCCTTCAGGATGGTTCAACGATAGTTTGTAGAGCTTAAGACCAATTTCGACTTTGCTCCGTGCCCGGTTGAAGAAGAGGGCTAATAGTTGAAGAGGGTAGTTCTTCCGTTTCCGTTTACTAAAGAGAAGGAGAGGGAGAGATAGTGGAATGAGGGAAAAGGCAGTTGGTCACGTGAAGCAGTAATAGAGAATAGGGGGGAGGAAGTTGGGGGGTAGAAATGCAAACGAAAAGCCCACGGTCTTCCTATGTGTTCTTACGGATTAGGTGAAAGGTGTCGAGGGGTGAATTAATGACTGAAGCTTTAACTCTCGAGAAAATCTGTTTATTCTTAACGAGACTTGTCTTGAAAAGCGGATCAAGCCTATTGGATTTGATTGACCTATACTACTTCAAATGGGATACAAAATTTACGAATTTTTTTTAGTCCCTCTTTCATGACATTAATCAATGATTAAGGCATTTAAAATGAAGGGGAGTGTATATCACCTTTAAAGGTTACCCACCCTATCTTCAATTTTAATTATAACTTTGACTCTCCAAGTATCGTTAAATGTCGTTGCTTTGATTAAGATTTTCTTTTTTTCTTTTCTTTACAGTTTACAATTTATCGTAATTCAAAGTTATTCTCACAAAGTTGCAATATTATTTAAGAAAAATTTTAATGAAAGTGAACATTTATCAGTCGTATTGTTTTGTAAGAAAAAAAGTATCTTTTGTCGTTAGGAAAAAAAAAAAAATTAAAAGAAAAAGAAACGTAAAACTTTGTGTTAAATAATGTTCCACTTACTGTAGGTTAGATCGAACACTTTGGAGAGTCCACGACGAATCGAAGAGTATAAAAGTTACCCTCTTTTTCTTGTTCTTTGTTTTTTTCTTTCTTTCTTTCTTTCTTTCTTTCTTTCTTTCTTTCTTTCAGAGGAAAGAAATGTAGTAGTCATGGGTTTGTACTTCTCTTTCTTTCCTTTTCTCTGTCTCTTTCTTTCCTCGAGCAATCGACAAGAAGACAAGTTGAATTCTCGCGAGTTCAAAGATATCTTTCGACGAGAAATGGTGGGTGGAAGAAATCGGCCGGAAAAATCGTCGGAAAAATTGTGTCCTAGGTTGTGGAAAAAGGTTGCTACTCAAATCGAGTGACATTGAGCGTCAGAGTTGCAACGTCGGCAGAGAGACATAGAAGAAAATCGAACGTTTCTGAACGTTAAGGAATCTTACAGAAAATTCTCAACAACAGAGTTATATATATATATAATATGGTATAATACTTTTCTACACTTTTCGTCAGTTCGCAATATTGTCTTGCTTTGTGTGCGTAACGTCTTACGTAAGAAAAATGTCAAAAATTTAATATTAAGATTATGTGAGAAGAACAAGGAGAAAATATGATTACATCGAGAAAGTGAGAGAGGAGTGGGATAGGGGGAGAAACAGAGAGAAAAAAAGTCGATGGGATATGGAATTTAAAAATGAAGCTGAGAATATTCGATTGAGTTTATTCAAATCTATTTTATTGATCTCTCTTTCTCTCTCTCTCTCTCTCTCTCTCTCTCTCTCTCTCGCTTACACACACTTTCATCCTTTAGCACTTTCTTTTGATAAGATATAGATATGTAAGTGATTTGTAGAGAAGGATGTTGAGGTATTCAAATTATATAGGTTAGATGTTGGTATGTGTATATAGGTTTGTAGGAATATGGGGAAAAAGCGTCGTGACTAAGGACGTTATACTTGCTACGGGAGCCTGAAGTTTGTACAATAACATAGCTCATAGGTATACTTGTGCTAGTCCTTCTTGGCAAGTCCTTTAGCGTACGAACTGTCTCGTTTATATTACAAACTTGAATGCACCACTTGTAAAGTCCTACTCTAGTAGTAATATAAACGTTTATTTCGACAAATCATTTATTACGATTCAATTAACTTCGACAACGTAACAATGAAAATTCATGTTTCAATTACATTCATGAAACAGATGTTAGCCAGGCGTATCAAAACCCTTCAAAATGTTAATGAAGACATTATTAATTCCAGCATAATGAAATAAAAATATTGGCAATATTGTTGTGTTCGTTTGATTCGTAATATTTTGCAAATGATAAAAAAAGAAAAACCAGAAACAGTTCTTAAGAATTTTTTTGATCATTTATTTTCCATATCTATATACCGTAAGGAAGATTTTCTTTTTCATCTAAATCCAGATGCTCGGTTGAATCATTCTTCTCTTCTCTTCTCTTCTTTTCGTTTAACGATTCAGCCGTGACAAGTATATCGACCGTGTTACCCAGACCACCAACTTTAGAACCACCACCTTCTTTTTTATTCGAGATCGTAAGAAACGCCATTAACGCTTGTGGTTACGCCGGAATGCCGATGGAAAGAACGGATGCATGATTTCTTTCGAGGCCTCGACCTCGACCTCCAGGCGTGTTACAGAAGAAATTGGACTCGACATTTGGCGAAATACTTTTTATAAAAAATGCAAACTTGTTCACTAATTCTTTAGAACCTTTTAAGACTTTTAAGATCCTTATTTTTATACTTATAGAAAAATTTAACCATCAAAGAGTCATCACTGCGCATGAACAATAAAAAAATTACATTAGAATGCAAAAAATGTTGAAATTAAACCGTTATAATGTTAAATTATCTTTATTAGAAATGTTACTACCTTTACATACATGCGTAACATTCGGAAAGTCACATAAACAACATTGTATAAAAGTATTTTGATAGACGATCGACGTGTCAGTCTGAAGGTGAATCTCGAGGAAGACGATACTCCGATCATATACACGGTGTTTTTAGGTAACAATAAACATTTCCTTCGATTAATTAAGAATTATTTGAATACTGTAATACATTCTACTTACATTACATTCAAATTTAACTGAAATTAATTTCAATTTAAATTAATATTAATTTTTGATTCACATCATTGATAGTAAATTGAAATTCATTTTTAATTCCTTTATACTTTCCTATTATAAATTGATACTCTTATCAATTTGTGAAGAAAACAAGCTTGAAGTAAAATTAAAAAAAAAGTTGAAAAAGCTTGGAAATGTCGAATATCTGGAGGGGGGGACAGTCGGTGAGGGGGAAAACAGTGGCAGCAGGTGTTCGAGACAAGCTTTCGAGAATAAATCGTCGAAGCGTGCTACCGCTCTTGATAGTTCTTTCGTGAAACGAAAGGCGAAACAAGCGATCGGGTAACTATCACCAAAGGCGATTATATTACTATCTATCTTTAGAGGCAAATATTTCCACAACGAAACATCGCGGAAACTTGAAACGAAGCCGCTTTAAACGTGTGCTAACTCACGAAGTTCATTCATTGGGAAAGGATTCCTTTTCTCACTTACCTCTAATATTCACTAATCATTTTTGTTATATATTTGTTAGTAAATCTATCTAGTTACTTACTTACTTAATTTAAAGTACGTATATATATATATATATATATATATATATATATATATGTATATATATAAAAGTATTATATTTGGATTAATCGAACATTTTTCATCCATCATATATATTATATCTCGTAGCAGGTACATCGAACGCACGTCTTACGAACTTCCTTCCTGATAAATGATATCGAAAATTCGATTTTCATTCGTTTTCTTCACATTTCTGAAAGAAGAAACGAAGGTGGAAAACTCTCGACCTTTCTCGATCATATCTCGCGAAGGAGGATCGTCGAATTCTCGAGAGAAAGAGAGTATTTGTATGTGTGTGTGTGAAAGAAAGATAGAGAGAGAGAGAGAGAGAGTGAGAGAGAGAGAAAGAGAGTGAGAGAGAGAGAGAAAGAGACAAAGAAATTTCTTGCGAGAAAGGACTTTGCTCTATTCCTGTCCCTCTTATTCGTTTTTTCTTTTAACTTTTTTCTTTTCTCATTCACATCTTGCGTATTACATCGTTCTCTCTCTCTCTCTCTCTCTCTCTCTTTGTGTCTCGTTTTCTCCTCCTTTTTCCGAACTGTTTCTGCTACCTTTGAAAGAGAGAGAGAGAGAGAAATAGAGAATCATTCTTTTCCCTTTTTCGATGGCGCACGATCGTCTCGAACGAAGATTTTCCGAGCTGTAAATTGCAAAAGTTTTTTTACTTGCACTTCTTATCTAAGCCATTCTTTAAAATTATCTCTCCCTATTTTATTTTTAGAGAATTTTTTTCATAGTATTTTCTTTTTTTTTCAGACACTGAAAAGGCGTGTAACGAGCAGTGTAATTCGTGGTTGGAGAAAGGTTAGATGGTAAGTTAATAAAATCTTTGAAATTTCGTTAAAATTGACAACAAAATGTGTAGATGGTAAATGCTATCGCAAGGTTTCTCGATCGAATTTCGATTAACGAACGGATGAATTGCACGCGATACGCAAAGGTAACTCGATACTTGCTCATTCGAATTGTTTCTATATCCTACTATGCCACAACACCTAACAATGACGATACTCAACCGAACGAAATGTAATTTTAATTAACGTTAAGTATAATCGAACGAAATAACGTCACGCTCGACACCGATGTTTTTATTCTGATACGAATAGTAGGGGCACTTAACAATATTGCCATCGCGTTAAATGCTTTTTGCAATCTGCCGAGTTTCTCGTGCGTTACATCCGTAATCTGTTAAATAATGCTCAATGTTGATTCTTGACGTTGATTTCTTCCAATCGATGAGGAAATTTCTGACGAAGAAATAATTTTTCCCCTTCATTGCTTTATTTTTCTTCTTTTTAACCAATTCGCATTGATAGATTTTACCTTTGAGTATGTAAAAAAAAAAAAATAAAAACTCGTGTGATATCGTTTTATCCAACCAATTTTATTGTGAGAGAAAATTTTCAATTTATTAATTAATCGATATGGAAAATAACAAAATAATAAACATTTTTGTTTTATTTTTTTTATAGATATAAATTTTTCTATCTACGTGTTGATAAAAAAAAAAACAACTAAAAATATAAAAGAAAAAGAAGGATAGAAAAAATACAGAATTTTCTCAGGACAAATTCGTATTACGAATATGCTTGTATACTCGTAGGCGTAACATTTCTTACAAAACTCATGTTATATATATATACCATAGGGTGGTTAGGTTTGGTCAATGCGTTCAGTATTATTTAGGGGTTGCAAAGGATTCATTTCATCACAGCACGAGCTAAAGCTCGGCTTTTGTGGGTCGTGGATACACGGGGTGAAACAGCGCTTGATTAACGGCAAGGCTGCCGTCTGGCAAGAAAGAGGATCAGGTGTCAAAAGCTACCTGAGCTGACGCTGTAGCTTCTCCCATTATTATCAATTTATCTTATGTTTCTTCTCCTCTATCTTTCTCTCTTATTCTCTCTCTTACTCCTCCTTTCTATTTCTCTTTCTATTTTAACGATCAAAACAATTTATCTCTAATACCGACTATTAACCTACCCTTTGATACATTCATCGGATCATTTTCATTTTTATCATCAACGATTAAAATAAGAAATAAAGATTTCTTTCTCTTAAACATCGTTTAAAAAAATAAGGGGAAAAAAAAAACAAAGCTGCAATATTCTTTTGGTATTTTGCTCGACGACACACCACGTGCGTCTTCTTCGAACATCGTCAATCGTTTCTCGCGTTCGGAGGATCGAACAATCGAGGGGAGGAAGGCGTGGATATCGAGGAAACTTCGTTGGGAAAAATGAGATCCTTTCGGAACGAAGACAAAGGGAAAAGAAGTTAAAGAAGAAGAAGAAAAATGAAAAAGTTATCAAAGAAGAAACGAGAGAAAAGGAGACGAGGATGTGGACCGATGACGAGGGATGTGGACGGGGGTTTAAAGAAGAAAGATAGCGAGGACGCAAGAGAGAAATAAAAATAAGAAAAGCAAAATAAAAGGATAGAAAAAGAGATAAAATAAGAGAGAAAGATAAAAAGAAAGAGAGAGGGTTTGTAAAATCGTCCGGGGCCCCTCAAAGCGTCGTTACGTTCTTGGATGCCGCCCTTCCGCCCGATCAATATTGCGTTGGTGGGGCCAAGGTAGGGTAGCTAGGTGGTGGAAAAGCAGAGGATTGGAAGGAGAGCACAAGGGTGGTTACGTGAAAGAAAGAGAGAGGGAATAGGTTAGGGGTAGTAGTAGGGCGAGATAAATGTTAGAGTAGGGGTTGTTTTCGAAGAGTGGGGTTTATAGGAGAAGCAAGAGTCTGTCATGGCGGCGAGTACCACTGCCAGGCAAGCGGCAGCTCATCTTTCCTCGTCGCGTGTTACGCGCTTCTGTTCTTCGGCTTCTCTTCGAGCCACGACGATTATTTAGTTTTAACTCTGGACTAAGGACAATTTGGTTGTTTTTTTTCTAAGGATATATCTCAACGATTGGTGTATTCGATTTGAATCTGTTACGCGAGTGCGAGGAATCCCAACTGTGCTCTCTTCGATTTTTCGTTTCTCCCTTTTTTTTTTAACCTCTCTCGCTCATTCACTCATTTACCACTTATTCTATCTTTCTCTTTCCATTTTTTTCTTCTTCTTTTCTCTATCTCTCTCTCTTTCTTTCTCTTTCGGTTTCTTTTTTCATTCCTTAAACACAGTGACACACAACTTGTGACAATTTGTTTGTGTGCTATCGAATCAGTGGTGATTTATCTACGTTTTTTCTACGTAAAAAAAGAGACACATATGATCGATTGAAAAAAAAAAACGAAACTATACACGCGTGTGTAGTTACTCTTTGGGATCTTATATTACAATGGGATCGAATAATGGAAAAGAAAAGTGTCATAGATAGTTAGTTACTTTTGCTCGGAGAGAAAGGATTCACGAATAAGAGTAAACTTAGAGTTTTGAATAAGTATAAACGGTTGCTGTGTCGTGGGCTCGATCGATCTTGAAGGTTGTGCCTTCCGAAGGTCGCTTCGATACTCCCACGGAATTTCCGCATCGCGCTTTGGATCGAACTCAGTTCGCGTCGTGCGTGACACTTTGCTTCGAACGAGAGCCCCCAGCACTACTGCTCTCTATGTGTAAACTTTTTCTCTACTCTCGTCTATAATACTCTTCGTAAAAGCATGTCAACGTTGAAATAAACGTGCTCGTGTACAAAAAAAAATTTGTCGCGTGAAAATAAATCGTTACATTGAACAGATTGATAATAAATCGTCGGGGTGTTTATCTTAAAGGATATACGTATATACATATATACAAGATTATTGCTGAAAATCTAAAAAAGTTGAAGTGACATCGGTGAAGATAGGCGAGGGTGGCCATCGCGGTTGGACCGAGCTGACAACGGCCGAGTATTCTCGAAACGAATCAGCAGGAGTAACAATGTCCTAGCGAAGGCAGGACCTCGTCTAGACCGCTCCCCCTCGTCCTGATCCATTTCTTCCGAAACCTTCAATCCTTGCTAATGTTGCTGTCCTAAGATTACAACTACCATAACAAACTTTACCCGTGCTCTGTCGCATTACACACGTACACGACGCATACATACAACCGCGCGCGCGTATACACGCACAGATACGGAGACACACACAGAAAGAGACAGAGAAACACACACACACACACATGGGACACGTATACATACACATGCGTACACTTACAGACACGTATATCAAACTCGCTTTCATCCTTTACCAATTCTTTTTACTTATCATTCTTTCTCCAGCTTCAATTTCGTTTCTGCGAAAACATTCTGACGCTTGCTAAGAAGAAGAGGATTTCAAAAGAAATTTATACGAACATAATAAGCAAACACGCACAAGTATACCTACATATCCAAAGATCTTATACGCACATAGTGGAACGCGAGCTTTCCGAATCCGGCCAAGTCCAAAGTCCTTAATCCCGTGGGGCTCCGCCCGCACGCGAAGGAACCACACCCCGAGTACAGTGAGAGAAAGATAACAAGAAGAAAATTCAAGATACGGATTTAACGTTATCATTGGTAAGCTTCAATTGCTATCCTTCGATTCCATCTTATTTTTATTCTCTATTATCATCCTTAGTTTATTCAAAAAAGGTTAGGTAACCTTGCTCGAGGCCAAAGAAAATGACTATGTAGAAAGAAAGAGAGAGGGAACCATGTGAGATGGAATGTCGCGCTTCATCCCCTCCCCCGTTGTCACCTCTTTTTTATATTCTATCCTTTTCTCGGTCAGATCGACAGTCCACATGGCCTCCTTCCATGCTGGATGCAGGTTGCAACGCCGTCGCGTAGGTTGGGTTTCTCGTTTACGATTGGGAGTGGGTGAAGGACTCTAAAGCGTGCTTTCGGAAATTTCGTCTAACGATAAGTTTGAAAAGTTTCATATATTAAACACGTATTATTACTATCTTAGTGAATTAGATTTTGATTTTTGAGATGGTTCGGTGATTATACGAGTCAAGTTATGCGAATGAAGTGGGAGTGCCTTAGCATCGTGATTTTGCTTAAACGCATGCGTGAAATGTGTTTATTAAGAGGTTAATGGACGTAGAAAATAGAATGATCATCCTGTTAACCAGCATTAGTTTACATAGTTAGTATATCTTATCTCGTTTATATTATACTTTGAGGAATCAATGTTCTTGATAAAATGTGATCTATTGAATCTCTACCATTAATGTTTTTTAAGATAGGAAATAAAGGATAAATTAATTGGAATATGTTTTTACAGTTAATTGTTGTCGTATCACATTTTAAAACAATTGTTTACTTACTTGGGCTAGTTCATTTTTCACTTGTTTTTCTATTTAACATCTTTTTTTTTGTTCCTTCAATCCTAAACATGTATCATTATTTACGAGCAGAATCGTTGCTTTCGACGAGCCGGTAAAAACAACTAAAGCGAGTAACACTTATGACTTATCGATGCGAACGCAAGTACCTGCAAAACGCAAACACTGTAAGTCTAGTCCTGAAGGTAGCATTATATTCTCTAAAATTCATTTCGATCGATAGGAACGTTGATTGAGGTATTCGTTAATTTTTTAATACTTTTTTCTTAACATTAATTGTAGGATATTTTTAGGATAGTTTATACAAATGATTTTGTAGTTTTAAGGGAATTTAATGTTTGACCATTCATTTAGATTTACTCCTGCGACGTAATACGTGTAAAGTTAATTTTCCAACTTAAAAGGAAAGAAAATTAGAAAATAAAGCAAATGAAAGAAGCTTGAAAAATAAAATCCAAAACAAAAGAAAGATGGGTAACAGGGTAAACTCCAGAAAATTCAAGCGGCAAAAATGAAAGTAAAGCCCATGGTAAGAAACGTGCGGTTAGATGAACATTAGTCTTCGTTCGACAACCGATTCGGTTGGCCGGCAAAAGCGGGAAATTAGGTTAAGGGGGTGCCTGACGGTCGAAAAGTAAGAAATGAAAAGAGAAGAAGAAAAAGAAGAAGAAGAGAAGTAGACATAGAAGAACATAGTAGTGGATTTCGTGGCGAGTCTGGAGAAACGGGGGCGGGTGGGTGGTGGTGGTGGTGCTAGGTGTGTGGAACTTTCACGATACCCTGTAATTGAATCTGACCCTCACCCCGTTATTGTTTCTGCCCGTTTCACCGACTCTACACGGATTTATACGCCAACGTGGATATATACCCCTGCCATGTTTCTACCCTATTCCACCCCTCTAGACACTCTAGAAAGCAACCTCCATCCGTTTTTCACCCGGCACACGTATATAATCAGAAATATTAAGAAAAAGAGTAAAGAACATCGGAGAAACGTCGTTCATTGTTAAAATAGGACAAGATGACTGACGGAAAAATTGCTTTACTTCGAGATACTCTATAAATATCGTTGATAAATATCATTTTTTAGTTAAAGGGATAGAATATACGAGCCTCAAGATAAATCGTAGACTTTTGGGAAATGTTTTTCTTTCTGAACATTCAGAAAACACTGACGATTGTTTTAAACAATAGGAATAGATAAAGGTACAAAGAGAAATAGAATGAAATGAAGAAAGGGAAATAAACGTTAACGTTCGAAGAAATTCAGTGAGATGATGTTAGGTTCGTTTAGAATTCGTTACGAAACAACGGGTGAACGATAAGATGTTGAAACAAAAAACTGCTCGATTAAATCTTAACGAAGGAAAAGGAAAGCTCGACTTATCCCTAGAAACCATTGTTTCTGGCGTGTTTTTTTTCTGCCCCTTTTTCTTGTTGCTTACTTGTTTTATTTTTTTAGTTCCTTGTCCTTTTTTCTTCTTCTTCTTCTTCTTCTTCTTCTTCTTCTTCTTCTTCTTCGTCTTCGTCTTACTATTGTATTTTACCGTCGTTGCGAAAAGATAGCATCTTCGTGACAAGCTTTGTTTCCTTTTCTTCGTCGTTGCATTTTTGAAAGCTAACCGAACGTTTATAGAGGTTACGAATAGAAAAAGAGTAGAAAAAGAAACAAAAAGTATCGCGAATAAGAGAAACTGATGGAAAAGGGTGGTGGTTGTAGCGGTGGTGGTGGAGGAGGAGTGGTTGATGACGGGAGAAAAATGCATTGTTTCACTTGCAGTAGTAGTCGGTTCGTATAATCGTCGAGGTTTTACCGCGAGCAACGTTTCAACCGTTTCCCCGCCGACCAAATTCTCGTTTAATCTCACTTGACCCGGCAAAGCTGTCGAAATTCTCTTCTCCCTAACGGTGCAAACCCTTCCCGATTCGACCTCGGGGAAATCGCAGGGGCGGGAGGGGAACTACCAAACGAAAACTGCTGCAATTGCTGGTGCTAGCTAGAGCTCGGACCTATTGCAGTGCTATTGCGGGATCGGTTGCCTTGGATTGTTGGCCCTCTTGTCGAATGCGTCGGACTCGGATGTCAAGTACGTCGAGTACGATCGACGCCAGTATAAATCATCGACTTTTTTTTTTCTTTTTTTTTTTTTTTTACGATAAAAATGCCAGTAGGTAGGTATACATCGACTTAGAAAAATTTATACGATAGAAACAGAAAAACAACCAACCGAAAAAGCTTCTCGTTCGAATCGAATCTCTTTGCCACTTTTTATTAAATATTTTTTTTTCTTTTTACCATTTCGACTAATGTAAACGTCAACGGTTAATTTTGTTCAAATACGTGTTGAAAAGCATTGATAAAAAGAACATCTCGATTTGCTTGATATGAGCAATAGACTCTTTAATATTTTTTTTATTAATTCTTAAAATACGTTTTAGTGGAAAATAAAATTTGGAAAGTTGTTTTTTATCTTCTCTCGCAAAGAATTTACAGACAGACGTCATAGGCCAAAGGGAACAATACAATTCCATATTTTATGAGAGGATATAGCTTAGCCATGGATTTCAAGATCCCCCTAACCCTCCTCCACCCTTACCTTTCTTCAAACGTACGACCCAAATGCGAGCAGGCATATGACAGTACCGTGTATTAATGGACGTCGTATTTAATCGCGGTTAGGACGCAGTTGCATCGCCATTTTTAACCGGTCAATTTTTATGGGCCATCAAGCGGACGGTTTGGTGTACGGCAGTGTGCACGTTTCTAGCTGAGAAATATCGCCTCGGACCAATTCGGGTTCGAAGAAGAAAGAATGATGTCGACGTGGTCGAACGGTATTTCCGAATTCGTTTGGTTCGACATTTTTTTTTCGAAAAGTAGATTAGGTGAACCGTTAAAAGGAATCGATCGATCTGCGTGTATTTTTGTATGTCTGTGTATGTGTGTATGTGCAGGTGTCTGTCTTTATTTCTCTCCCTCTCTCTCTCTCTCTCTCTCTTTAAGCGAATCGTCTTTCTCTCTCGTATTTAGTTTACAATTTATTCGATCGATTGAATTTATTTATCACGACTCGTTTGTCGGAAATTGCACCCACGCGTTCACGCGAGCGCACGTTATATACAACGTATTAATTTATATATTCTCCGTTATCGCGTTATTTTATTTACATCGAAAATTTGACTATGGACACAAATTTATTACGAACGACGTGTTTAAGCATTACATCAGGTTAGATCGTGTTAACATCCTAGTCCTTTTGTTTATTCGTGTTGGTTTCTTTTTTAAATGAATCAAATAAGAGAGCTTTTTTTTTAATTTTCTTTTTTCTTTAGTAAGTCGACCGAATTACTGGACAGACTAATAGACAAGATCTGTCCTTCGGTTTTAATATTTCGCGATCGTGAATGGTTAACGCTAAAGATCGTGCCGATTTCTAGAACACGCGACTACTTTTCTTAGGTCGAAGGTTGAAGGTCTCTTTCTTTCGTTGCGTCTTGAAATGTAAGTAATATGCAACCTCACACAACGTCTATTTAAAACGGACAAGTAAATGTAAGATATCGAATTAATGAAAACCTCGAATTTATCTGCACGTGTTTTATAATATATATATGTTTGTGTGTGTGTGTTTATTATGTGTAATGCATGTACGTAACTGGAAAACAAATATTCTCTGAACTAATAACGATTTCGTTTCTCGTTTCCATGAGTTTCCGTGACGAATCATGGTTAAAACTGGATTCTTATGGGTAACTGTGTCACCCTGCCAATTTGATTATTTGTTAGAAACATTGTTCACTTGAATTCTCTCAATCGATATATTATTTCATAGTTTTTTCCATAAAAGAATAGAATTGTATAGAATAGAAAAGAAAAAAAGATACGGGAAAGAAAGTAACTTCGTGTTATAGAAAATTTCATTTCAATCGTTCGATTAATTTACGTTGAAAGAGTAAAGGTTAAATATTTATGACATATTTCCTGGATCGATTTTGAATTTCCGTTATCAGTGTATTTAGAGTTGCATCATTTTAAGTCCCGACTCGAGGGATGTTTTATCGGAAATGAAAAGCAACTAATCGAGATATGGCGATTCTCATGGTAAAAGATCTATGCTGTGAGAGAGTTTTGCATGTTTCGTTCGGAAAAAGTAGTTACAATCAATGGTGGTGGTGCATCGATTACTATTAGTCAGACGAGCGTGAGTAATAAATGAGCCGTGGCATCCCTCATTGTCAGTCCTTTAAAATCCGACTCATCAATATTGGCGAGAGGCATAGAAAGACTAGGGGGAAAAAAAGAAAAACAAAATACAAAAACACATAAAGATCGATATTCTCGTAAGGGCCAGATCAGGCTAATAAATCAGCTAGATAATGTTCATGTGGTTTATTTGGATGAAACACAGTACTCTCGTAATTTAGAACTCTCTCCCTCGGACATTGGAAAACGAATTTCGTAGCTTCGTTGCGTTCTACGAGTTAGCTGTAAAGTTTTCGGGTTACTTCCTAGTGTTCGTGACAACTCTGACAACGTGCCTACGAAGGTAACCTAGAGAGAGTATACTGGTAGGCTATGTATCACGAAACATTCCTCGTAAGTATAAGTATGTGTTTTATAACTTTAGTACGAAAATTAAACTTTTACCGAAAGCTCAAATATAATTTCAAATTTCTTCAAATAATATTGACGAGATGAAGTTTTTATATTTGATTTATTATTATAGTTGATTGTGTTTCAATGCGACATAGATTTGGGAAAATAATCAATTTTTGGTAAATTTGCTAGAATCAAGATAGGTTCGGCCATATTGTCGGAAAACTTCCGACGAATGAATCGAGGCAAGTCATTGACAAATATTGACGGTGGTAAATAGATTTGTCATTCTTCGCACGGTCGCGAATTGTTGCCGTTCGTCGGTTCAAACGTAACCGCGATTAGCTCTCAATGTAAACGTGGCCCAATCGTGGAAAATCGAAGCTTATGTTCTCTCGTCTCGTTCATTGTATTAAACCGAACAATCGTTTTACAAAGTTGAAATCTCTTTTATTTCTATCAAATTGGTTGACGCAAACTTTACAAAAGGTTAACGTCAGAAATAAATGCACAATTTCTTCTTTTTAATTTTTATTTAATATTTCATTAGCTTATATAAAACTTGTTGTTTATAAAGGGATGAGATGGGGGATTTAAACGAATCGATATGGATCCAACTCTACTGTCCTCGCCAAAACTTCGACGATAGTAAATTTTCAAAGAGGATTACCAGAGCTCGATTTGCCCGTGTATTACATTGACATATCGTAGAAGCCGAATTACGCTTACGTATTTGACCCTAAATACGTTAGTTGTGTAATGAGTACTAACGATCTTCTCTCGTAAAGCTATAACAACGATACGAGTTACTGTTCGTTATAAAATGCACGATTTTCATATAAATTCCGATGTAACGCTGTGTACATACCGTGTGTGTATATATATGTATATAAATATGTAGGTATCCAACATACACGTTGGTTACGTATTTATCGTACGTTTTTGCGAGTGGAAAAGAGTGAAGAGAGACGGGGGAGGAAGAAGAAATGGAAGAGGAGGAGGAGGTGGAGGAAGTGCTGACCGATCGATCGCGGGCATACCATTTACAGGCAGCCAGCATCAGTCAGAAATTTATTCGCGCTAATGCACCAGACGGCTTTGTGGTTTATACAAAATCGATTTTCATAAAATCTACCGGGGTCCCCACCCCCTCCTACCCCACTTACTCCTCCGTTATCGCGTATCGTTATATCGATATGCCAGCATCTATTACGTTTACATTTACTGCTGGTGCACTTGGTAATTGAGCCGCGTGCAGTGTAATCATTATCACAAGGCCAGTTGAATTGCCAGTGTCCGAATTGGTCGGTAAAGTCGGTGCGACAAAAATTACGCTGGGACTTCTGATAGGTGGGAGGGGGGAAAACTGTTATATCGAATATGTGTACACACACACACACACACACACACACA
>NW_015148985.1:106550-133689 GCF_001465965.1 Polistes dominula
CACTTGGTTCGCGCGAGTCATACGTTTCTCGAAACCTGCGTCAATAAAATTTGTTTCTTTTAATGCCTAGTTTTTTTTTCGAACATCAAAGTGTTACAATATTATAAACGAACGAACGAAACGAGAAAAAGGGTTGCAGAAAATTTATCGATCAATTTTCTTTCGTTTCAACGATGAAACAAATAACTTTAGCAACGTTAGAGATGAAAAAATGGTATAACCGTGAGCTTATGTATGCGCATGATTGAATATGTATATTTAATAAACTCTGCGTGGAAATTTAGATGCATTTCTACGCTACTCGATAGCGAGTTGCATATATACGTCAAGGATAAAATATTTAATATAACATGCGAAGGTAATTATTAGTACTCTATTATTAGAATCGTATTCATAATGATCATAACTATATTGTTGTAGACGGGTTTTCATGTGTATCTTCAAAATCTACCATTATATTTCCATTGATGAAAAGGATGGGAGGAAGTGGGGAAGGGAATGTTTTACATACGTTAATTAGAAACGTAGAAAATAAATGAGGAAACTCGTATTAATGAAACAAAAAAAAATATCTAAAAAAAAAAAAAAAAAAGAAATGTAAAGAAGAAAAAATTAAAAAAAAAAAGAAAAATTATTTCTCACATACGTGCAATCAGCAATGGAGATCAGAATTACATTCTCGATCCCCCACAATTCCTCTTTCTTTCTTTCTGCATATTCATCATGGAAGAAAAATATCCACGAGTTTAACTTGAAATCTAATGAGAATTATTCCTGAATCACAAGCCGCGGTACGAATAAGTTTTCACCCTTTTAGCCCTTCATAATAAAAAAAAAAGTTAAACGATGGTTTTACCTGTTTTCGTATGTTCTCACTCATTCCAGAATTTTTTTTAATTGGAAAAGATATATATTTGTTTAAATCAATTACAATATTAATTGCTAATATTATTGAATGAAATATTTTTCTTCAAATTATTGTAAAAGCATAGAAGATGATATAAATTTGTTTATAGAACAAACGAATCGAAAGGATTGTCGAAAACAAAGGTTGAACACAATCGTTAAAACATACACGAACAAAAGGATCGTAGAAGGAGATAGATCATGCAGGTGGACGGCATTGAGAGAATCCAATTTAGGGAAGCTGATCGACGTTAACGTCGTTGAACGTCGGAGCTTTTGGAATTCAGGGAATCCCTCATACCGGCAACGGGTAAAGTCCTACGAGCTTTTGGACGACCGCAAAAAGTTAGACCATTCTGGATGCTTCCTTCGAGGTTGTCTCAAGTCTCGCTCGGCACGCAACCGGAAGTCGAACATCGTACTCGTAATTCGCGCGTGTACCTTGCTCAGGAGTTCTCTAGGTTCTCACCAGTAGGTTGGGGTCCTAAGGGATGAGAAATAATGGGGTAGGGTTGCTTGAAATGCCACTAGTCACCTCTGTTCCCAGTTTTGCGGTTCGCAACCTCTACGATGCAGCTGCGAATGTGATTTGGGTTCTTCCTACTACCTTACTCTGTCTCTTGCATTAGAATGTGGGAAAGTGTGACCGAGAGAGAGAGAGAGAGAGAGAGAGAGAGAGAGAGAGAGAGAAACAAAGGGTAGATAACGGGGAAAGGAGAGATGGAAGGTAAAACAGTTTTGCCGCGGTTGCGTTTCGCGGTCGTTATGCCGTAGCACGAACCCGTCGTTTCGGCCCTCGCGAATGCTTTCAGGGCTTTACGTTGTCGAGGCATACCGCAAATATCGGCGACACCTTTCCATATATTCAACGACCGGATGGTGCGCGTTGCTTAAACATGCCTATGTGATTCTCATTTGCGTCGAGATAAAGAACCATGTAAGCGAGTCAGCTATTGGTTAAATTAAGTATGCCACGTGTATAGTTTTCCTTTACTTCTTGGTTATTAAATAAAAAAAAAAGAGAGATAACAAACATATATTTATGTATATGTATTAACATAAACAAGAATATTTTTCTATACAAAAGAATTGAATTTTATTGATAAACCAATCAACATGAGTTAGTGTTAACGTTGGAAATCACAAACGACGGGGCTATTCTAATTTTATGTAGATTATTCTAGCTGTTAAATTTCTCTCGGTTGCAAAACCGCACCATTGTATCCGTTTGGTTCGAATATAAAATCAATAGAGAAGGAGAGAGAGAGAGAGAAAGAGAGAGAGAGAGAGAAGGAAAGAGTTCGAGGTAGATTGAGTTTGAATTGAAAAATATTGATAACGCAATATGCATAGGATGTTTTTCCTGATGACAATGACGATCGCGTAACAGGATGATGAATACTCTGAAAATTTTCACTTTATCAAGGTAGTATGTTTACATTGAAGCGTTTCTCGTCAATATTTATTATTGCTATGTTTTTAAAATGTTGTATGAGAGGTTGCGAATCTTATACAACATAGATAGGAACCTTCTGACGTATAGCAAGTTGCATTATTTTATGAGAGAGAGAGAGATAGAGAGAGAGAAAGAGGCCTAGCCAAACCAGAATCATTACTATAAAGTACGAATCGGTATTGGTTGGATCTGGCAAACGTTTTCATTTACATTATGTAGACGAGTTTGACATTCAACGTTTACAACTTTGATACATCGAATACTCAATACTCGTTGATCAGTTACCAACTTGTCTGGAATATATTTATTATAGAAATAAATTACAAATATTTGTTGAATATATAAAGCTAGAAATATTTTTGTTTCTTCGTATATTAAAATCAAAGTTTTATCCTTATTTTCAATTATAAATTTTTCAATCGAATGCCGTAAACTTTCTTGAAACATATTGTATCTCTTTTAGTTTCTTAAGCTAATATTCCCTTTTCGAATACAGGTTTACCGATAAATTCTATTCGCACCACAAGCACGATTAGTATTCATCGAATACGTGTACGACAAAGCGGTCGATTGCTGATTTACGCGAATAGTGCAAGCTTTTGCGAGAAAGAGGGACAGAGATAAAACAAAAAAAAAGAAAGAAATAGTGGAATATAGGTGGGAAGAGTGAGATAGAGAGAAAAAAGCACATAGATTTAAAAATACTTCAATCTTTCTATCGGAAATCTTTAAATGCATCGCACGTCGGAAAACTACATACATAGAGTGAGCTTCACAGGGTGCTTTTATTTCCTCTCGTACGCGTCTTTAAGTCGCGAAAATTCTCACAGAAAAATTTTGCTTCTTCACGTAACAACCAGAAAACTTAACCTTAGAATAATTGATACGTAAAAGATTTGTTGAAAATATTCAAATTTTGCATTTACATGTAGCACAGATTTTATTGTTTTGAATTTATATAATTAGTCAAATAACATTCTTGTAAAATAATAAATATTTTTCAACAGATATAAATCATTTCTTAAATATAGTTATCTGAAAATGACTTTATTTTCCAGGTAAAGGTAAAGTTTAGTCTTCCTGAATCATGCATAAGCGAAATTAGGCGGGTGAACTCGGACAAAATTCGATATCGGTTTGTTCGAGTTTAATAATCGGTAAACGATTGTCCTGTGTGGCGAAATTAATTTAGAGTTGGATAGGTACATCCTGTTAAAATAGTAGGATAAGAAGAGACAGAGAGAGAGAAAATGATAGAATTCAAGGGAAAGAGAAAGAGAGAAAGTTGGATAGGAGTATTCTGTGAATTGAAGCGGATATCGTAGGTAAACGGAGTCAATTACAGGAGTTCGAAGCTGTTCAACGACACAATAAAGGAGTAAAGTGCGGTTGAACAATTTGGTTCGCTGAATCTCTTCTCTTCTCCACCACCTATTGGGCTCCAATTCTTCTTCCCCTTTCTCTCTCAGTCCATAAACAATTCTACGTTGAACAGGAGTTAACTCGTATACGATATTCGTCCTTTCCGGCAACGATATGGTACCAACCATCCGCATTTGCAATCTCAATAAATGTTTATACAAACCTTTATCGTATACTACGATAAATTTCGAAATAAACGTTCGAATCGAGTAGGAAAATAACAAAAAAATAAATAAAGTAAAAAGTGGTACGCGTATTAATCGTTCTCCACTCGCGAAAACTCGTTTAATTAGAAACCACAACGTTCAATTGTGTTGCCTCGCATTTTAATTGTAATCATTATGAATGAAAAACATTGCGAGTACTCTGCTATATATTTTGTATATATATACGTATAATAGGATTGTTTTATTCTTGTTTTATTTTTTAAAAAGCAGAATAGGATCGATATTTCTCTTCCACTCCTCGAAATTCTTTCCGAAGCTATTTCAGTATCATGATTTGCATAATATGTATTGTTTCTTCGTACCTCGCCTTACCTTATTTCTGTACTCTACTTATGCATACTACATTTTCATTTTGCTTTCTTGTTGTTTTTCTCTTCACCCTCTTTCTTCGTTCTCGATTCACGAA
Source organism: Polistes dominula (assembly GCF_001465965.1). The sequence goes on from NW_015148985.1 coordinate 110,968, forward strand.
GTAGAAAATACGTTTTTGCGAAAGGTAAAGAGGAAATGTAGGTGGATTCTCTCTTCGTGGCTGTTGCGGTCCACGGGGTGAAGCTTAGCTTAGGATCCTGAAATTCGCCGGATTTATTCTTTTCTCGCGTAGGGAAATAAATCACGCAACTCGATCCCTCACCCCTCAACTCTCACCCTCCCGACCGACCGACCGTATAAGTTTTTCCACGTTAAAGAAAAAAGCCTTATACGCGTCGTGGTATCAATGTTGTTTCTTCTTCTTTTCGAAACGAGTGTTCCAAGGGTATTCTTTTTTCTAAAAAGTTTTCTTTCTTTATTTATTTCTTTTTTATATTTCGGTATGAAAAAAATTCATCCCATTTCTCGATGTTTTTCTTCGTCTAAGGTAAGAAAAGAATGTTTCCGTTCCGTACGAACGAACGAGCGAGAAACAGGCATGTCTGATAAAGGATGAGACGCGCTAGTTTTCATTGAAGATCTCTTTCTTGAAGATAAAAATGAGCAAACAACGCGTTTTATGTATAAAAGAATATCAAGCTTGTATATCTTATCTTATACTTGATCTCGCTTTTTTTTACTCTTCGTCCTCCTTGTACCACCTACATCTTTTTTATTTTTTTCACCTTGCATCGTGGCATTTTTCTTTTTTTTTTTTTTTCAATGCAAATCTTTTTAACAAAAGCCTTATGCTAGAACAAGACGGCTTGAATTTACAGGAATTCTTTAATGATCTTGATGTTTTCTCTTGTTTTCTTGCATATTTTTTATTTAAAACTCATCAATATTCTCGACGTTCTATTTAACAAAGAAACAGTAGAAATTTGCTTTATTTTTTTACTGTTTTGTTGTTGTAGATTTTTCTCGTCTTATATTATTTCAAATGTATTATTTGATTTTCGTTTTATGATAAAAAATTGTCTTTCATATTTACCGAAATATAACTCTCATATTTTTTTTATAACTTTTGATTTCTCGTCTTATATGACCTTTAAGATCTCGCAATGTTCAACAACTTTTGATTACGATTTCTCGGAGTCTGCCGTAAAGATAGAAAGAGAGAAAAACTTAGAAACGTAAAATGCAAAGTTTTATAGCGATGTAATCTCTTGCCATTATGATCCATAATAGTTTTATTGAACAAACTAATGAAATATTAAAACGAGGGAAATGTAGTAGGTGGGAGGTAGGGATAGGTAGATCTGGGAAAAGCTAGGATGGGAAAGCTAGGGGGAGAAAGGGGAGGATAGTTTAATATAGTCACGAATAATGGCTATGCGTTTATAAAACTTTAAGGAATAATCGTTAAAAGAAAAAAAAATAGAAAAAAAGACCATCACTTTTCCTCTATCCTTAATTCGAAATTCACCTGAAAGAAGAAAAGCTCCGATCGTGCGAGGTAGAAGATAAAATAAATACGAACACCGGACGTAGTAGGACCAATCCGTTTAACGGGTTAAACTGAGGGACGCGTAAACCAGGAAAAGTCCTTTTCCTCGATTTTGACCATCACATAATAGGATTAATTGTAGATAGGAATAGTGTGAGAGGTTGAGAGAAAACGAGAGAAAGAGAGAGAGATGAAGATAGAAATAGAAGGAGAAAACTGAGCAGATTTAATTGAGACTGAATAATTAAGTCTTTAACGAATCCGCATCTCCGATGAAGCGAGTACAACGACGATGAGTGCTGCCCAAAGCGGATTTCGTATTCCACGTGTATATAACGCGATTATGAACGCCTACTCGCTTTTCATAGGCATTTTAAACGAAGCTACTATAAGTTCAATTTAAGAGAATAAACCGATCTTTATATCGTCATATTATTTTAAAATGAGTATTTACATAGTTCAAAGGATTTTTTCAAGAATAAGATTAAGATATATAATCGTATTAAAATTTGGAAGAAAAGAAAAAGATTGTCAATGATTAGGTGACACACACGTGTTCCCCATTGATGCATGTTTCATCAAAAAGGAAGATCTTTTTTTTGTACTTTGGTCAGTCAGAATCATCAGCAGCAACGATATCGAGTGACCTCGCCTTCCTTCCCTTTCATTCCGGAATTTCAGCGCGCTGTTAGTAGATCTCTCTCTCTCTCTCTCTCTCTCTCTCTCTGTCTCTCTCTCTGTCTCTCTCTCTGTCTCTTCGTAGTTAGGGTGAACCTTGACGGTAATAATTAACATCCTCATCATCGTGCCAGGAGGACGTTCAAACAGATTTCGTGACGGATAGACGCTCGGTGGTTATGGAAGCTGAAAGGCTTCTAGATGGTATAGGTTGAGACGTGCACACGCGCGCATTAGAGATTAGAGAAGGATGGAAGGATGGAAGAGAAACTATGTATAATGAAGCAGGAAACCATCGAAGCTTTTGCCATACATGATAAAAGAGTATACTCCTACTGAATATATATATAACTCTCTGACCGATTCAAGGAGTTTTCTCATTTAAAAAATCATCTTACGTGTTGCTTGCATGCCTAGGGAATTTTCGGGTGCGAAGTTATATCAACCATGACTACGCGATTCTGATGTAACACAGAATGTCTTTTGTAAACTTTCTTTACCTTTGATGAATTTTTCTTTCCCCAATTTTTGTTCTCTCTCTCTCTCTCTCTCTCTCTCTCTCTCTGTGTGTGTGTGTGTGTGTGTGTGTGTTCTTTCAGAGAGCTTAGTTTTTTTTCTTTCTTTTTTTCATTGACATCTATCTACGATTTGAAGCTCAGCAGAGAGCTCAAAGTCGAGCGAGTCCAAGGTTATTGCTAACGTTTTACCTTCTTTTCAAAGAGTCGAGTGGACGTGTTTTCTTCTGAATGACCAAGCCTTCTCCGAGTTAAATGGAACGTGGACAAACAACTTCGTGATAGCATGCGTAATGCTTGACCGTCTTGTTAAAGTTCTTATTAAACTCCAGTTTTGAAAGATGTCCTCGAAAATCATACCTCGTGATACTAGAAAGTTTCTTCTTATTTTTTCTTTTTCTCTGTTTACAGTGTCAAGAGTCCTACTTCTCGTATTACGTAAACGTCATCGTATATTTTTAAAAAATAATTTATGAAAATTTTTATGTATCTTATTTGTTACAAGATATAATTAAGTGTTAACGTTTGAGATGAACATAGGAAAATAAATAATAACAATGCATCCTACGTGATTATTACGTTCGAGTAATTTTCCACTTTCCAATTACCTTCTTCTTCCTTCAAAAGTAATCGCAATTAGGAAGAGATACAGTCGCCATACGAGTTCGTATGTTCATCAGAATTCCCTTTCAATTATCTCTCAGTTCCTCCTTCACACCTTTTCGAGTAATTCGCTTAATTACAAAGGATTTTGTTCTTAACCATCGCTAATATTCCTGCTCGACACCTGGGTTGCCTTCTAAAACAATCCTTTCCTATCATTTAACGGTGCATTCAAATTAGTTTATCTTGATTTATTTAAACGACAATCATCATCATCATTATCAATCTGATTAATCAGATTTGAAAGAGTTTTCTTACATTAGTAGTCAAAGAGAAAGGAAATTTTGGTTGGTTTAGAAATAAAAATAAAAATACGTGAAAAAGGTCGAACGGGGTTTGGGGGATTTATATTGGACTAATCAGAAATTCGGATTATGATATAGCAGAAATACCGTAAGAGAAATTGGTCAATCCCACCGGCTCGGTGCTAATAACCGAGGAACACGAAGACGGGTTATGACAGCTGGTGTCGTAGCCCGTTTGGCGGTGCGCAATTGCACGGGCGACATGTGCCATTGTTCAAACAGTTCGCTCTCTGCACCTTCTATTAGCACTGTGCTTCCTCTCTATCTAACACACATACATGCATGCACACATTCGTATCATCCCCCTTCTTGCTGAGGTGCTGACGTCTCTCTGAGTACAAACCAGCTATCACAGATATGCGCATATACATATACGTATATCTAGTCTCATGTTAGCTTCTATGTATATATATATGTAGATACGTACATATATGCTAGTTTAGAATGAGAGAAGAGAGAAGAGGGGGTTGGGGAAAGGAGGTGAATGAAGAGATAGTCTCACACCTTATAGTTGGTTCATTCGACTCGATTGCGAGGGAAGAAGTACTTATAGCTGACTAGCATCTGGGCTTAGAATAGTTTGACCGTGCACCACTAAAACGTGACTTTACGCTGAGAGTGATAACGGTGATAAAGCCGAAGTAGTTGGGCCGATACTCGATCCTCGAAAATTCAACAGGAAATATTTCTCTCTATATATCTGTTATCCTCTGCTAACGTTGACTTTTATGACTTGCAATAATGTTTTGTTTATTTCTTGTTTCATTCTTTTTTTCTTCTTTCTTTTTTATTCATTTTTCGATACGAATCTCATGGTGTTTCGTATCGATTTAAATGTAACGTGATGTTTTTATTGGAACGCGAAATGAATGATGGGTATAACGATGGGGAGGAAATAAAATTATAGATCGAGAAAAGCTTTTCTATTTCACGATTCTTTTTATTACTCTATGACGTATCTTTTTGAAAAACGTCAAACGCGTAGAGTTTATTGGATATCATAGCACCTTTGTTCCCTTTACAAACAACGTTCTAACTGCGATCTAGTATTATAGAATATTGGACGTTTACGTTCAGAGAATATTATACAATATAACGAAGTATATCGCCTATTTAAAGCTTCTGTATGAACGCAGAAAAAAAAAATAAAACAGAAAAGATAACAAAATCTATAAAGATAGACACAAACACCATACGTGACAATTTATTGCACCGATCGTACAAAATTCTTCTTCTTTCTCTTTTGTATTTTTTTTTTTTTTATATTTTTATAAACAAATTTTCCTACTGAATTGTCATTTCGATATTAAATTTTACAATGACGTTTAATCGTCACTAGTTCGATTTAGTCGCTAGAGTAAGTTCTCCTACTTTCATTTAACATTCCCGTTGGTCGTTGACTGTAGTCAATCACCGCGGGAGTCCTTACTGGTAGTAGACACCTGGTTAGGACATTGCAAAGGATCGGTATTTTACTATCGACACGCTCGTAAACGTTAGAAGGACGTAGTACTTCCTGGGAATAAACTTGCGCTTACAAAGATTAGATATTCCTAACTCGAATAAGAGCTCTCTAAGGGGTCTCGAGAAACGTTTAATAATCATCGATTACCTTTTTTTTTTGTGGAAATTATTTATTACACAACGGTGTCAGCTACGGTTAGGGTTTAACTAGAATTTAATTAACATCTTTCAATTCTATAACGCTGTTAAATAAAATTAGAACTTAGTTTAGTTTCTCACGATACTTAAAGAATTTATTTTTTATTTTATTTTCCTTATATTTGAAGTATTCGTACTATAATTTCAATGAATTAAAAGATCGTTCAAGAGGTATTATTTTAACGGTACGTTAATTACATACTTCTATCCATCTTTGACTATCCATTGAATCACATGACACCTTTTACAAATGTTAGAAGGGTTAATGATTATGACGATGGTTTAACCATCATCTTTCTCTCTCGAATCTAAATTGATTCGATCGTTTCTCGTTTCACTTCTCTGTCAGTTTCCATAGATTCGAACACGTGCGAGCTACTATTAATCGATTCGATTCACGTTTCTACTACGTCGAATCACCGTACTCTAACACGAAGGGAATTCCCCGAGTCTCGGTCGTGCTCGAGGAGAGAAAGAAGCCTTTCACCGCAATTGATGCAATTTAAACTTTTTCTTTTCCTTTACAAACTATCCTTGTTTTAGCAATGCAGATGGTAGTTTGTTGAAGAGGTTCATGACTAGTTAAGATTATTTGCTACAGAGTTACATAAACTTTGGACACGTTGTAAATTCACCGAAATGATTGGTAATGTAATTGAATAACTCGTGCAAGAAAATGAAAAGAAAATAAAAAAATTAGAGAAAAAACAACTTTGATGAAATGAAAAAAAAAATAATAGGACAATTGTTTCCAATTTGTAAGAGAAAAGAAAGGAAAATTATATATTATTCTCAAAGTAGAACGATATTTGTTATAGGACACAAAGTATGAATAGCACTCGAGATATTAATAATGTCGACAATGACATAGTCCTCTATGTACTTCAAAAATTCTTGACGATTCAATCGAATGTTTTTTGATCTTTAGTCGTTTCAATATACTCCAAAAGGAATATATTTTATTCGGTGACATCAATGCAAGGTTTGACTATCCCATCTACGGTTTTTTTTTAAATCAATTCTTCGTTGTTGTTGTAGTTGTGACGTAATAACGTGTTACATTGATATTTGCCTTATCTAAAAAAAATAAAGAAAGAAAAAATATTCATTTTATACGACTCGATTTGAAAGCAAGCTCTTTTATTAGATACGCCCACGGTTAGATACGTGCATATACTTACATATATATGTAGTATGTATAGTAGGTATATTTACGTGTAAATAGATATAGGTAATAGGAGAGAGAGTAGGTTGTTTAATGCCACGTTACTCGGAAAATTCGGTGAAGATATAGTAGGGGTTTACGCGTGTGCGTAATATTCCGTGGTTGTAACATTAGCCATAAAATGTGTATATCCCATTGGGACGTTGGTATATATTGTCGTGCACCAAAAGACCATTAAACTATCGCAATATTTCCTCCTCGTTTCAGGTGATGATAGCAACACGCTGCTGTGGTGGTTAAGGTGGCTCTCGAGGAGAACCTGAAAGTGGCGAGGATCGTGAAAATCGGCAAACGAGGCGGGCGATCCGGAGAGCGGTAGTGGCGGCGGAGCGGCAGGGGTAACGTATCTCTTTTAATTATATTTAATTACTTACTCCTCTCTAATGTTCTTAGAAATTTCATTATTATTATAACGATCAATATACGGTTAACCAAAAAAAAAAATAAAATAAAATAAAAATATTCATTCTCGTACGCTCGTTAGGAATATTTTGGTAAAATGTTTTTTTGGTAAATTTTTCTTTTATTTTAAATAATACATAATTAGGATATTTATATTATAATATCATTTTTTTTTCTTTCAAAAGTTTTTAATGAATAAAACGTGAATTATGATTTTCGTGGAATAATTATTATAATAATTTTTTCATATCAAAATTATATAATATATCAGTAGGATGAATAATTTAACTTTGAACTAAATATCGTGTACGATAGTCTTTAATTTTTAAATAGAAAAAAAAGAATGTATATAGATTTAAGTTGACCGATAGGTGTGTGTGTGTGTTATTTAAAATAGAAACTATTCCAACTGGTGAATCTCATTTTCCTATTGGAAAGTGAGACTATGAATAAGATAAGATACTATCCTATCGACAATACCCATCGAATTTCGATGACTTTTAAGTGGAGTCGAGTAAACTCGTTCGCGGTAAGACATGAAAATCTTTCTTTAGTTTCGAATACGAGAATCGTTTGGCTTTCCATTCGATACAACTATTCTTACGGTCGGATAATAAAAGACCGATTATCCGATTTCATTTTCTTTTATCTATTCTGAGGTTGGTTGATCAACTTCCACTCCTTAATCCAACCACTTTATTCCACTTTCTTGCTATTTTATGAGCCATTAATAAAATTCGATACGTTCAAAATATTTGATAATAATTATTCATATTAATAAAATTTATTTTATTTTTTTTTTAGATGTAATTTATTTTTCAAAATTATTAGATCTTTAGGAACATATTTTTTTTTTTAATTTAATTTTATATGTACGAGATATAACATGTTATTTAAATGTAATTTTAGCATGTTACGTATGATCCATTATGCCATATTATTTTTTTCAGTATAATATATTCTATAGAAAATAAAATAATAAATTTTCATTTTTATAATATTTTGTATGTTTAATTAAACATTTAGTTAAAATATAACACACACACTCTATATATTATAATATATTTAAATTATTATACTATAGAAAATAAAATAATTCCTCTTAATATATACAATACATAATTCACAGTAGAAAAGAAATAACGTGAAATTACAAAAAAAAAAAAATTTATGAAGAAAAAGTACAGTTTTTATTTCATATGTGTTACAGAGTATTTAAAAGTAAATAACACATATATAACGAGCCATTTCTTCAAGGTGTTTACAATTTCTACCGGTGTATTCGTATAATGGTGTTTGACCTAGTCAAATCATAGTAAACAAAGTCTCGTCAGTCTCACTGACGACTCAATACGAGACGGTCGAATCGATTGAAACGCGTGCTAAACGATCTTACCTTTTATAAGAATCGTAATTGTGATTGTAGATACTATGGGAGCGGGGGTATGGGGGGCGGAGGAGGGCTACAAGCCACGGACCTCCGGCGAAGGCTCGAGTCCCAATCCTGCGAACGAAATTCTTCTGAGAATCCTCCTTTTTTAAGACAAGAAGATGGTTTTTACGTACCTGTTGAGAATGGCACTTGCGAGGATGAGGATAAGTAAGTATAGTAAAGAAAAAATTATTATTTGATATAATAATTATTATTTTTCTAAGGTGATATGTTCAAAGTATTCGATTAAATTGATTGATTGTTTTTATTATTACTTCTTGTAATTAATATTTTTAATGTAAAGTCATCGAACATTTTCTATATTATACAATGATAAATCCTGTAATTATTTAATTAATATAAGAAACTATCAATAGCAAATACATTATTAACGATTATCCTAATCGATATTAATTAACAAGCGTACACTTTGTCTCGTGGAATTAGTTGAATATCGATAAAACAAGGTATATATTATCAATCGATATCAATGATCGTACGTTCTGCGTGACCACAAATCACCAGGTTACTCGTGTCCGTGGAATCACGTTGAACGTTCAATTATAAAAGGATGATAAAAGGGAAAATTATTATTTACAGTTAGTTACAGAAGTATTCAGAATGTTTTCGAAATGAAATAATTTTTTCAAACCTAGCATGATCCCTTGTTTATTTTGTAAACTTTCAAATCGTGAAAACATAAAACGAATAAGAATTAAAAAAAAAGAAAAGAACGTACCTGTCATTAAATTAAATATGTAACATTAATCATAATCGTTGAATATTTATTCGTATATTAAAAAAAGCGTTCTTTTTCTTATTTGGTTTTTAAAGGGTTGAGTTCGGAGCGATTCTCGTTTCCGGTCAGCCAACTTGTACAGGTTCCCGGGCGTATAAACGTCAAGAGAAAGAGAAGGATACGGAAGAGATAAGAATTTTGAAACGCGTAATAGGATCCGATGGATCCTACCACGGGAAGCTGAGGTTTTCCACGAATAGTTTTGACAGCATCGAGAATGAAGCGGAAGCGACGACGGAAGGGGAAGGGAATGGTGAAAGGAAACAGCGACTACGGTGGTGTCGCAGGGACTTCCGGCGGATCGCGGAAGTGGCCACAAAAACTTTGCTTTTGGGCATCGTTCTCCTCGCCACACCAGGTATTCATTTTACAAGTAATTATTCAAAATCATTTTTTTTTCTTTTTTTTAATTACAAATAAATTAATTGAATGATATTACATACTTTTTAGTATTGTTAATGTAAAATATACAGATCTTACTTTAAGACAATTATATAATCAATAGGATAAATATAAACTGTGTTATGAGAATGATAGATACAATAGATACAATATATATATATATATATATAGGATAGGGAATAGATATAAATACGTATCATCGATTAGTATCCATCTCGTTACATAATTTAGGTTTCTCTGACCAAACTGATAGCTACCCCATGGTCTCTCGAGTAGAACTGATAGATCGATTTCGAATTCAGTGTACTGTGCACAGATACGCTGAAATCGGAATCGTAACGATGTCAATTTAGAACTAGGTGACTTATAATTGTGGCTTGAGTATCAATCCAACAGTTTACTTACGTGTTCAATTAAACGATAATTAATTACAATTTATCATGTATTCTATTTCATGATGTAACTCGTTTATCTTTAAATGTAGTATCCTTTAGTTGAAATGTTAAAATTATTTTTTATCAGATCATCAAAATCGAGTTTATTCGAGATACAAAATTTTGTTTTCTTTTAAAAAATTCATGAATAAGTTATAACTTTTTTTTTAAAGGAATCACAATTGATAAGTGAGAGACAAATCTTAACTTTTTCCGTTAATCGTTGGTATTTTTATAAAACTGTTATAAAAATTCGTTTAAAATACGACCATGGTACGTTTTATAAAACTCAAATGTGTGTGTGTGTATCTTTTACGGTAGAACGAGTGACGCGTTATACGAATTTCAATTAGAAAAAGCTTCCGTCCTACGATACACGCCCAAAAGCGTGTGAATGGGTCGTCTGTTGGCAGAAAAGAAAAAGAAAAAGAAAAAGAAAAAGAAAAGAGAGAAAAAGAGTGAGACAGAAATAACGAGACTTTGAACTCTTTTGCAACGTTGAATTCGCTTTGATAACATCCGTACTACCCGGCGAAGCAGTTTTTCGGCTAGTCTGAACAATTTTCAAGAGGACTTTGTTTTTTTTTCTTTCTTTTACTTCCTCTCTACTACTATCTTTTTCTTTCTCTTTTTTTTTCTCGTGTCTATCCACAAAATCGGTCGAGAAAATAACTTTCTTTCAACGACATAACGATCGAACTGAAAAGACGTGATTTTCTCGTGTACCAATGTAAAGGATTTTTTTTAAATGGTGATGGAAAAAAGAAAAGAAAAAAAATACGAAAGATAGAAAAACATAAAAAAAAAAAAACTAAAAAATAGGAATCTTATTTTTCTGAAATAAAAATGGTTAATTTAAATCGAATGATTGATCAATTTTTAGTTACATTGTGATATTTAAACTCGAACGATCAGACGACGAGTATAATGAAAATCCCTTGTAGTTTCGATTACTTCCATTTTCCGCGTGAGTAACGTAAGATATTTAATTAGAACGACGGGGGATGATGTCTACCATTCTGTGTTCTTTTTCTCTATCTCTTTGAAAGGGATTACTATTTTTAATTATCTTTATTAATAATCCTCTTTTAAACGTAGGAGGAACCTTTGCCTAATTGCAATTACATTTTCTCCAGAGGATTTTCCATTAGGCGCGTTAACTTTGTTATGATTTCTCTCGAATTCATTCTGATATTGTTTTCCCATTTTCAAACGAATAACGGCGTTTCTAATTGGCAGAAGAAGATAATAAAAGAAATAGAATAAAAAAATAAAAATATCAACCCTCTCGTTCGTGTTCGTACGTAGAAATTATTAATGTAATTATAATTTTTTGAATTATAATCGTGATAATTACGTTATGTTAAAACTGAAATCACGTGTTAATAGTTTAAAAAACGAAATTAAAGTAAATTAAATTGATTCGATTATTGGTGATAAAAAAATATAAAATAAAAAGTGTTCATCCGAGACTAATGGTTTTTTTCTTTTCTATTACTTATATACGATCAACCAGAGTACGAGTGTAATTATCAAATTTAATATTTCTTGTAAGTACATATATTCTTTTGAAATGTATCAAAGTATTCGTAGTTTCATTTATTTCTTTTTATTTGTTTTTTTATTTTTATTTTTATTTTTTTTTTTTTTTTTGATACATCCTCGTGCATATTATTATACATAATTAACGTATTAACGTACAACAAATCTGCGTTGCATTTGTTATCCTCGTTGGCATCATTTTAATGAGAATGAGTTTTATTAAAACTCTTTTTAAAAAAGAGATTGTCATAATTATACGCTGTAAATAACATACGGAAGGAATCTTCGTATACTTATGTTTATACACGTGTGTGTATATTCACGCACGTACTTACTTTACTTTACATACGCATTTTAAATATCATATACACGTCCAATCGGATTATACGAGTCTTCTTTTCAGTTTTTAGTTTCTTTTTTCAAGAATGAAATACATTTCAAAAGAAGTGCGAATAAAATTAATAATAATATCGATATTTCAACTGATAAACTAATAATTACTTTCATGAATGTTTATAATATGTTATACATTAATGTCTATTCGATACACGTCGCACTACTTTAACATAATGAAATTTGTCGCAATTACATGGTAATTATATTCCATTAGCTTTCTCGTGCGAATGTGTTCAGGAACGAATGAGATTTGTGAAAGTCGGAGAAGCGTACGTCGAAACATTCTAATGAGAAGATCTTTGCGTTTAAGTAGGCGACATTTAACGTCGACACGAGTGCGTTATTTCAAAAACGGGATTTACAGTCAAAGCTAAAACATCTACATATCTATATATATATATATACTAGAAGAAGTAATTAAATCGTAACTCGTAAAAAGAAAATCTATCTTATAACAAAAAATAAAAAACAAAACGATGGGATCGATTAAACCGATTTTATTTATATTTATACGTGTAATATTTTCTATTAAGTTTTATTTTCTTTTTAATACTATTGCCGGAGACCATTTCAAGTGGTAATCCCATTAAATCCAATAAACACCTTGTACACAATTTTCTTGCAATTTTTTATTTTTATTTCTTTTATTTTTATTTCAAGATACGAACGAATGGTACTGACTTTGGTAATTAAAACGGTGGCAAAAGTTGAACGGTAAGAAGAGTTTCGAGCTTCAGGTTCTCGATGGTAGGCAGACGTTTTTATAGCCTCCCATGTATAGTATTAAAAAAAAAAAGAAAGAAAAGAAGAAGAAGATAGAAAGGGTGAGAATGAAATTACCAAGAAACGTTGTAAACGGAGAAAGAGAATACGATAAGGAAAAAGAGAATGAAAGAAATTGAAGTGAACTGAAGGCGTGTAGCAAAAGAAGAAGAACAAGAAGAAGAAGAAGAAAGAGGAAGTAAACTGAAAGGAGAGGGATGAAACGGAAAATACGAGAAAATGACGAAAAAAGAGAATAGCAAAATTAGCGGAAAAGTTGTTTAATATAGAAAGTTTCCTAAGTTGAGGGCATGGGCGTAAAGCGGCCATTGTGATCGCCGCTTGTGCGGCATTACTTTCGTTCCCTCCCCCTCCCCAATACTATCCCTTCACTTTTCAACCCCTTAAACTCCCACCTACACCTCCTTCTACCACGTCGTCACCATTTTAGCAAAACTTTGCCGCCTAACGCTCGTAATTTATTTATTTCCCAATTATTTTCAACCGGAATTCACGAAGCTTTTTCCTCCACCCCTGACTTTATCCGTTTGCTGCTCTCTCAGTTCCATCTTTAAATATCTTATTAAATTCACGTAATGTCGTCGATTTATCTCGATAGAAAAAAAAAGGTAAAATCAAAGGCATTTTATTTTAATTTTTGTATTTTCAAATTTAGATAGATGATAGCAAAAAATTTGATATTTCATTTTGTAAAACTTATTCAAAGATTAATGATAATTAAATTTGTACAGTTGTAAGTAATAGGAAGACGATAGTAAATATAATTAAAAATTAATAATATAATTAAATTAAATTAATAATAATAATAATAATACTACTACTACTAATAATAATANAATAATAATAATAATAATAATAATAATAATAATAATAATAATAATAATAATAATAATAATAATAATAATAATAATAATTGAAATTGAAATTGAAATTGATTGGAACTTTAAAGATGAGTAGTAAGATAATTTCTATTTTCTTTTAATGACTTTGCATTATACGATCATAAATTCTTTTTTTTTTTTTTTTCTTTTTTTTCTTCCCTTTTCCCCTTTCTCTTAACGATCTTTAAAGAAGAAGTTTACAACTTTGAACGATATTCTTTGAAAACAGCAGCAACATTGCTGTTAAGTTTTGTACGGAATCATCATCGTCACCATCTTCTCGGTGTCGTCGTTAAAATGTGCAATTAATCATCGTAATAAAAAAAGAACATGGTCGTTCGTAAAAAGAAAAAAAAAGAAAAAGAATCCGATAACTTTGGTCTTTCTAACTTGCAATTTTATAGGACGATTATGGTCGTAGTCGTGATCATCGCACAGATGGTTAGCGGAACAACGAACAATATTGCACAGATGACGGTTCTCGTTCCGTAAGGATAATGACGAAGATATAAAGAATCAGTCGTATCGAAATATATCTCATTGAAGTAGGATTTTAACGGTGTCAAAGAACAAATTTATAATCATATATGGTCACCATAATAATTTAATAATAATAAATCATATGTTTTTGTTTGAATTTATTATTTGATCAATCGAAAATTTATAACACGAATATTTATCGTCATTTTAATTGAATTAAAGTCTAACAAATTTTCATGCGTCTTTTACTTTGGATTATGTAAAATATCCGCTTACCTCTTTCTAAATAATTAATATCAATTCTGTAGTCTTTAGAATATAAGGGCTGTAGAATACTCGTTAGTATCGGTTAATTGCTTTTAGCCCGGTTTCCTGGGTGGTTCAACCGCGCGTGGAAAAGCATAGCGTTAGCAACGGCAAAAGCGAAACAGCCTTAAACAGGTGCTTTAACTATTTAACTTACGCGAAGCTTCATGTATTTGCGTGCGAAAGAGACTGAGAGAGAAAAAGACTAAGTGAGAAAGAGAGAGAGAGAGAGAGAGAGAAAGTGAGAGAGAGATCCGATGCAACGTCTCGTTAATTTCACGCTTCGTCGCTGCTTGAAAATTTGGCTGGTAAAATATTCGAGGATATTTCTTGCCCCTTCTTCATTTTCTTCTTCTTCTACTACTTTCCTTTAAAAGCAACGGCAAAAAGATAGAGAGAGAGAGAGAAACGATGAACCGAAGCGTGTGCATTTTACGTCATAGAACAACGTTACCGTGATATTTTCTCACGTTTCATTATAACGTCTTTGCGTTTGGTTAATTAACGACGAAGAAAAAGCCTTCTTCTACCACAGCTTCCGTACTTTAATACATTCCAAAACGAACTTGCAAATTTCTACTTGACGAAGCAAGCAAGCAAGCAAGCAAGCAACCAACCAACCAACCAACCAACCAACCAACTGTCCTAGAGAATAATCAACGATCAACGAATAAGATTACAAGTTGGTAATAACTACTTAAGTTTACACAATGGTTAGTTTCTCAAAGTGGCAAATCAAAAATGTATCCATCTCGTCATATATAATTAACAAGGTAAAGGTAGAAGTTGTTGGATGGTAGATACTTACTCGTTTGGTTAGTTTTCGTTAAAGAATTAATAGGATCGTTAAGCAACGTACACATTGCTTTAGTTTTTCACGTTGAACAACGACCAAACGAGAGATGGACGATACACGATGATGCCGTACGACTTTGAAGTATAGTCGATGGTAAAATAAACAAGGAAGGCAAACTACCTAGTCTGACTGAGATAGTAGTGGGCTTTGAGAAACAAGCGCGGACATTGGTTTTCGTATCTAAAAGGGAAAAGCAAAACTATTTGTAGAAAAGAGGAAGAGGAGGAGATAGAAGAAAGTAGTGGAAAGTAGGAGGTAAACGCAGAAAGCGATTTAAAGGACGTACCAACGTACTAATCTCGATGTTACCTATGTACCAAACTTAGGATCTAGAGAAGCGTGGAATCTAACGGGTGAATAAGTGGGGGTGAAGGATGGAAGACGTTCTTGGATGTAGGAAGCAGGTTAGGATGAAAGGTATTTCCAGTTGGCTTTCCACGAGCTTGCTCTTCACCGCAGAGTTATCCGATAGATCGCCGTTCAAAGGCGCGAGTACCAAACGAGATCGACTATGGGCTAGTTGAAGGATATACCTTTACCTCCTTACGATAGAAACTAACGCACTGATCAAACGTATTTTCCCTTTCTGTCCATCTATATCTCTGTCTAGTGGATACCAATCGGCAAACCAGCCGAGTAATCGTTAATCTTCTAACCGAGTAATTAGTCGATTTGTTATTTAAGATGCTTTAATTGGCAACAAAACTAGATTTTGATTTATATGTTCGTCGATTATCCAAAGAATTATGTATCCTGGATTTAACTTCTGGGAAAAATCCAACGATAGACAAAATTTTTTATTGAAGGAGTTAGCATATAATATATTTTTATGTTTTGTAGGAATTTTGTTGTTCTTTTTTTTTAATAGTCTTGTTTATCTTTGCAATTTTTTACAACACTTGACAAAAACTGTATTGTAATATTACAATATAATAATATATATATATATATATAATTTAATTTAATTTAATTTTAATTAAATATATAATAATTAAAAACTATATTATAATATTATATTGTAATTGTCGATTATTTAATCTCACATAAATATAAAATTTTTTATTGATCGTTCGTTTAAAAAATTAAATTATTATTATTATAGAATCGTATTACGTGATATCATAATTCAGTAGAAAACACGTGGAAAAAATTATGAGACATCGTTTAGTGTATATTCATTGTAAACGTGAGACGTCTACTATCATTTTGCATATTCGCGGAAGCTTCGAAAGAAGGGGGTTGGGGGAGGATCGATCGGACGAAGTTACTTCGTTGGAAATAATCGCATGCAAAATGCATCTTCAATGTTCTCTCTCAAACCTTCTCCTCAATCTTCACCGCGTCAACGTCAAAGGAAATGACACCGAAACGTTTGGAAACGGCGTTCTATTATTCGACTAATCGAAATCTACGTCGTCATTGTCTTGTCTACGAAAGACACGTTCCTAAAATATATCAGGATTCTCCTTTCACAATTTATCTGTCCTACAGACTTTACAGCTTTTCGTGTAACAGCTTTTCGAAAGTGTATGGATTGTAGTATAGAATGGGGGTTGGGATTGGAGTTGGGAATGGGGGTAAAAAGGTGGGAGAGATGAGTACGACGCTTCGGTACGCGTGCCGTTCGAAGTGAATCCTTTGATCTGAACTTTTGACGTGAGATACAGTCACGTTTGTTTGGAAAGTTAGTCCTCGAACATTAAGCTACATCATAAGGCTAACATTGTAAGGCACCTTCGTTCGCGGACAAAGGGTGGACTTTCTCTCTACATTTCCGGAAACTATACCTATCCCTTTATTGAATAACAGGTAATAGCTTTAGGATGATAAAACTTGTTTCGAAATATACAATTTTTTCTATTTCATTGAATTATCTTTTATTGTTAGTGAATTTGGTTCAATAAGGTTTAGAAAATTAATTAATAAAATTTATAATGAAATAAATAGGATCGTAAAGTAGGACTAATGTTAGCTGTTGCTGCTGCTGCTACTGTGGCAGTTAGAAATTTAAGGTATTTTTTTTTTGCAAGGAAAATGAGAAAGAAAGTAATTAGTGTCTAGATTCGTTAATTATTATTATCGCTAGAATAAATTTCACTCGTTTCTCCTGCTAGGTGTGTATTGTATTTTCGAAAGAATTTCATCGAGTACGTTTCTCTTTATTTCTCTTCTGGTACGAAACAACGATAAGTTTTACGTTTCGTATAACAGAAAGAGAGAGAGAAAAAGAGAGAGAGAGAGAAAGAGAGAGCATGGATTCTCGCGTTTCTCTTGGCAATATGCAACGGTGTAAAACTTCACGCGAGGAAACTTCGAAGAATGTATTTCCACCTGGACGTTTTAACTTGGAACATTCAAATTGCATTAAGTGCGCCAACCGAGTACGGGATTCAATTTATTCCTCTGACAAGCTTCTACTATCGTCGAAAGAACGTTCGAGATATTATGCTTGGGATAAGAAGAAAAAAAGAGAGGAAGAGAGAGAGAGAGACAGTTCCAAAGCATAAAATAACAACGAACTGTGCAATATCGTAGATTTTGCACACCTGTCTATGGAATAACATATAAATTGCATTTATATAAGAAAATAATATATGTCTGTCTTTTCTTGAGTATGTACAAAAAGTGAGATACATACTGTACAATAATAAAAAACAAAAATATAATTAAATATTCTTCAAACATAAAGACAAAATATCTGACCGAATTTTTGTATCGTATAAATGTTATTTTAATTCTTTTTTTGTTTTGTTTTTTTATTACGAAACATATTGGATTTCGTATTGGAATGAATTTTCCAATGGCATATAAATAATGGATTTCAAATATTTTGTTATTTTAATATTGAAAAATATGAAGAGATGGGTAGATAGAGAGAGAGAGAGAGAGAGAGAGAGAGAGAGAGAGAGAGAGAGAGAGAGATAGATAGATGGATATGAGAACAGATATTGATTAAAATTTGTATTTTGTTTCAGGACTTTGTCATCAGGACGCGGTGCATATAACGGCTATATTGGGAGAAAGTGTTGTCTTCAACTGTCACGTTGAGTTCCCTGGTGAGCACCCAGTGCCCTACGTTCTTCAATGGGAGAAGAAGGTAGGCGACAAGGTACGATAACGTCGACACCCTCTGCTCTCTAATATCCGTGAGTTAAATACGTGGGCCCTGCTCGATTAAATACAAGCGTACTCCTGCTGCTGCTGGAACGATTATCTCGCTTTTATTATCATATTTGATAAGATTACTTTTCCAAATTTCACAGGCACTTCACATTGTTCTGTGCTTTAACATTTTCTAACAATACCTTTCATTTTAAATATCAATTACATTTGAACCTTTTTCCTCTCTCTCCCATGTTATCATTATAATTGTATCATTTCATTCGAAATTCATTCATTCATTATTCGCATCGATTCATTCATCTTTCCAATCGAACACACTCAATTTTCTACAACTTAAATTTATCGAACACCATTCAATGGATTTCTTTTATTTTCTCTGATTTGATATCTTTTTTTTTATTTTCAAGGAACGATTTTACGTATCTACTTACCCTTTTCACATCATCGCACATGTTTCTTTTGTAATTGATAAAAAATACTCTTCGTATCTTGTTTTTTCTTTTCATCGTGATGTTTTAAAATTTTTTATAAGAACACTCGTTTAAAACAACTACGAGCAACATCATCGTCAATTATAATATTTCCTCTTGTGAATTCTTTCAATCGTTCATTTTTCTTTTCATTACTTTTTTTATCTTCTTTTTTCCTAACGCGAACTTTATTTTCATATTTTACCTTCGATCGAAAGGTAACACATAACGAAACGTGCTACGTGCTATCGATCTATGAAAAAAGCGTTCGTCATTTAAACGTTTAAAAAAAGAAAATAAAAGAGAAATTTTGTTTAACGGTACAAGTCAACATTTCCATCGGAAATATATTTTCTCTCTCTTTTTTTTTTTTTTTACTTTCTCGCCTTACTCGGAGAAAATTATTTTCAAATTACACGATCATTGAGCAGCATTCGGAACATTGAAATTTCTCTCTCTTTCTCTCTCTCTCCTTTTTTTCTATATTTTGTGTTTTCCTTTTTTTTTCTTTATTTGTTTCGTCGTTTTTTTCGTACTCTCTCGAACACTCTCATAAGCTTCGTTTACATAAAAATTTACTGCTAGCTCTCTTTGCCCAGAAAAAAAAAAATAAAAAAAATATCGTAGTTTGCAATTTCGCTGCTCTTCTTTAATTTCTCGATTTAACGTTGCGTAATCGCCAAGTGGAGCGTGAACTGAAAATAGAGGAGAAAGATGAAGAGAGAAAGAGAGAAAAAGAGAGAAAAAGAGAGAGAGAGAGAGAAAAGCATATTCTGCCTGAGTAAATAGTATTCCTATGAGCTTTACGATCGAATCTTCCTCTCTTTTTATCCGAACATGTACTATATACTATACTAGTATACGTATGTGTATGTGTATGTATATGTGCATCAATGCAATGACGTATCTGTTTATACGAATACACGTTTCGCGATACGGGCAGAGGTTGAATGCCGGGGTTGATCGTTCACCCATGGGGACTTTTTCCAGTAGACGAGCAACGAACAAGCTTTATAACAAGGCTACACGAGCTCTGCAGTTTCTGGCAAAAGCTTGTGCTATTGCTTTTGAAATACTTTGCTAATTAGTTCGAACCGTTGAAAAGCATTTCAATTTTCGTCCTACAACCCAACCAACCAACCAACCAATCAACGACTTCTTCCAACCTCCTGCATTACTATCGTTTCTTTGTTTCTTTTTACAATTTCTTTATTTGATTTCATTTTGTTTATTATTCAAACAGTTACAAGCATTTCATTATAACATAATCCGTTTATATATATGTTTTTTTTTCTTGTATTATTTTTCCCTGACTGATAATGGTTCTTTGTCGTTAACATGTTTTCATTCGTAATTCATAAAACGATCAACTGGCAGCAAGGAGGAGGATGCTCGATGAGTAGTAGGGCCCCGTTAAAATATATATATATATATTACATATAATACGTATTTGAAAGTTGCAAGCAAGAATTATTATCAAGATTCGTATATATATATCTATATATTTATTGTACAATTAAATAATAATTTTTGGCTTTGACGCGACAATTTCATTTAGCTTTACGCGCTTGAATAATTATTATTCATTTTCTTCGTTTAATTTTTTTCGTTGAAATAATGAAAATGAACAAACGGCGAAACAAGACCCGCCGTGTCCACGAAACTTCGTGTGACATTTTTCTTACGTATATATTTATTAATTAATTAGATTAAACAAAGTTAACAAATTTTTGATCAATTTATTTTCGATGAATATTTTATATATATATATTTATAAGAGTCTCGCGTAAAAAAGAAAAAAAATCTAATGTTCAATTACGTTGTCTTAATTAGTATAAATGTGTATTATATTTTTCTATGAATTTTTGTGTAAAACAATCCGGACTGGAGAGGGCAGAGCATACTTTCTTTGTATTTTTTTTTCTTCTACTTCTTCTTCTTCTTCTTCATTCGCAAAAAAAAAATATAATGACATTACATGCATAATACACATACATGATAATCATCTATTTCAATCTTTGTGTACTAATCCCTCTATGAAAAAAAAAAAAAAGAAAAAAATCGATGCTACTTAACTTCTATTAACTCCATTCATTTTCACTCTCTGATTTATCTTCAAATTTTCATATGTGTACATTTATAAATGTTACGGGATCGATCAATGATAAAAAAAACCATACAAAGATACGTACACATATTTAGTAACAGTAAGTTCGTTCGTGGACCCGGTTATTAAGTATAAAAAAGGGATAAAAAAATTAATAATGGAAACGAAAAAGAGGCAAAGGGGTTAAAACATAAAAAATAGAGAAAAAGAGAGAGAGAGAGAGAGAGAGAAATGGAGACACGTTGATTGGTTCTAAATCGTGGCAAATTGATTTCGAATGTAAAAAGTCGCTTACGCGCGTTTATTCTCTTCAAACCATTTTCTCTAACTCTTTCTATCTCTCTCTCTCTCTCTCTCTACGGATAAAATAATCGGCCCTTTTAATCAGCCATACGCGCGTACCTAGCAACCTTTTAATCAGTGTTACTAGCTTTAAAAAGCTCGATTTATCCAATCGATCGTCGTCGTTGTCGTCGTAGTCGTCGTATGCTGTGCTTGGTAAAAAAAAAAAAAAAAAAAAAAAAAATATATATATATATATATATATGTACATATATAATACATATATATATAAAGTTCTGATGGTTTTTCGAACGTTCTGATCAATAGTATTCAGCTTGAAAAAATTTTTTTTTTCTTCTCTCCTTTATCACTCCTCTATTCCTACCCTTTTACTATTTTTTTTCTCTTTTTGGCCTTTTTTATTCGCGTCAAACCTATTTCCGGTACCGATTCCTACGAACGAACGAACGAAACGTACGTATCAATCTTTTTCTTTTTCCTGTGGAAAGAGGTAGAAAATTCGTTGCACCTACCCAAATAGGAAGTTAAAAGAGACCCAGCGAAGGAAAAAGAAAAATAAAAATGGGAGAAAGAGAGTGAGAGAGAGAAGGAAAGAAACACCGTTCCATTACCCGTCAACGTCGAACTGGACGCTCATTTGTCAATGGATAATTTAGAAAAACGATTGTTTAATTGTTTCAAATTTAAATTGATGCTATCGTTTCTTTTCGATTTATTTTTGACAAAAAAAAAGCACCAATAATTCCATCCACTAGCACGTTTAATTACAATTTCATTTTAATTTAAAATGTGAATAAAAATATTGGATTATTTATTAAACGTTAAAGAGAATCCGTTTGTGTTCGTATTCGAAACACATTGGTGTTCATTAAGAGAGTAAAAGAAAAAAAGAGATAGAGAGAGTGGGAAGGAGTGGGAGGAGTAAAATTTGTTAAATGTTTCTTCATTGTCGTACACGAGAAGGCAGCTTTCATCATTTTGCCGCGAAAGACCTATGACAGTTTTTCAATTCATCACATTTCCTTTGAACGGCGAGCTCGTCCATCACGAAATAATGCGGGCTAGTGCACTTTCCCGTTCTACCTTTTTTTTCCCCCACCCAATTCCTATACACCCGTCACCCTATCATCCTGCCACCCCATAACCCTAACTCTTGCTTCCTCTACACTCTATCTGTTGTATTTTTTTTTATTTTTCTTCCTTCTCTCTCTCTCTTCTTTCTCTCTCTTTCTCTTGACGGAGGCGGGTAATCGAAAAATCATGTCTCTGTCTTCTCTCTAACCACCTTTGGTGCTTTGCATGATTTGCTAACGCACGTACCACGGACGGATCAATCAAAGAAGATTTCAACCGTTCCAACTTGACGATGAATGAAAAAAAAAAAAGAACAATATTTCGTTTATTCGAAAAGTCACATAAATTTAGAATTACTACGGTTTTTTATTTTCTCTTTTTACTTTTTATTTCTTTTTTATTTGAAATATTAAGCAATAAGCCAAGTTTGTGTTCAAAAATTTTTTTTTAATTTCTATTTATATATATGTATATATATATATATATATATATATA
>NW_015148985.1:134926-150287 GCF_001465965.1 Polistes dominula
ATATATATATATATATCGGTATCATTCGTCTCTATGTTCGAGAACTGACAATTTTCTAATAGGAATCTTGTTTGAAGAAGTTTCTATTAACCCTTTGAATGCTGAATACTTTTACCTAAAATGTTTTGTAGGAACGGAATAGCTTATTAACTACATTCTAATAATAAATTATATTGAATAATTAAAGTTTCTCTGTATAAATATAATTTAATTAATTAATATAAAAATTACATTATTGTACAGTAATATAAACATACACATATGCGTCCATAGAACTCAAAGGGTTAATATTAATTTTTATGTTATAATATATGTTTTAACTATTAATTATTATATTTATATATATTAAATTTTAGAATTAAACTGAAAGGTAGAGAGAGAGAGAGAGAGAGAGAGAGAGAGAGAGAGAGGGAAAGAGTAAACCGTGCAATTTTTATGTCAAAAGATCGAGACAACTGGCTCAAGCATTCTCATCCTTTGACAATTTTTATATTACTGTAGGAAAAAAGAAAAAGAAATAAAAAAAAACGATAGGGGACTTTTTTGTGTCTTCTTTTTTTTCTACGTAACGTCCCTGAAATCTCGCATAAATCACTGTAGTAGTCCGGGTAAAATTGCGACACCCATCCAATGCTTCTGTGCCTGACAACTAATTTCTCTTCTCGTTCAACGATTTTTTTTCTTCTCTCTCTCTCTCTCTCTGTGTGTTTTTTTTTATTTCTTGTAGGCTCGTGCAAGGACGAATCTCGTTTTTCGCGCCATTCGTCGTATGTTTTCCTTACCCTTTTGTACCACTTTTAGTTATACGTGGATGGGAAACACAAGTTTACATATCGAGGATGCTAATGAAACATGTGTGTTATCCACATGTTTGAGATGTCAGATTTTTGTCAACTAATTCAAATGATTAATAATATAAAAATACTTTTTTTATTAATTTTAAAAAGTTAAAATGTAATCATTTTATTTTAATGTAATTTTTCTTTTTTTTCTGTGACAAGCAATATTGTCTTTAGATACATTCGTCGTCTTTTAAAAAAAAAATAAAAAAAACAAGGATTATTTAAAGCCATCGGCATTTTAAAAGCTTCGCCGATATAGGATCGATATTTCCTTCATTGACATCTTTCATTCAAATCAAGGACACATGTGCTACAGCTAGGGTTGCTACCATTAATAGCACATACCGGTATTTGCCCTCGTATAAAAAGTTTCTTTATTCATTTACTTCACTTTTTACCTTTTTAAATACTACTTTGTATTCGGTTAACATATTACTGTGAATACGTAAGTCTATTTAAAAAATGTTTAATTTTTTTTTTTTATAACAGCATAAAATGCATAGTCAAAAAGACAACATTTGTCTCTTTAAATTTCAATTTTTTAATGATTTTTCGTTCCTAAAAATAAATCTTTATGCAATTCTCGATTCATAAGTTTAATGTGCATCTCAGGAGTTTATTATTAACAATTACTAGTGCGTAAATTCCAAGAATTTATTTAGATCACTAGGTCAATAATTTATTAATGAAATTATTTTTTCAATGACATGATTTTAAGTTGGTAATTAGTTGGTAAAAGTAAGGTATTAAGAATCGTAAAAATTCGAATCTAAGATCAAATTAATGATTAAATTTTTATCTATGTTCTCATCTTGTATTCTTATCTCAACAAATTTATAAAAACTCGTTAAAAATAATTTTAAAAATTGTATCCTTACTTTCGTAAAGAAATCGTTTAAAATATACACGAAAATAGTAACCTCTCTAATTAGCGGAAAAGTCTTATTATGAGCTAGATATTTAAAAGAAGAACAAAGAAATGACTGGTCATCTAAAGTCTAATTAGAAAAGACGTGAAGTCGGATGAAATGAATAAGGATTACAACACACACACACACACACATATATACATACATATCAACGTCCTTATGTTGTTTCTCGTCCATCGAAACGTATTTCACAGTTTCAGACTTAGAATGCGATGATAATCGAACCTAATGAAGACTGGGGGAGAAAACCGCGAAAGAAAAACAAATACAAAAGGAATTAGAAAAATAAAAAAATAAAAATTTAAAAAAAGTCTTTCGAATTGGGAAGAGCATGAAAAATGGTTGTCAAAGTCGTATGCTTGATTTATATTATCGTCAACGTTGTGGCACTTCGGATTTTCGTGGAAAACAACGAAACGACATTCCGTTTATGACCGAGCTCGTGGATTCATCGTCGATTTTGTTTTTTACCTTCCCACCCTTCTATTTCTTTTTTGTTATAGTTTGAAACATCCGTACACGTATGCGTGGACAGTAACATTTCGAGGTTTGGAAAAGGACTAGCGAATCGTGGAAAATACGTTTTTATTCGGGGTAGGTGTTCGTGATACCTAGCAACGTTGAATACAGAAACAAAATGCCATAAACTCGTATGAAGATATTTTCAACGTAGACAAGCGTTGATGCTTTCTCTTCTCTTTAATTTAATCCGACCATTTCTATTTTTGATACGAATTCGAATCACTATTCTTTTTTTATGCATTTTTTTCAATGGCATACATCATGATTCGTCTTAAATATTTATTCTAATTTTTTTATACATCAATGTTATATCGTGAATAATTCAATTAAAATTCAAAAGCTTTTGTACGAAATAATTAAATGCAATTTTTTAGAAAGATATATTATAAAAATCTTCACTAATTTAAACTAATCTTATTAAGGAACAATCAATGAATGATTTGTAATTAAAGTATAAAATTGAAAATCAAAAAATTATCTTTATATATAAATACATTTATCTTTTAAGATTTCCAATTGAAATTCTAAACCAACGCGAATAGCTGAAATAATTATTATATCGAATAGATCGATCGTTGAATATTAATCGTATGGTTATATCACTTCGATCGTAAAGTTTGTTGTTCATTAATGTGGAAACTAAATCTATAAATGTACGTTACGATAGAATATGCATGCATATATTTGATATATATATATACACGTATATGTGTGTATATGTATAATATAATATAATATAATATATACGTGGAGTGGAAGGTTCGAGCGTATCTCGTATCACGTCATGTATCCGTGTCTGTCGAGTTTGACAGGTAATATTATTTGAGACGACCACGTGAATGTATCGTCGGGTACCTATATAGAATTAATCCACACATACACACATAGTATAGATCACAAACGCGTAAATACCCTCACACACACAATACATATATAGTGATAGTAATAGGAGTCAGCTTCATAACGTCGTCATGTGCTCCACGTAATATTCCTTTAGGGATCAGATCCACATCCGGATGGCACACCGTTGCCTGTTCCGTTCCGAGGTTCCTCGTATCTTCACACACACACACATACACATATATACACGTACCTGCACCCTCTCTTCATGTCACTCGCGCGAGCGTTTAACCACGCGTAATTTGCATACGCGTCGTCTATTTGCATTTATCCGTCAGTGACTAACTAAGCTGGGATCGAAAGAGAAAGAGAAAGAGAAGAAGAGAGAGGGAAAGCGAGAGATTGAACTAAGGGTGTGAAAAATCTTTATCATCTCAAAACGATAACTTTATCATTTACTTTAACTACTTGTAACTCTACTTACATTTATTGAATAACAATTATATCTTGACAATTGTATATTCTATTTATTATTTATTTTTGGTACATTTGTTTTTGATAGAAATTAAATAAAAAGAATAAATTTAGGATAATAGGAAATATTTAATATTTTTAATAGCAAATTAGATCGATTAGGTTTGGTTTTAAGAAAAGGGAAAAAAAAGGATAAGATATTGTGATAAAAAGGTACTAACATGTGTGTAAAAATCCAGTGAAGAAACGTAAGTTGAAGTAACTGATGAGATGAGAAAGAGGGTTTGTTTGGTGTGGGGGTAGTATAGCGTAATTTAATGAAACAAACGGGGACATGAGTCAATTGCGCAAACACTCGAGGCAAAGGGGGATCGGCTTTGGTACGAGGAAAGAATCAGAAGTAGAGATGGGAAAAAAAGCAAATGAAAAAGATAGCTGGAAGTAAAAGTAAAAAAAAGAATAAAGAAAAAAAGAATTGAGAGAGAGAGAAAGAGAGAGAGAGAGAGAGAGAGAGAAAAGGTAGAAGGAATAAAAAGAAAAGAAAAAAAAAAAAAGAAAAAGGCACCTTCCTGCAATTCAATTTCACTGGCGTTTCACTACTCGTAGATATGCGCTACTGGCTGGGAGCAAAACCTCAGTTCTTCTCTCTCTCTCTCTTACTCGTTTCTTCTTCTTCAACTTGTTCATAACTTCTTTTCTGAAAATCATCTCGAAGCTTTCAACCACTCTAACCGCTCGGCAGATTCTCTTTCTCTTTTATTTCTCTCTTTTCATACCCTTTTTTACTAAATGGTTTCTTTATTCTTTCCTCTTTCTTATCGTTTTGACCACACTGATCTTTTTCCTTTGCATTGTCAACGATGTACTCTATTATCTTATTATTATTAAAAAATCTACTAGTTATATTTATTTATGATATTTCTTTTTCTGTAATTAGCAGTGATCATTTGATAACGTATTAAAAAACAAAAAAATAAAGAAAAAGCATCAGCATCAGTAGCAGCATTTTTCCAAGATCGTAATCTTTCGAACGCGTAAAGCGATTTTCGTTATGAAATGCCAACGAAGAAGGGAATTAATTTAAGTTGCACGGAGGCCAACGAATTCGCGGGTAGGTGAAGAAGGAAAGAGAAGGATGGTAAATGGAAGAAGAAGGGAAGGAAAGGGAGAGAAGTTAGGGGGTGGGTTTGAAGGCTGACGATATTATGAAGTTTTACTATAAAATGTTATCTCGGAAAGAGAATTATTCCGAAATGAGAAAGAAACTCTGCCGAGGTTGTTTGCATATCCTTCGTAAGGTGCAATTTAAATTTTCTTCAACGATATCGCGAATTTGAAACATGGAGTGACTAATTTATTATCTATATTCCTTTTTCTTCGTTGATATACTTTCTCTCTCTCTCTCTCTCTCTCTCTCTCTCTCTCTCACACACACTATCGTCTTAGGTTTGTTTTCAATGATTTTAAACGTTGATTCGGTCTTTTTGTTAAATCAACAAATGTTGGAAATGAAGTTCCGTCTAACTCGTTAAATAATTGAAGCGTTTTCTCAAGTATTCTCAATGTACATGCGTAGAGAATTCTATATATTCGAGTAGAAGTCATCGTTCGCGATCGAATTATAAATTGGAAACTACGTGAAACTAGGTATTCTATTTCTCTTTCTATTTCTCTTTCTCTTTCGTTCTCTCTCTCTCTCTCTCTCTCTCTCTCTCTCTTATTCTCTGCTGGTTCTCTTCTTCTAGAGAACTAATAATTTCGAAAAGTTTGAAGTAGGCGAAACTGTGTATATCCTAGCACGTGATTCCGCTATAAACGGACGAACTTACGAAGCGTATTATTGGTACTCTCGGATAATTATACTTGAAATATCTGTGGCACGTTAACTTTCAGAGATAGAAGTTTGAAGACATATTTGGTTGTTATTCGGACGGTAATTATATTATATGAAATAGGGAATATGAATAAAATACATTATGAAATATATATATATATATTTAATATAACGCGTAAAAGAACTTGTATTCCATGAATTATTTCTACATATAAACGTCGAAATTTTTATTTATTACTTGAAGAAACTTGTCTACCTTCCAGGAGAAATAATAATTAGCAGTTTTATTTTTTCTTTTTTTCTTTTTAAAGAATACAATAGTTGATAAAAAAAAAGCTCGCAATAGAATAGATTCCCGTAAAAAACGAATTCCTCTGACTTGTGAAAAAATATTGCGATTACTATTTTCATATAATACAATCTTCTTACAATGTACTCACAATAAAATGTGGGAATTTACTGTATTTACAAATTAAATGCATTACATCCTGGTTCTTTTTATTTTTAAATACATCGAACATACTTTGCAACAAAGGCTTGACCGACCAATAGAACAACAACTTCTATTTTACCCTGTTGGTTATATCAATGATACTATTATACGTAAACACTAGTAATATGAGTCTTTAATGAAGATCTTCAATAAGATCGAACAAGCTCATAAAAGTTACAATTGAAATAACGAGCTTGAACGATCTATAATGTGATATATACATATATATATTTCTTTCTATTTCTTTTTCTCTTTCGTGAAATCCATGAGGTAATTATTCTTAGCACACTGTTAATATCGATCGTAGAATATACCAGAGAATGGTTCGTGGCCCTGGCCGAGACAATTCCTCTTTGGAGTGAATTCGCGTGCGCGCGTATGCCACTCATACTACCAACAGGATTCGAGAGTACGGTCGTTACTTGCAGGTAACGCGAAGGGTTTCTATGTAGGTAGGTTTACTAAGTACAACGAGGGTGCAGGGGTTGGTGCACGTTGTTGGCTGACGCAGTCGAGACCAACGCGGCAACGGGGGTTAGAAGGTCTACATACATAATGCAGAGACTCACGGAGGCTAGAACTATTCAACTGTGTCAGGGTTACCACCACCTAGTCCCACCCCCCACCTTTACTCGCTGCCGCGTGGTAGATTTAACCCTCGACCCTGTCCCTCATCCGTTTCACATTCCTCTCATTCCACCTCTTACACTTTTTCTTCCCTTTCTCTCTCTCTTAATCGTCTCATTTTCATTCTGACGTATGAAAGAGCAAGAGGATGTGAACAAAACGAAAGAAGGGATTTTACAGGCTCGTCCTTTCAATGCTCATTATATTTTCTAATTGGTAAGCTTGCGTTTTTTTTTTATTCTTTTTCACGAGCCCATTGGCATTCTTTCAGATTTATCGATTAGAATTATATTGTTCGTTTAACGAAATAATTAACGCGCGTGTATATTTGGATAATAATACGCGTGCATTTTCGTGCTATTTAGAATGAAATTTTGAAATTAAAAAAAATAATAAAAGAAAAGTCGTTAACTTGGCCTTCATTCGAGACTTATTCCTTTCGACGAAATGATCGATATACTTGGTATATATTTCAACGCGAGTTGATTCTATTAGAACATTTAATTGAGACTTGCTTAAGCCCGAGACCTTCAAGGGTAGTTACTTAACTTTTTTTTACATTCGAGTCACGAAGGACAAAAATATTATCAAATGCAATTTCATATGCGACTTTACCGAAAAAAAGAAAAAAAACACTAACAACACACGTTCTATCCCTTTATTCTGTTCATACAGCATGCATTGTTTCCATAGGTGGAATAGAAATACCAAAGAACAGGGGCGCAAAGGTAAACACCAAAGACCTGTTTGTCCCGAACGAAGACAATTTTCTCCCTTTTTCGTGACGCGACTGTAAACGGGAATCGTGGAATCTACGTTTATCTTTTTTTTTTTTCTAGAATATTCAACGTTCCCCGCTGTAAATTTTGTGAATTTCAACATTCCACTTTTTCTTTTCTTTTTTTCCTTTTTATCCTCTTTTCCTTACGCGCGAAGTATTCGGTATTTGTGCGGTAACGTTGGTTGGTGGTGTGCTAGAAAGTTTACATATTCCTGTTTATTTGGAAGGGAAGTATTTACAGTGTTTTTTTTTTCATTTTTCTTTTTTCTTTTTTTTAAGGTAAACTTCATTCTCTCGTGCCAAAAATAAAAACTAGACTTGTTCGTGGAACAAACGTATAAGCGTACGTTCATATATTACGATATTTCAACACGTTTCACGATGGTATGGAAAACGTTCGTGGAAAGATAACCTTGAGAAATGTAGCAAGAAAACGAAACAAAAATTATACTTATATATAAGAGAGGGGGGGGGAAACGTTAGACATCGATGACAACATCTATGTCAGTCAGACTGAACTATAATTTTCCGATAAATAATTAAAGTTCCTTAGTACTCGAAATACTATGCACGAAGAAAGCAGCAGCTTTGTTTGATGGTTTGGATTCGTAACCGGTTGAAATGAAAAATTGATTTTCCTTTCGACAATAACTAACTTCAACTCCGCCCCCCACCCTCTCGATTTATTAGAAAGAAAATAATTTTCGATAACAAACAACATTCATTTGTAAATTAGAAACAGCTGACTTTTGTAAGTTCAATTGCATTTCTGCTTCGCAAATCTTAACAATCGGTAGCTTGATTTTCTCGCAAAACTTATGCGAGTAATATATGCTTTCTCTCTCTCTCTCTCTCTCTCTCTCTCTCTCTCTTTCTTTTATGCAAGCGTTAAAGCTTCATGGGTAAAGCATTCATATTGCAAATAGTTTCTTAGGTACTATTCCAGATTCAAGAATGACTTCTCGCAAGACCCTTCGGACTCGATTGCCTTTTCCCAAAAGTGATATCAGCTTCGGTAACTTTCTCGAAGGAAGTACCTTCGAAAACTTGTCCTTTAAACGGAGTGAGTTTCTCTGTAAAGTGCCAATGCTCCATTAAGCTTCTTTACCAGTCTTCTTCTACCACCCATTACTTTCTCTACCACCCCCTTTTTTTAACTCAATGCCACTAACGTTCTCTAGTTATATCTTCTTATAAATATTTTTGTTTCTTTTTTCGTTGCA
This sequence comes from Polistes dominula, assembly GCF_001465965.1. The sequence goes on from NW_015148985.1 coordinate 143,492, forward strand.
TTTCTAAACTTGAAAATAAATTAACAAAATTTAAATACTATACGATTTAAAAAATATTTGTAATATTGCAAAAAGTAATTAATCGTTGTAAAAGAGATTTTTATTATTCAAAGGTGAAAAAAAGTTTTTAGTGCGTATAATTAATCAATACGTTTTATAAAAATCAAATTACTTATGGCTGATCGATGGATGAAAATTAAACCATTTGGATTTATACGTCTATGCCTGGTATCCTCTTTTGAATCTGGTTAATTATCATTTGGAAGCCACGTATAATTTTACGAGTAGTGGTGAGTACCATGAGAGAGAGAGAGAGAGAGAGAGAGAGAGAGAGAGAGAGAGAGAAAGATAACTATATATGTTATATATATACCTATTAATGAAATATTGCTGGTTGTAAATTTTCTTTGGCACAATGCCAGGCCATACTTGGTGGTATAATTAATTATGTTTCTCGTTATGCGTTAAAATTATAACGAAATTGATAATTTAACGAAGTTGAGTGGTGATATAAATGAAACAATAGACCACGTATAAATATAAAATAACGTTAATAGTTGAAAATTTGATTCGATCTTTTTGGAGTATCTATTCGAACGAAATTGCAATCGGGTAAGTCAATTGGTTGGGATTTTAAAAGGGGGGTTGAGAAAAAACGGACAAATAGCTGGAATATAGTTGGTTCATGGTTTAGTTGGATCAGAATTTCGAGATGTACTTTGCTCATTAACGATTCACGAAGTAAAAAAAAGAGAAAGAAGAAGAAGAAGATGGTACCAAGTTGAAGTTATATCTCCTGAGAATACGTGGCTAGGCTTAAAATATCAAAGCACACATTTTCAGTCTTCTTCTTTATCGTGTTTTTCCCTTCCTTCTCCTGCTCTTGCCCTTTTCCACCCTCTTGCCCTTTTCCACCAAGTGATCTCGTCGCATTGGCCATCACGAAACGTATGTTACGTCCATTTCCCCCCTCATCACGTAGCAGGCTGGATGAATTATCAAAATTTCCGCAACACGTACCGCATGCGAGCTGCTGTTACTCCTCTCCTCTCCTCTCTCCCTTTTCTCGAGTGACCTAAGTAGCACGGTCGTCGTCGTGGTGCGCATAGGGAATGAGAATGACCTCTTTCTATTCTCCTTTTTCATTCTCCCCCTTTTCCTTCTCTCTCAACAGTGCAAACCAACTTCCCTTTTCCTTCTTTCTTTCCTTATCGTTTTATTTCTTTTTTTTCTTTTCTTTTCTTTTTTTTTTATCTCTTTTACTGTACCCCCACTTTTTATCCACACTTTTCTACGACTAAATTATCAAGATTTTCTTTTCTCGAGTTTACGCATCCATAAAATCAGACCTTCTTCTTCTTCTTCTTCTTCTTCTTCTATTCTTTCAACGCCTCATTTTTTATTTTTATTTCTTTCTTTTTATCTTTTTGCACTTTCATTTATCTGAAAGAACATTTTGATATATAAATGTGTGTGTAGTGAGGTATATTAGTTTATCAAATCGACTAATTGCAAATAAAATGTAAAGACCATTGATAGGAACAATCTTTAATTTATTATTCGAGTTTAGAGTTAATGTGATTATAAAACATACACATACACACATTTATTATTATAAATATATTATTAAAAAGTTTAATATCGATCTAACGATCAGATAAAATAACATTTGAAATTAAAAATAATACGAGTAAAATATTGAAATCTTTTTGTACTTTAAAACAATTTTCGTATTATAGTTTTGTTAATAATTCAAAAGTCAATTTTAATTTAAAATCTTAATGTCTAACTATACAACGAATTCATCGTGAATAATTAAAGCTACGGGATCCAATCTCAAATTCATCGTTCGCTCATTCATTCATTCATTCGTTCGTTCATTCGTTCGTTTCTCTTTCCTGTGAAAAGGCGACTTCGCGAAGAAGATGATCGTATGCCTTTCAAACAATAACGTGACTGAGAGCGTTGCTGAGAAAATAGGGCCGAGTGCAAACAAAAGGAATGAAAGAAGGAAAAAGTGAGAAAAAGTGAGAGAAAGAGAGAGAAAAGTAAAGCGACCTATATGTCGTCGACAGTCTTCTCGTAGGCGTAGGTGTAAAACGCCTACTCTCTCTCTCTCTCTTTCTCTCTCTCTCTCTTTTTCTCATAGGTGCTAGTACGAAAGAGAGAGCCAGAGTTATATTCTCGCTTATTCACTCAGGGTCACGATACTCATAGCTATGACGCGTTTATGCTTCCCTGCATATATCGTGCCTTCTTCAAGGGGTTTTTTTCAACGATCTACATCATATCTTTTCATTTTAGTTCCTTTTTTTCATCCTTCTTCGCACTCTATTTTCTTTTTTGTCTCTACTTCTTTTCGAAGAAGAAAAAAAAATATACAAAAAGTTCAGGAGACCACTTTGAAAACTACAATTCGTTCTCATAATTTATTCCACGCCCAGGTCTTCTTCATTCTTCTTCTCTCATTACGTCCAAAGCTCCTGTTTTAATCCTTGCACTTCTCTCTCTCTCTCTCTCTCTCTCTCTCTCTCTCTCTCTCTCTCTCTCTTACATTTTCGACCCATTTTACAATTATATTTTTTTTTCTTTTATCTCTGAATTCTTAATATTAGAACATTACAAGAAATACTTTTCCTTATACCTTTTCGTAGAAAATGGGCAAACGAATTTGTTACTGGCCAACTAGCAAATTGTTTAAACCTTCCCTTGAAGGATTAAAAAAAAAAATCGTTAAAATTAACAAGGAATGTTTTGTTATCGATCACCACGTGCATCTTTCAATTAAAAAAACTACGATTTTCTTAGTTTTTTTCTTTCCTATTGAAAAGAAGAAAAAAGGGAAGAAAATGTTACTACTTTGAAGTAAAAGAAATAAAGAAAATAAAAAGGAAAAAAAAGAGTGGGTTAAAAGGTAATCGCTTGGTAAATGATTTTCGCGTTTCGTTGGAAAAATCGAGCATTGCTAGGGACGTACTTTACGGTAATCGTGCAACCAAAGTCGAGAAGAGAGGATTGGATTGGTGTGAGTACGGATGTGGGTATGGGTAAAATGGGTCTGTAGATGGGAGGGAAGCAGAATAGTAGGGGATTGAATAAACGAGCAGGAAAGTGTGTAGCATTCCCGAAGGAAAGCGGAACCGAGGATGACCTTTTTCTGGCACTTTGCGCTCGAGTGCATTCTCTGACTCGATACATACGTATATATAACTATATATATATATATATATTTTACATGGCATGCTAGTCGCATAATACATTGCAACCGAATGACGATACCGAAACGAAGTGAATGGTGGCTCAAGGGAAAACGATATTGAAATCACGCGAGTCGAGTCCAACCTCTTCGACATCGTAGTCATCCTAAGCATCGTCGTGGTCGTCGTTATTATCAATGCAACTAGGCCAGCTTGAAATAGAATACGTCACAACTGGGGCAGCTAATGCCCAACGACGTACCTTTCTATGCTACCAGCATAGGAAACTCTTATAGTATTGTCCTCCTGTTAATTCTATTATTTCATATTATATATGATAATCTACTAAAAGTTTCTGTTTATATATATATATATATATATAAATCTACAACATGTATATTTAGTATAATATCGTCTAGCCAATAATCATTGATTAACAATTATATTAAATCCGAGTTGCTGCACATCGAATATTTCATTGAAAAAATCAGATTTAAATGAAGTATGCACTTTATAATTACTTACATTTGTTATTATTATTATTATTATTGATACTTTTTATAAAATAATGAGATAAATTGAAGAAAAAGTTATTTTGAAATGTAATTTAGTAGTTTTCTTATAAAAAAAGAAACATAAAAATGTAAGTAGTTCTAAATTTTGAGTCTTCATTGAAGATACTTTTCGTTAAAAAAAAAAATAATTAAAGAGTTGAATATAATATTTGTAGGATGATGATTATGAGACCACACAGTTCTGAAAATGATTCTTCTTTGACATCACCACCTAGACAGGAGACGAATCTTGATTGAGAGTTAAATGTTATCAGGCAGATGACTCGATTTCGAACTATTTGATGCGATGCGGATGCTCCAATAGACCGAATCATTGGGCTCGGAAATTGGAGTGGATACTACTACGATCCGATCGGATTCGATTGCAATTCGTACGCCCTTCCTCTCTTTCTCTCTTTCTCTTTCCCACTCTCTCAAATACTATATCCATCTCCTATCACACTGTGTTACTATCCTTGAGACAAAAACGAGCGACATCGGAGAGTCCTCTGGTAATCCGAAACTGCGCTTGCATTTTCTAACGGAAGATCCTAGGAAAAACGTTTTTCAGTAAACATCACTAGCACGAAAACTATAGTTGCATGTATCTTTTTTTTTTATCGTTGATCAAGTAAACGAACCACGTTCTATATTATCATCGATTCTTTTTTTTATTTTTTATCTTCTTTCATCGTCTATTTTACATCTTTCTTTTCTCTACTTTTTGTATTTTTTTGTTGTTGTACTTTAGAAATATTAATTTGCACCCTGATTTTATTTCATTCATAAGTTGCTCAATGCATGTGACGGGAATTTCATTGTTAATATCAATTTACCTGGCATGATGGATTCAAAAATGTTAATTAAAAAAGACATGAAAATGTACAAAAAAAAATTAAAATTAAAAATTTGATTGAAAATGAGAAGAATTTAATACAAATTTTGCTTTTAGTCGCACATCCATCGTGCCCGTTCTCCGATAATAGGAGAAATTTATTAAAAAAAAAAAAATCAAACTTTACCTTCGTCTTTATCGCTGCATTATCTTCTTTTCGTTCATATGTCATCGTTTCATAATTTATTCAACCGATGCGAGTGATTATAAATAAAAAAAAATACAAACTAATTGAAAGAATAAATCAAATTGAATTGTAAAATTCGAATGATAAGAAATAGAAAGAAAAATATAAAATCTGTTGAATAAAAAAAACTCGCATCGGTAATCTCGCGTACATTGCGATCCCTCGTTTATGTTGCGTGTTGGTGTTGGTGCAAGGGGCAGGAGATACCGATATACATATGGTACGAGACGTATCCAACCCACAGTGGCGAAGGGTACGAAGGTCGCGTCTCGAGAGTGAGCCCAAATTCGAATTACGGAATGGCCAGCCTAAACCTTACAAACATCCGTGAGAGCGATCAAGGCTGGTACGAGTGCAAGGTCGTCTTCCTCAACAGGTCGCCTAACAGTGACAAGAATGGTACCTGGTTCCATCTCGACGTCCACGGTTAGTGATTTTTTATTATTATTATTATTAATATTAATACTATTATCGTCATAATAATTTTCTTTAATTGCAGAATAATTCGTGCTAATTTTTTACTATTATTATTTTTATTAATATCAATACTTTTATCATCATATAACAATTTTCTTTAATTGCAGATTACATTTTTTTGACGTAGTATTTGCTATCGAATTTTATAAAAAATACAAAAATAATTATAAAAAAGTAGAGAAATATTTCAACAACAAAATTGATGGATTGATATTTTATTTTAATAAATATTAATATATTTTGAAAATTTTTTTTTCAATTCATTCTTTTGTTTTTCTTCGTCATATTTGTCTTGTGTAAAAATAAAGAAGGATACCGATCGACGTAAGGGCTGACTCCACCCTACACCGGTGGGTGGTAAAAAAGTTTTTTACCCACAGTAGTTACTTGTCGTAGTTACTACTTTTTCCAAAGTTTTCATCCGACTTACGTCAGAGAGTAAGAAGTTACATCATACTCACCCCAAATTCTCATCTCCTCCCTTTTACCCCGCCTTTTTCTTGAGTTCTCTTTTCCATACCCACCAACCTCCTTGCCCCTACCCCATTCCTCTTCATATTACTTCGAGCTTAAGCAGATTATACGTCTACAACTAACGTATTTCTGTCATATTTTAAAAAAAGAATTAACTTTACGAGACGAGGCTTACATCTTTCTATCTTTCTCTTTCTTTTTGAAGTGAAAACTTCTTTAAAATGGGAGTGATCTGAAAAGTAAATAAACGGAAACGGAGCTATGTAACGAAGCTATGAAACGGTTGCCATACTAAATAATGAGAGAAAAAGAGACAAACATAGGATTTAGACTGCGAGGGAATGAGACGGAATATAGCTATACAGTTTTTCCTATTCTCGGTCTCCTCTTTATGCTATGCTTCGTAGTTATCGCTCCTGGTTGTATATGTGTGTGTTTGAGTGCGACTGCATACTACAAAGCGTAAACACACATATTCTTTCGATACTCGCAATGTTTGTAGGTAGGAGCGATAGAAGGGTAAAAGAATAAGCAGAGATAAGCACGTAGGTATGCGACAAAAGTATAAGGTCCAAACGAACCGACTGTCGACATAAACAAAGAAGGTGCGTGGTATGTTTTTTTTTACCAAACGTATCATTTCTTTTCTATTTAAAAATGTTTCTATTTTATTGAAAAATTAATATTAAATTATTTATTTCGTAAATATTATTCTTATTAATAATTATGAAATATATAGATTAAAATAATTGTATTGTCTGCAAAATTTTACAAAAAAAATGTTTGCGTATTTAGGAAATTTATACTAATTTTTCAATAAAATAGAAAAGTTTGTTAATACAAGAAACTCGATTACGAGGCTTTTTAACGAGGCTTGTTTACGAGACTCTTCTACGAGGCCTAATAAAACACGCTCTACAGACTTATCGGACGAGACCCTACGGACTTATCAGACGAGACCCTACGGACTTATCGGAAAGACCCTACGGACTTATCGGAAAGACCCTACGGA
>NW_015148985.1:153086-171751 GCF_001465965.1 Polistes dominula
TAATTTAATTATATTATTTATATAATATAATATAAATTACAATATTAATATCTTATTTTAATATATATATATATAAATTATTGTATATTATATTATTTATATTATAGTTTTTTTTTATATTATATTTTAAAATAAATTTATATACTCATATTATCTAACTAAAAATTATTAATTATATTTTTTTATATCCATTTAATTTATATGTCGAAAGTACATTGTAATAAATATTATAGTCAGACCTGTTAAAACTATGATTTGCAAAGGAAACCATTTGAAATAATTTTAGTTTTCATTTTGAAGATAGAAATTAATGGAAGGGTAGTGGGTGGTATGATTGTAATTTAGTAATATTTCATATTCTTGCAGCACCACCCAGATTTAGTATAACGCCCGAGGAGATGATTTACGTGAATCTGGGCGATGCGATAATATTGAACTGCCAAGCCGAAGGTACCCCGACGCCTGAAATTCTCTGGTACAAAGATGCAAATCCTGTCGAACCGTCACAAACGATTGGTATCTTCAACGACGGTACCGAACTGAGAATTGCAACCATCAAAAACGAGGATATCGGTGATTACACGTGCATTGCGAGAAATGGAGAGGGACAAATCAGTCATACTGCGCGAGTCATCATAGCAGGTGAGATAATAATAATCATTGTTTTTATTTAATTAGCACAATAGATTTGTTTCTTGTATCCTCTTTTTTTTTTTTAATATAATATTTGAAAAAATCGATTTTATTTCGAAGGTACTCTGTCGTAGTAATTTTTAAATCCTTCAATTGTATTCGATTATTTCTCATTCACACGTTAAGTTATTTAAAAATAGTAAACACCTGAAAAGTCAATTATGTTTGCTTTGTATGATATCATTATCCCTCACTTATGTCTTCTTCAGTTTTTACTGTGAACTCGTAGCGGTAAGATCATCGAAAACAACTATCCTTTTATTATTTTCTATTTAGCATTATTATCGTCGATCACGTAAGTCCTTTTATTCATATTTTTTATATTAACTATTTACTTTGTTACTTTGTACATACATTATATACATATATATATATATATATATATATATATATATATATANATATATATATATATATATATATATATATTTATATTTTATTTTCTTATTCTTCTTCTGTTACATGTTGTATTTAGAAAAATAAAAAAATAAAGATTTCCTTTTAGAGGATGGAAATCAAAAAACAAAACTGGGGTAAAAATAATTTTTGATCACTGTGTTCTTTAGAAAATATTTTGAATAAAAATAAGAATAACATGTTTCTACTTTAATCTTATTATACGTCGTAGTTATTAATGTTTCTTTTGAACGCGCGTTCTTATTAAATCATTGTTTTATAGATAATATTTTTTAGAATAAAAAACCACAGACGAATCCGTGTAATAGTTGAATGTATTCGAGTCAACGTCGCGCGTGTATTATAACATCGAACAACGTGATATTGTAATATTATAGTTCCTATTTCTTTTTTCCATACGACGTTACAAATATTACCCGGTGGGAAACATTAGAGGGTGCTATTTTAAGCATTAACTTTCTGACAGAAACGCATTAGCCCTTGTAGTACGAACCATGATGCGGCTTTAATCCACTTGGTTCGCGGTTTGTGAGACAACGACGAAAAAAAGGCGCCTAACATCGTAGAAAACGATCCTGCTCCATCCCCCTTTTTGTATCAGGGTGTGATATAACGAAAAAAAAAAAACAAGAAAAAGATTAAGAATGAAAAAAAATGTATTATGAACAGAAGGAAAAATAAAAGAAGAACAAAAAAATGGAAAAATATAGAAAGAGGGAGTGTGAGAGAAAGAAAGAAAGAGAAAGATAGAAAGAGAGAGAGAGAGAAAGAGAAAAAAAGAAAGGGAGAAAAATATTGCAGGTATCTCGCGAAGACAATAAGTAAGACGAGCAAACCCTTTTCTTTATGGGTTTTTTTTTCTCTTTTTTTTGTCTTCTTCTTTTTCTTCTACTTTTTTATTTTTTTTATTTTTATATATATATATATTTAAATGTATAACTTTCCTCGACTATACGGACTGGCAAAAAATATTGTATTTTCTTTTTGCGAAGCTTCTCACTCTCGACGACGAGAATATTTTAATTTGTTATTCTGGGTACCGAGCAAGAAGAGACAGTGGTGTTATATCTGTGTAATCAGGATTTTTCTTATCAGCGTTTCGTCGAGAAGAAATGAAAAGAAATAAAAAAAACCTTAAACGTCGGGCACTATTATGATTTGTATATGTTATATATATATAACGTGAAAAATCTACGAAACTACGGTAAATTTTTTTGTTCGTTGTATATTTGTATTTATATACATATGTTTATTCATATATATTTATATATAAATGTTTAGATATACTTTGTAATATCTCGTACTTACTTTATGGGGTGGAAAATGATCGCGAATAGAGAGTATCTTTACGCATAAAGTACGACGTTTATATCAGATAATCAATAAAAACTGAATTGCAACGGCTATTGACGAACACAGCGTTATTAGACACAAATATTTTCGATAATTACAGATCGAGCGAATACCGATATGGAAATTCCGGTAACCACAGTATCAGAGAATACCTCAAAGCGAACCAGTAATTTGACGCTGTTGTTATATCGGCATAGACGCTCGATACGATCAAATAATCAAAGTAAGTCAAAGTGGTATAATTCAGTAATTTTTCAATTTCCATTCATGACATTCTTCGTATATATATATTATTATATATATAATTTTTAGTACCAATTTGCTTTGTAACTCGATCACGCTAGTAAAGATAATAGTTTATTTTTGAGCCGAATTGCATGTCCATATTTATCACCTTGGAGTTTGCCTACATTTTTTACCATCAAATTTTTAGCATACTTTTTTCGTGTTTATATCTCGCGAAGAGAAGTAATTGACTTATATCACTGTGGCTCTCAAAAAGTAGTTCGAATCAAGCGCGTATCAAAGCTCGAGAAAGAAAAGAAATGAAAAGAATAAAAGAAAAGAAGCAAAAAAAAAATTAAATAAAATAAAATTTAAAAAAAATGATAAAAGATAATAAGAAAAAAAAAAGAGAAAGAGAAAGAGTAAAAAAAGAAAATGAAAGGATATGAAAGAAAAATGGGGAAATATGAGAACGTTAACTAAATGATCGATATAATAACATATTGTACATGCATCTAATATATTATATATAAATTAAATTGAGACAAAAATCTAATATTTCGCGATTAGAAGCAGAGAATGAGAGCTCGCGGAATTATCGAAAGTGTTTCAGCCAATCATCGGCATTCATTTTTCCAATGATCTTTCACAGAGGTTTTGTTGTTCTCTCACACGCTGGAAACGTTTCATCGCTAATGCTGTTCATCGAAATCACACGTACATATTTACACGATTAATATGCTCTTACACACATATGCATACACATACAGACACACACACACAAACACACACACACACACACACACACACACACACATAAACATAAAATACATACATGAATATACAAACACACACAGAGACATATACACATGCGATCATTTTAGTATTTTAATAATGCTCACGGAACGACTGGACAAAGCTTTAAGTGTTTCTAGCATCCGCTTACAACATTATCGATGGTTTCTTTTATCTCATTCGTGCCAACGACGAGCTATCGATTGTAACAGATAATGAACGTGATCTAACAACGTATCTCCATGAAATCGATTCTACTATTCTTCTACCCATAATGGACACAGGAGCAGGAGAACAAATAAATAAAAAAATTTAAAAAAACACGGATGGACTGACAGACATAAATCCCCCTCCTCCACCCTGAACGATCGCCCACCCACGAAACTGAAAACAAAAAAAATAAAATTGTATTCTCTGACCATGAGTTAAACATATATGTTTCTGTTACATTTTATTTTTATTAGCTTTTTGCGTTATTATTATGTGATTATGCATATATTATAATAATATATTATTTATATCATCTAAAGTTATGAGGGATGATAATCATTATACCAAGTACTCGAATATCTTTCTACGTTTTTATCTGTTTTTCTATCTTCCTTCCATTTAGTTTTTTATTTATTATTATTTTTTTTTATTTTGGAAATCAATCGACCACGCGGTTATTGGTTTTGATATTAACAGAAGATATATCTTCTATCTAAGGAAAATATATATATATATATATATATATATAAATTCGAGTAAGATAGGGGTATTCGAGTACAGGGTATCCTGTTGTTGATAATATATAAATCATAAATTGAAAAAATTCGATACGTATTTTTATGTGTGCGTGTCGTTTTCCACGAAGCGATAAAATTCGCGTTAGGTAAAGTGGTTACAGTCCACTACCACAATCACCACCACCAAACCATAAACCAGCACACTACCACCACCATCACCTTTTTCCTGGTTACCTACTTTTCCAAACGCCTCTTTCTGGCCAATTAAGGGTGCTTCTCGCACACCGCGAAGCTCGCGTTAAAAGACGATTTGTCTCCCCTTTCTCCCCTTGTCACCCGCATATCCTCACGGCTAATGTTTCTTCCATCTGACCCAACGATCTCGTCCACTTTTTCTTGCAGCTTTCTTTTACTCTTCCTTTCCTTTTATTTCCTTCTCTCTTTCCCCTCACAGTCTGGTAAAAACTTATCATCTTATTTTTGATCTAAATTATTTTCTAAATGTGAATTTTGAAAGAAACGTTTAACTTCTATTAAACATTTTTTTTCTTGACTTTTTTTTCTCCCTTTCCCCCCTAACCTTCTCTCATTGAGATTAACACGATTGAAAAAAGTTTTAAACTAATATATAAACTTCTTTTGAATATTCTTTTAACTTTTAGTAAAAGGTAAAATGTGACATTGTAAAACTGAGAGTATGTGTATGTGTGTGAGAAAGAGAGAGATAGATAAAGGTATATTTTTATTTCTTTTATCTTTCAGTTCCTTTTCTATCTCATACGAAATAGAACTGACAGTTGAGCGGCATTAATGCCAAGTATTTCAAACGACGAGAAAGAAGTTAAACTTTTGTCTATCTCTATACACATATCTATATAGATATATATCTTTCTTAGTACTATCATCGGTGAGAAACTTTAATCTTGCTTTAAATATTTAGCGAATATCCTGAATCCATTTTTCCTTACTTTTGGATACTTGAACTGTTTCAAAGTTTAAATATTTTTATTTTTTTTTTTTATATATAAGCGTTATAGAGCATGTTTCTATTCAATGTTAGCATTGATTTATAATGAATTAATTAAAATGTTCGTCATCGTTAAACATTGACCTCTTTTCTAATGTTTCTTCGAGTCAAGAAAATATATATATAAGTGACTATGTAAAAGAGTCTGTTAAATTGAGTTGCAGTAACTACGAATGTAGTTTCTGTTGTCATCTACGTAAACGAACAGAGCAAAAAAAGAAAAATGAAAAAACGCGAATTAATTATAATAAACTACCTTTATCTTTCGTAATTAATAAATGAAATACTTTAAAAAAAAAAAAAGAGAAAAAGATGCAGTAGAAAAGTTACTCCATGATATTTTTTCATGAAAGAACGAAAGAGATCGTTTGTAGAGAAATAATATAAGTTGGGCTCGGTGAGTAAATTGAAACGTGTAATTCAAGTTTAATAGTTGCTCGCGTATGTTGATATCCATTTTTTGTCTTTTCTACATTTTCTATTTTTTCCTGTACGTTTTCGTTAGTTGCTGCAAAAGCACGAGGAACGAGAGTTTGCCAAGCTTTGATAAGAATCGTGCGTCTTACGAAAAAAAAGTAGAAAAAAAAAAAACTGTCGGTAGAGTAGATATCTTTGAAATAGTCACCATTAAACTTCAATGCACTTCTCTGCGGACGATGAATAAATGAATACGAGTCCTTTGAATCACCCCCTCGACGTAAAGCGAAAGCGCAGAATATACCAACACATGACGCGATACCTACGTTGATGCATATTTTTCAAGAGACGATTCACACACAGAGACACATACATTCTTTTATTCATCATTCAAAGAAGTATATGTAGGTAGATATGATAGGTAGGTAAAATAGGTATACCAAAACTGATGATAATCATTTATTACATGAAAAAAAAATAAAAATAAAAAAAAAAGAAAGTAAGCATACGTTACGAAAAATGTTTTCTATTTGTTGAAAGTAACACATTCGAAATTATTACGAGAAGAAGAAACATTTACGTGTATATCCTTTTATTATCTATTTGTTTGTTTTTTTTTTTTTTTTTAATTAATTACTAAAATCAAATTTAATTCTAATACAATTGACATGTGATCAAAAACAAAACATTACATATATATTTGGAAAAAAATATATATATAAGCTCAATACGTGCTATGTGTCAGCATCTTTTTATACTTTTACCAAAAAAAAAAAAAAAAAAAACAAGAAGTTTAAAACTCGAACTTTCTTCTTTTCGCGTAGAAATTCTTCGTAGGTAAGAATGGTTCGCTCGCTCCTTAATCCGGAAGAGATCTACGATTCTTCGAATATTTCTTACATAAAAGTTGAAATCCAACAGCAGCAGAGGCGCCTCCTCTCCTCTCGCACATCTCGCGAGGATACATAAAACCTACCTTAATCCCTGCAAGTGACGACAGATCGGATTGTGGAAAATATTGCTGAATCGGAGAAAGAGTTCAGCCTTTTGTTGGCTGAGATCGATCCCCACCCTCTCATCCTTTATCCACTCTTTCGTACTCTTTCTCTCTCTCTCTCTCTCTCTCTCTCTCTCTCTCTCTCTCTCTAACTCTTTTACCCTTTTCATACATCCATCTCGCGTTCCCCTCCTCAACCCTCTATTTTTCCATTATATACTAGCTACAATGATATTTCCTTCTGGAACGTCGAGTTCGTTGCTCAAAGCTCCGAGTTTTCAAATTCTTGTGGGTATTAAAGTAAAAATTCCATCGGTTATCGGCAACGATATATATATATATAATGCGTACCCTTAGAAAAAATAGTATTTGTTGAGAAATTCATGAATAAGTGCTTGAAAAAATATAATTGCAAAGGTACTATTATCTCTTTTCTCAAATAATAATTAACGTTAAATAAGTAGACGAAATTAACACACATTCGAGAAAATATAATATTATCATATAAAGAAATAACGATAGATAAATAATAAATCAAATATAATAGTAGGGAAAAAAGAAATGTGTTTTATCTACGAAAGGAAGTATCGTGGTACACAAACATAACGCAACATCGTGCTGCTTGTTCTTCGATTTTTGATTCCATATCACGTTGGTCTCCAGTTTTCCATGTGTATATGTTATATATATATATATTTACGAGGAGAATTCCTATTTACGAGAATAGCCTCCGGCTCGATACTGCCACGATTTCGTTTCGCGTCCTGTTTCTGCATGAAGTAACATTAAAAGCACCATCGTTCTATTCCATACTTTCGTCCAGGATATTGACCTAACCCCTAGTCGTGTTTTCGTCATCGAGGACAAACCAAACAATTTGTTCTTTTGCAACATTCAAGATCGATCTATATGTTTTATTTTATCTGAAAAAATAAATCAAAATTAGTATTTTGATTTTAATTGAAAAAAAGTATCGCAATTTTGTGAAATAGCATATTGGTATATTTTTTTATTAAAAAATATCGTTTATTATATTCGTAAATCGAAAAAGATTTATACGCTAAGATGGAAATCAAATCAATCGTAAAAAGAAAACAATACCGATGAGGGGCGTGTTTTCCGCATCTATTTGATTCAAACAATTTAATCGAATACGAACGACGACTACGGCGACTACCACGACGATCCATTTGAAATGTAAAATTGTGAGCGTATTTTTCTTTTTCTACCTATTTTACGTTGACCTGGACTGAAGTTTCTCGTAACTACCAAAACACACTCACGAAGATTTATTTCCATTCAACGTATATCTTATTTACATTTTCATTCTACTATTAATCGTAGCTCGAATTTTAAGCGATAATACAAGGACCAAATATAATATAAGAAGAAGACACACACCTTTCTCGATTAAGAAAATGATCCTGATGCTTCGCGAATTTTCTATTCGTTTTTCTCTTTACTTTTAAATTTGTTCCTTTTTACTTACTTTCTTTCTAAGTTCTTTTTCTTTGCAAATGTCACACGGCAGTAAAGGGAAAAAGAACGCATTTGCATTTTAATTGAATTTTATTCTAAGAATATCCAATAACATTATTCTTGATCGTCGAGTACATTCGTTTCGTGTCACCGTTGTTCATACGAGCGTGTAAGATGTTAAGCTTTTGCTCCTAGTATCTTTTCCTTTTTAAACGATCATTTAAAGACCTAACTCGAATCGTATTTTTTTTTCTTTTTCCCCCTCCACTATCCCGAATGTAAAAGCGAATCTGCAAAGCTTACGAATACGCTCCCACACTAGCACGATATTAAGCTATACACGCCATTTTGTTGTAGAAAAAAAAAAAGAAAAAAAAATACAAAACGATAACTGTCGAAAGAGGGAGTGAGAAAGAAGGGGAGGAAAAGAAAGAAAGAAAAAAAAAAGAAAAAGGGTGTCGAGCAGAAAAAAAAAGAAAGAAAAATGCGAGACAGATAAGGACAGGCTGAGTATTTTCACGGTGCGTTTAATTTCCGTTTCTACAGGAGGAGCTGTCATTATGGTACCCCCATCGAATCAGTCGAAACTCGAAGGAGAAAAGGTTCAGTTTTCTTGCGAGGCAAAGGCTTTACCAGGAAACGTGACGGTACGTTGGTTTCGAGAAGGTGCACCGGTTACGGAAGTATCGTCATTGGACACGAGAGCTTCAATCAGGATGGATGGGAGCCTTGTCATTAGTCCTGTCAGCGCCGACGATTCCGGTCAATATCTCTGCGAGGTTACCAACGGTATTGGCTTGCCCCAAAGTGCCAGTGCCTATCTCAACGTAGAGTGTAAGTTAAAGATAAAACTTGTAGAGGTACTGGTGTGTTGTTTTCAACGAAAATAAATTCATCGCGATAATATCACGTGTTCCACTTTACTATGCAGATCCAGCGAAGGTCGCGTTCACGCCGACGGTTCAATATCTGCCCTTCCGGTTGGCTGGTGTAGTGCAGTGTTATATCAAGGCTAATCCGCAATTTCAATACGTAACATGGACGAAGGACAAGCGACTACTAGAACCTTATCAGGCTAAGGAAATCGTGATAATGAACAACGGCTCCCTGCTGTTCACGCGAGTCAATGAGAATCATCAAGGAAGGTATACGTGTACTCCTTACAATGCTCACGGTACCCAGGGTAGTTCAGCGCCAATGGAAGTACTCGTTAGAAAACCACCGGTTTTCACGTTAGAACCGGAAACGGTTTATCAGAAAAAATATGGCGAAAGCGTCGAAATGCATTGCAACGCTCAGGAAGCAGAAGGCACTCAGAAACCTACCATACAATGGCTTAGGGTATGACAATTATAGAAATAATTTCGTTATTATCTTTTTTAAATAATTAACAGTGATCGATTATATTTTCTATGACGTTTGTTCTATCTTTATTATTCTGCGCAGAAGGACGGTTCACCGATTCAACGCAACCGGGCAAAAATCAACGGCGGTAATCTCACGATCGAAAGCTTACGACGTACAGATTTTGGATTTTATCATTGCGTTGCATCGAACGAAGTTGCTACCATTTCCACTTCGACTCAGTTAATCGTCGAGGGTACTCAACCTCATGCGCCTTACAACGTTACCGGCAACGCTACGGAATTTTCAGTTACATTAAATTGGTTACCTGGTTATTCCGGTGGTCCTGATTATAAACAAGATTATACAATCTGGTAAGTAACTTATTTTATTTTAATTAACTAATTCCTTCTTTTCGATGTTACATTAATTTCATTCATTTATCAGGTATAGAGAAGCTGGTACATCAGAATGGGAAACGATACCAGTGACACCATCGGGTAGTACAATGGTCACGATCAACAGATTGACACCGGCTACGGTTTATGAGTTTCAGGTTATCGGAAAAAACGCTTTGGGTGACGGAACAATGAGCAAAGTCATCACCATCAGAACTCTCGGTAATTAATTATTCGAATTTGTAAAATGATTTTATTATTATTGTTTGTAAATATTCAATTAACAAAATTGCATTCGCCTCGGGGTAGAATTAGTCTAAACAATAACTAAAGCCAGCATTTACTAACATAGATATCTCTAATGCTTAATTAAATTTCTCATTTGCTAGTCGTATAAATTTTTCTTTATTCTAATTCTTAACGTTGCTCATTCCTAAAGACGTGGCACTGACACCATCATCGAGTGCTGGTCAGGCTGCTGCGACGGACCAAAGCGGTAAGATTTTCATTGAAAATCTATCCCTTTTTTAAAATCGCGTTAATTCAAATGTTTTATTAAAATATTATTCTCTATATTAGAGGTAGAGAAGTATTAGAAGGTAATTACATAAAATCATTTACGCGAATGCACATAAAAAAAAAATAAGAAAAAAAAATAAAAAACGGTCCACGAAAAGAAAAGAAAAAAAAAATAACGTAGCAACAATACAATCTTTTTGCATACGATTCTCTTGTTTGAATATCGTCAAACAAGTAGAGTTGAAAAGTTATATGGAAGAGATACCCCTCACGGTCATAAACGAAGACTCACACTAACACACATTGACGACAAAGAAAGGAAAGTCCGGAAAAATAGAGAGAGAGAGAGAGAGAGAGAGAGAGAGAAACGAAAAGAAAAAAGAAAAAACAGGGGGTAAAAAAATAGAGATAGATATAGATAGGACGTAAGAATAGAAAAGATAAAAGTAGAAGAAAAGAAGGGAACCGGAGGCTTTTCCGTCGCGACTTATCGTATCGGAAAACCCATCGAGCCGTGTTCGTTCTGCTTCCGCTTTTATTTCCTTTCCTCAAATCCAATGGTTCATTGCCTTTCATTTGTACATACATACATACGTACGATGCTTCGAGCACCTACAGATTTCTGCCATTCTCCTTCAACATTATTCTTTTCTCTTCATCTAGCAACCCACTCACCCTTACTCTGGCTACCATGCACGCTCACGCATCATCAGCTTTGCTTGTTAGTCTTCCTCGAGAAACTGGATTAAAGGAGATTAATGATACTCCTGGGGGATCATGTTCGTACGCTTGAATCTCTCTTCCAGTTCACCTACGACGCCCTTAGAACCATCACCACCCTTCAACCTCTCCTCTCCTATTGCCCCCCCCCGCCTTTTTTTATTTTTCTTTCTCTCTTTCTCCGTCCCTTTTATCTTACCCATCCTTTTTCTTCTTACAAACAAGGCTTTTTTTCTCCCTCTTTCTGCGTTTCTTTGATTTCTCACTTTGATTTTTTTTACTCCCTCCATCCTCTTTTTTGTTTTGTTTTTCTAATTTCAGACATCTTAGATTATAGTACCCTCGAATTATCGACCGATTCTACTGGAAATACAGGCATACCGTCTACCATAAGGCCCAAAGGTATAACAAAAGTGTTTTTTCTTTTCATCTCTCGTTCTCCAATTATTTTCAATTCTTTTTGTCAATTCCATTTGAGGAAAAAAGAAAACAAAAATGTAAAATTTCACGTATATATTCCTCGTAGAAGTTAGTCGAAAAGGCGATATTTTAATCCACTTTGTAGACGGACTTTCCCTTCCTACCTCGTTTTCCCATTTCATGTTTGCTTTATACGAATGTACGTACACACATATATATGTACGTATGTTCACGGAAATATGGGTTTAGAAAGTAGTCAAAGGTGTGCATCGTCACGTCCACCGTTATTAAATCCGACGTGTAGTAAAAGTGACTCTAGTATGGTACGTCCACTCTCAGTATTCTCACCTTTTCCATATACCTTAAACAACCCTTTTTCTCTCCCAACCCTTTTTTCACTCATCGGCACCTTTCAATCTTACAAATTTCTATAAAAAATATTTGTACGATAAAATAACACGTTCACTGTAGTAGTAATACTGTACAGCAGCACCATCACCACCATCAATATTTTTTTTTTTTTTTATTTTAATTAAAGCACAAAAAATGGGAGAAAATTTGTAGCACTTTTACTTTCAGAAATTCTCTTCTGATCGATCATCCAAGAGAGATCGCCATTTTAAAAGGACTCTACGTGAGAGAATAATAAAAAAAAAGGAACCTTTTAGAAAGTTTCTCATTAAAATTCCTAGCAAACGTTTATTGCGTTCCCCTTTTGTCGGAAGAAGGAAGTCAAAGCTTCCTCTCCTCCTGGTCGTTTCTTATCCATATAATCTTTCTCCTACTCGAAGTACGTCGGATTAAACGTTATTACTCTGCAATAAAGGACTTCGAATCTTGTGCTTGCAAGATCGAAAGAAACGTAAGGAAAGGAATCAAATACGAAAGGCAGAAAGTAGAAAATAAAAAAGAACAAGAATGAGTGAGAGAGAGAGAGAGAGAGAGAGAGAGAGAGAGAAAGAAAATAGACAGATCGATGTTATGTGTCTCGTAAAGAAATAAAAAAAGAAAGGAAAATCAAATGAAATTGAAAAAAAAAAAATTTTTTGAACGAATTTAAAAACGTCCAGTTTAAAAGGTTGGAAATAATAAAAATTTAATAACATTTGAGAAACATTGATAAAATTATTCTTAACTTACGATGATAACGTACACTATTAATTTCGTAATTTAAGGTAGAATAAAAAATAAAAAGAAAAAGCATTTTTGTTAAAACGCCTAAGGCTTTCCACGTATCGTCGTTACTTTTACCGATATTCCTTGGGGAACTCGCGAATAGAAAATTGGAATGAAAGTGAGATTCATTTAAAGCTCCATGAGAGATCTCTTCTACTATCTATCTTTTCTCTCTTCTCTTTCAATATTACGATAAAATCAGTTTATCTTCAGGGAAGGAAGAAGAACCTTTGTTAAGGTTTGCTCGATGAAAAAGAGAACATGGGAGGAATCTCGTTAACTTCAAACGTTGAGAAACGTTGGATTTTTTGTACACGTTGGACCAACTGTTTTCTTTTTTTCTTTCCTTTTTTTTTTCATTCGTTTTACGCCTCCCACGGGCTTTTACCCGTTTTCGATCGATGCATTGACCACCACTACTACTACAACCAGTAGTAGCAGCATCATTCGTGAACACCACCACCCTTTTCGTAGGGCTATTTCAAAAGAAGGAAGTTAGGTTCGGGCGAATACACTTTCTTTTCGAGTTTATCGCAATCCTTGTAAATTGGATTAATCCACTCGTTCTCTTATTCGTTTTCTTCCTTCATTTTACGGCTTAGTAACGTTTATACCTAATGCGTTCTTTATTCTTTATTTACGATCCTCGTGTTATATTAAAAGTGATAGGAAAGAAGAGAAAAAAAGAGAAAAATAAATAGAAGAAACATAGTCAAAGAGAACAAATTCTGTTTGAAATTAATTTCAACGAATTCAATTGGATTTAGTTTTATAAACGATCTAACCGTGTTTGAACATAACCGTAAGGTTTTTTATGGTTAGACTTTAACCGACAGTGGGTGTAGTAATGAAACGATATTGATGTAGCTTTTTAATAGGATTAGCCACAAACGTGAGGTCATCTTTCGTTCCTCTTCTAACGCGTATAACGTTACAGCCTAATTATTTCCGGCATTCATTCGTTACCTTTATTAACACACGTAATCCTAATTCCTAGCTGACCTTATTTTTCAAAAATGATATCCAACCGAGCAAGAGAAAAACGTTCAAAAAAAAAAATAATAATTGATTACATCTATTTCTTCTTCTTCTTCTTCTTTACTTTTACATTTAAAATATTACATATTAAAATGTATCAAACATTCTTTTATATTTGTGAAATAAAAAGTATAATGTAAGTAAACAAAATTGCATACTATATTAAAATATAATAAGTAATATTATTTGATTCCTTTCTATACTAAAATTAAATAAACTTATTTTACAATAAATTCATTGAATATTACATATGTGGATATATTTACAGGACCGAAACCAGGTCCACCGAAAAATCTTACGGTGACCGAAGTCAGTAATGGTTTTCTAATAACTTGGGAAGCTCCATCCGAACGGAATCATCTTATTCAACATTACACTATCAAATATAAAACTGACGGGCCCTGGAAAAATCTCAATAAGGGACAAATCCGTCCGGAGGATACACAGTTTTTGGGTAAGTTCAAATTTTTACAAAGATATAATAAATTCGATTGATTCGTAAAATGAATTTGTTTGATTTTTGTTTTTTTGGTGTTAACAGTGAAGAATCTGGTTGGTGGTAGAACGTATTATTTCCAAGTGTTCGCAAATTCAGCGACGAATTATGGTGCCAGCGAACAAGTTAAATTTCCTGTACCTGCTCGTGTGAAACACAAAGCTATCACGGCCGGTGTTGTAGGTGGTATTCTTTTCTTCATCGTCGCCATTATCCTGAGTATATGTGCGGTGAAGATCTGCAATAAGCGGAAAAGACGAAAACAGGAGAAAGGTATGGTTATTTACGTTCATATGGTTAAAATAATAAACGCTTGATATACAACGTACATGTCTTGTATCCGGCCTGCATCACTGCTCCTGGTCGTGTCGATCATTCTCATTAATCAAATTAAAGATTAATAATTATATTTTTCATTCGAATCTGCAGGTAGAGTAAATAGGAATTTGCATTTTCTTACGTGCAATACTAGAAGAACTTTTATAAATAGGATTAGAGGTAATTTAAAAAAGTTTCAAATTTTTAACAATTAAGTTCATATCGATAAAGTAATTTGAGTTATCAGAAATAATAGTAGTAGGATTTTATTTAATCAGAGGACGACGACAACGATCCGAGCACCGCAGGGGCTGGGCAAGCACCTGTGTAACCGTACGCATACAAATTTAACATAGTTTTGTAACATTATAGAACTGCTTTCAGCGTATAACATGGTGACTTGCCGGGTTACCGACAACAGGAATGGTGCAGGGCAGGGGCCTCAAGGAACAGTGCCTTTGAAAAAGTGAGTGTCTATCTCCGACAAAATTCCTCCTCCCTTCAGGTACCCATCTACAAAAGAGTATTACGATCAATACATATAAATTTTCTAAATCCTAGAATCTCTTCTGGGATCGTCAAGGACGAAAACCCTATTTAAGGAATCTTTAGATCGAGGGAGTCGTATCTGCAATGTTGAACGAAATTTTCTAAGATTTAGTTTGATCCTTTGAGATTCTCTTAATCGCCCTGTCCTTTGAATCCTCGACCGATTAAGAAAGATTAGCGTTCGTGAAATTCTCGTTAAACTTATTCTAAAGAGAAGATATATATATATATATGGTCGATGGAAACGATGAGATGGTTTTTTTTAAAAGAATTTCACTTCTTTTCTAATCAACGCTAGCTCACGTCGTGAAGTCTAAATACTTTTTTCGAGCTTTTCTCATTAACTTTAATACTCGATCGTTTTGCATTAAAGTAGCGCTATCAAAAAAGCTTTTTGCTCGTTTTGAACCACACAAGAACTTATCATTACTTCGTATATTTATTTATTTACTTAACGTGTATATAACTATTACAATTAGCAGGACAAATTAGTGAAGTACGATGAGCCGGTTGAAATATGACGCGTTAAATTTTGTAGCTAGCATAAATTCTCTTACTCTCTCTCTCTCTCTCTTTCTCTCTTGATGCCACCACCTCCCAGTGGTGGTTGGTTGTGGTGGTGGTGGTTGTGGTGGTGGTTGCTTGCGTGACTAATGACGATGCATGATAAACGAGACGGATCAAACAAAGTGCGCAACAAAACATCGAGAATTCTAGTTGATGGACGAGGTTTCTACCATGGCGGACGGGTGATTAAGACGAAAGCTAGAACGAGCTTTCTAAGCTATAGGAAAAGAAAAAGAAAAACAGATGAGAAGTTCTCTCGAACTCATCTTTTACCTTAAAAATCGGATCGATGATCTTGATTCTTTACAGGAGGATTCCAAATGGGGGTAATGGGGTTTAGGGTACTGTAATACCATTGCAGATGCGACCTCGAAGAGAAATATACATCACATAGGCTTAGCCAGAGCTAGTTATTAAGTCCACTCTTCCCCCCTTTTTACGAGCAGTAGGCAAACTGAAGCACCGCAAGCATTTTTATTAATACCTATCACGAGCGATCTATATTATTATATATAGTTAACGAGTTTACGAGAACATGATGATTAATTATTCCGATATATCTGTGTTCTCGTTAAATTATCAAAGTTTACATTACGCGTTTCTTTTTTTTTTTTTATATATATATATATACAAAATGATGTCGTCGATGCAAAAACCACGTTTTATTATTACATTACATTTTAAACGTAACGTTAATTATTTAACGTTTCTATTTCATAATGATACAAAACAAAAAAAATGATCCTTGTAATATGTTTCCTTGCATCGACGCTCTACCGTTTATTTGTCAATTTATTCAGCTAGATGATCATCCTGAAATCTGTTTTTTTTTTTTTCAACAGAGACGTACGAGAGAGAAACACTTCATCATCTCTCTTCGTTCTCTCTCGTCGTCTCGTCGTTTAATTCGCGATTAATTGTTAAAAAAAAAAAAACAAGAAAAATTTCTCTAACAAATACAACAAAAATTACATAGAAAGAAGAGCAGCTGTTTCGACTCCCCCAGTTCATGAGGAATAAAAGACACGAGTAATAAAGTCGAGAAGTGAAAAATATTAGAAATAGTAACAAACAAAAAATTTATAATCAGAATAAAAACAAAACCCTCTTTTGATCTTCTTGCGTTCAAGAATATGATGCGTGCACACACATATATGCTTATTATATATGTGTGTGTGTGATTTATACTTTTTTTGAACTATTAGATCTATTTTTCTATGAGAAAAATATTCATATGAAAGACTAAAGAATATTAATAAAAAAAAAAAAAAACATAGAAAAGAATTAACCATAAACCGGCAGACTTAACCGCAACAGCAGAGGTATTTTGGACGAGGTTGGAGAACGATTCTCTTTTGTCGTGCTACTTAATTAATTAACGAAACGAACTCTGTAACTCTCAATCTGTCTTTTTTTTTTCTCTATAATTTTTTTCTATACTCTTTCTATCTATCTATCTCTCTTTTACTCTATTTTTCTGTCTCTTTTTCTCACATACGACACATTCAAGCGCGGCTATGCGTGCACCTAATTATTTCATTCTCCGTTCTTCTATCTTTTTTTTCTTTTTTTCTTCCATATCGTGCACTTGTTTTTTCGTTTGACGTCAAAAGGAAGAAAAGTTAGAAAAAAAAAAAAATAGAAGAAAAAAGAAAATCGCTGGAAAAAAAAGGGAAAAGAAAATTTAACATACGTCGCGTGAAAGAAATTTCACCTACGCTAATCTCGAATAAGCCATATTGCATTCGTTTCAGTTTCTATTTAATTCTTTCTTTTTCTCTTTCTCTTGTTCTCTATTTTTGAGGATGGATTTTCTCTTTTTTTTTTCTCTACTTTTCATTTTTCTCTTTCTCTTTTCTTATTTTTATGTGATTCTATTTTCAATGACAAAGAAACATTTAACATTTTCTATGATGTTAAAAACCGTACCTATAATTATTTTCAATTATTGAAACTACGAATAAAACGGGTTGCACGCGTAGCGAAGCAGAATAATAATAAAAATAATAATAATCAATCGTACACCTAATCTCAATTATGATTTTTATCGTGGCATCCAAAAGTCCACAATACGACTGCAGTGATGCCTATTCTGGATCGTCCTATTCTTAGTTGTTTTTTTCTATCGCGACGCGTCAAATCTTTTTTCCAATATATTTCCGTTTTTATATTATTAATTTTATTCTATTATTTTGAATTAAATTATATTATTCCCTTGATATATTTAATACCTCAATCCTATCCGTCAAAAAATCAAAAATTTCTAGAATATTTTTCTTTGCTTCCGGGATGAATAATCCAATTGTTATATGCACAACGAATTTTATTTTTACTTTGAAAACAACTTATGATCCTTACACTTACTTACCAAAAATACCAGAAATTATATTTTAAGTGCTTTATTAAAAAAAAAAAAAAAAAAAAAAAGAAAAAAACAGTTAATAAAACAATATCCAAGTTTACACAGTAGTACTACGTAATTCCTTAAAACATTTCAAGCAGAGACAGCACCAACCCGGAATCAAAGACAACGTTGGACAGAAAAGAAAAACCTCCACATCATCGTTTCCCCCTTTCATTTTCACTATCGTCATTTTTATTTTTTATTTATTTTTTTATTTCTTCTTTTTTTCAGTTACTTTCACTTTGAACGACCAGCAACATCGTTAAGCGTGGAAATCACGTTTGCTCATCGCGAGGGTGTTATCGAGTAAAATCCATCCCTTCTCCTTTTTCCCTATACTCCTGTTTTTTCTATTACATACTCATATATGTAAATAATTATTTCTATTACATACTCCTGTTATTTCTTATATTCTGTTTTTCTATTTACAAATATGAAACTTATAAAAAAGATTATTTTTCTCTACTTTATTAACCCTCGTGACGAGCCCGTTCACCTATATGTATACGTTCTTCATCTTTAGTTTTGATCAAACTAACGCGTATTCTCCTATGAATTAAATCGAGTCACGATTTCACACGTATA